>VXAA01007265.1:667197-687234 GCA_013399115.1 Anseranas semipalmata
CCTGGGATTGCCCCAGCCCAAGTGCATCACCTTGCACTTGGCCTTGTTGAACCTCATGAGGTTCTCTTGGGCCCACTTCTCCAGCCTGTCCAGGTCCCTCTGGATGGCATCCCTTCCCTCTATGGTATCAACTGCACCGCTCAGCTTGGTGTCGTCCGCAAACTTGCGGAGGGTGCACTCGATTCCGTCGTCCATGTCGTTGATAAAGATATTGAAGAGCACCGGTCCCAAGACCAACCCCTGAGGGACACCGCTTGTGACCGGCCTCCACCCAGACATAGAACCATTGACGACAACCCGTTGGCTGCAACCAGCCAACCAATTCCTAATCCACCTAACAGTCCATCCTTCAAATCCATAAATCCTTCAAATCCATCATCTCTGGAAGTGTTCAAGGCCAGGCTGGGGGGGGGCTTTGAGCAACCTGGTCTCGTGGGAGGTAACCCTGCCCATGGCAGGGGGGTTGGAACAGGATGGTCTTTAAGGTTCCTTCCAACCCAAACCATTCTGTGGACTTTATTCTACTTGAGTCTACTTCAGTCCCCAGTGCCTACAGCTTAAAAACATTACCATTAACTTACTGATGATCAAACAAGGAGAGTATTTCAGGCAATTCCTTGCACTGGACATTGTTTTGGAGACCCTTTATCCAGCAGTGACTGAGAACTGACCTTCTCTCTCCATTGTTAGAAGTGTTTCTTTCACAAAAGGTGTGAGGTTACACAGGTGGTGAGTGGCTCCGACTTTTCCTGCACTACTTTTATTTCTTACCTAAACAAGAATATGCTTATCCAGGCTGCTGATCTGCCACCTTTTCCAATGTGATTTTAGATCCCATCAAAATGGGAAATCTTTTAGTGGGTATAAGAAAGATGGAACTGCAGCCACTGGCTGATGTTAAAATGCAGTAGCTGTACTTATGTCTCAGTTTGCAAAGGCAGGCATGCTTTGTGAATAATCTTTGTACAGACAGTTGGCAAGTCACACCAAAGAATTTTGTGGCTGTGCAGAGGAGAGACTCAGTAACAGGTGCCCTTGTCTTTAATCCTCTTGCACTCCTAACTGAAATAATGGATATTCTCCCAGACCTTACTGCCTAGGGAGCATCTGGGAAAACAAACCTTACAAAATGAAAGCAATGTAACCAAAAGCAATACCAGTAAGATATAAAGAAAGAAAAAGGCAAAACGTGGTCCCAGTGGAAAAAAAAGCATGACAGATTTGAAAGACCAACATACAGGAGAAATAAAAGTTACTTTTTAAATCCTTGCTTATATGTTTTGAGAAAGGCATACAAATGACAAATATCTGTGTAACCATACCTAGTGTTTTCAGGAGTGCATTTTCAGGAAAAGGTTCAATTGATATTTTATTACCTAGATTACTGGGACATGGCAGGTATCATTTTTCAATGTACTGTAGTACTTAGGCTTGGGGCCAGTGGACAGCTGTAGCAGGAGTCCTCAAGAATTCTACTGAGCCCCACAGAGGCAGTTAGAGATGTCACATACATACATACATATAAAAGTTTGCCTGGTAGTTTTTTCTCAAATCCATTCAGCTGTGGGTTGACCAGAGGCATGTAACATGTGATTGCAGAATGGTCTTGTAATAGGATGTCTAAGCATTACTGAAGCTTTCTTCTTTCACCAAGTTTTTCTCCTGCTTCTGTGCATTTTATCATCCAGGAGCATCCTCCCTTATTCACCATAGCATAAGTTATAACACAAACAACGTCCTTCAGCACTGAAGCTTGTATGCAATTACTAATTAGTTTACAAGGCATCCCACCCTAAGGGATGCAGGAAGTAGACCTGGGAGTTAGTGGCTTGGAGATTAAATTTACATTACGTCCAAATGTGTAATATATGTCCCAATACATTCACACAAAAGTTCCAAAGAGATTCACACCATTACTAATGATTGCTTTATCTGGGCTAAAGCACCAAAAGGAACAAAAGGAGTATTTTAAAATTGAGTTCTCCTCTTTGGAAATTGGAGGGCCAACAATAGATAGCAGCTCAAAAGTTCAGCATGCCTTTAAGTTCAGCAAAGCAGCTTGTTGCTGACGATGGGCAGGGGGGAAGAGGGAAAACAGATCAAAATCCGAAGTGGCATGTATCAAAACAACATCACTGAGCATGGCTCATGAGACAAGAATACTTAAAAGGATTAGCCATGGGTCTCATCGCTTCAGAAAACAAGCCACTAGCCCACTAGATGTCAAACCTATTATTGCGATGCCTAATTCTCATACAAAAGGTTCCAGAAGTTAGGATAGTCCCACATGCTGGCATTTGTTTCCCGTTCATCACTTGGCATTTCCACTCTCCACTGCAACCCACTGAAGAGACAAGGCCATTATTAGTCTGCAGATTGATACTGATGAAGATCTTTAACAAAGAGTTTGTGCAAAAGAGAGCTGTCTTGACAAAATCTCACCATTAGATCTTCCGTCACTCCCACCACGTACATACCGCTTATTCCCCACATGAAAAGTTTTGTGTATGTATTTCCACAGGAAACCATGTTTTGTATTACTTGACTGCCATTCTTTTTAGATCGCTTTGCTCCTTACATCAAAAGCCAAGAACAATTCAGGAAAATTCTGTCATAACTCCCTGCGTACAGTGGTATCTGTTCAAAGATACCCAAGATATTATTCCTCCTGCTCCTGCCTGTCCTACTGGCAACAGCAGAATTCACAAACTCCTGTGATAGGCAGGTCCTGCACTTGATCTGGATAAACTTTCCCTCTTCAGCCCTTTCCTTCTTCCAACATCAATTAATAGAAACTGAAACCATCTGAGAAACACAATTCTGAATCTATTTGTTTTGTCTAATTACCAACCTCTCAAAGGTTCACCTTTCCAGCACACTGAATCCCCAGTGAACATAAACCCACATCAAAAGATACTACTGCATTAGTTTGCTATTATACCTCTGGCCCTTTCTTCCTTTGGTAATATGCCATGAATAAAACACATTTGCCAAGTTTATGTGCTGTTACAAAGCACTGTTTGCTGCAGATATACACTACTTGCCTCTTTTTGTTATCGTTTAAATAATGCCAGAGGCTAACAAAACACAGAATATAAATAATGGGAAAGATTGGTGAGCATTTTTGCCTTTACCAGGAGAGAGCCACCTGCAGTACTTCTGCTGACCCAATGCAGGAATACTTTACACAGCCTGAGGATGCTGACCAAATTCAGTAGCATCACTCCCAGAGTAAAAGGTTGCTCCGTGAGAGTAAGGACACCACAGGCTGAGCATAGCTGCAATATTCTATACAATGTTTAATTAGCTGGGGTTCGTGGATACTCCTGCTGGTAAGCTGTCACAGTTGGAAAATTTTAGAGCAGAGTGAACAGGTATGGAAAAAATGGCATTGCATAGGAAAGTAATTCCCACTGTTTCTGGTTGGAATGTGCCTGTTTGAAATCTCTCACCATGGAAGAGAACTAATTAAATCCTGAATGCTCTTGACTGTACTGGATAGTGTTAATTTTTCTCTCAGACAAATCTACGGAACCAAGTTGTAGGGTGCTCAGAGATATGTAAAGCCATGTGGAAAACTATGAGGTCTTAAACTCTGCTACATAGACGGCTCCAAAAGTTCTGTTTGCTGGTCACGTAATTTAAGCGGTTGATTTGTAGTTATGCAGGTGAGCAGGAAAAATAAAGTAAAAATGTAATCTTATATTCCCATCCATTATTCACAATAAGCCTGCAAAACATCTCTAAATACCAAAATGAACTTTTCCATGAAAAGCTTTTCTACTGTTAGCTGAAGTAGCACAGAGGCAGGCCATCAATGATTCCTCTGGAGTACCCAGAAACTAGCCTCTGCTAATCCATAACATTTCATTTTTCTAACTCTGTCACTGCATCCAATTTGTACATCTAGAAGTGGAAAACTTCAGGTTATTCTGGCCTTAGTTACAGCTTACGAGCAGCCCTGGCGAAGTCAGGTCTCTAGACAATGCTTCCTCCATCATCCATAAAAAAAAATTCTGAGTAGGAGGGTTGCAAGGAAAACTAAGGAAATGTTAGGAAATGGCAAAAAAATAGTTATATGTAACCTTGTTCAGCTTCTTATTGCTTAACTTTTCTGATACAGTTCTTAATGACAGAGGACTAATTCCTGCAGGATCCACATTTTAGTCAGCATGGGGACTGGCTAAGCAGTTGTTCATTACTCTGGTGTATCTTCACAGTATGTGGTCTGTGACTTATGACTCAAACTGTTCTCCAAACAGAATGATTATTTTTCCCCTGGGCTTTTCTATGGCACTTCCCATGACAGTGCCTGAACAGGAGTTAACATTCACAGCCTGCAAGCGGGGCAGAAGCATTTTCTCCATTCTGCAGATAGGCATCAGAGGCACAAAGATATTAAGTGACTTTAGACTTCAGAATTGGACACCGACTCCCCCCCCCTCCCCCTCCCAGAGTACCCACTACTGCATAGCATCACTTATGTTCATAGCACAGCTCCAAGAGATTCAGTTACAGCTGAAAGAGCTCCAACCTTGGACACCATAAATGGCACGCAGGAAACAATGGAGAAAAATTCCTTACCAGCTGTGAAAAGAATGATCTGAAATCTCTTGTCCAGCTTTGTATAGGATTTCTATGACAAGAAGGAAGAAAATCCATTTTTACAGGGCGATATTCAAAGCTAGGACCCAAGAAACCATAGTTTCTCTCCCTGCAGCTGCCTCTCTAGTTCACTATATACATGTAAGAGAATTAATTCCGTCATTCCCTGGGTTTTGCACATTTGGTTTGTTGTTATTGTTATTTATTTATTTTTGCAACTTCTCTCTCTCTTCACTTGGATATAGCGTATTTGCTTGATTGTGCATCTATGTGTTGTTGCCATGGTTTTTAAAAGGACAAACTCAGAAAGAGAATTTATCCTAAGGCATCAGACTGGTCATCAGGAGGGCTGTAACCTTCATATCAGCCACACAAACCTCTGCTGTTTTAGATGAAAGGCTGATAGCAGGAATAGTCTGTAATTGTTAACACAAATCAGGTTTAGAGGACAACAATATTAGCACTAATTTTCTGACTGCTCTGAATATTGTAGTAGAGAGTCTACATATATCATGGAAAACTTGGAAGTCTTGGGCAATTTTTTTTCCCCAGCTCCAGGCAAGGTTTGTTTGGAGCAATTTCATACTTCAGTTTTGCGGGCATTCCTCGACTAAATGGCACCTTCAGCTAATCTCAAAAAAACATTGACTTTCCATCTCCTACAAGGACAGGTGCTTGCCTGCATAACCCTCTTCATTTTCCTGTGTAGACAGACAGATGTGCTACTTGCCCTGTTTTGTTTTCCTCTCATGTCCATCTCGTCACATCCCAGAAGGATGGAGAAAGACTTTGGTGTTCCCACAAGCCCTGCAGGGAAGCCTGGATACTGCTGGATAAGGGAGAACAAGGTACACTTTTGTGAGAAAATACTCCAGATTGCACTAGATAATCCTCCACCATTTGCAGACTGATTTTCTTTGTTTAGAACATATTTTTATTAAATTGGCTTTTTAGCAGGATTTGCTGCAACAATGCCAAAACAAGACTAGCCTTTTCCACAGGAAAGCAGGAACAAGTATGTTCAGGCATAATGGAATATGGAACTGAAATTCAGCCAACATAAAACCAGCCTACGTTTTTTGATCGCTTACTCATTCCTGTTTTCAGGTCCTCTTTTCTGGACACAAAAACTCCCCTCCCCTAACTGCATCATTATTGTTGGTTATTGAGGGAAGCCTATCTCAGATTTGTCTGCCTATTTTACCAATACAGACTAATGATTTGACAGATTACTGTTTTTTAATAATATACAAGCTGTAATCCAAACCATGTCCGAGTTTCAACAATAGCACAGAAGAAAATTAAAGCACCTACCTTCTTTGTTTCTCAGAGAAGCTAAAGGTCAAGTCAATAAAAGGTTAAGCTGATTAGTATGAATTACTATAATAATATTCTTAACCTGTCACAAGATCAATAATTGGTGTCATCATTCATTTTCATTTCTAAAGACACTAACACTATTACTCTAGTAAGAGAGGAAGAAAATACATGAGCTTCCTGACATTCCTATTTTATTAATTTTGGGTTTCAAACTCAAATCAGTAAAAGAAACAACAACAACAACAATAACAAAACCAACAATGAAATCAAAGGCCAAACATTCTGTGCCTACATAGAAAAGAATTGACTATTTGATTAATGATATATTGGAAAGTTATGGTACATTTTACAGAGTTTAAACTACAGCACTGAAAGAAACTGTTTTTTCAATATATTTATCTTGTGTTCTCTGCAGTTATAGGAGTGTGATATCTTTCTCTAACTCCTGAGCACTTTTTCTCAACTGGTAAAGCTTGGCATTCATTGTATTTTTTTTGAACTCATTATAGGCCGTCAGAGGAACAGAATGGGCTTGATCCTCCAGCACTACACATTTGCAGAGATGTAAAATTACAATAGAAAAAAAGTAGATGTTAAGTAGTAGTACACCATTTTTAGGAGCTGCTGTTTCTTTCCTGTTCATTTTGCTTATTTTTTTTTTTTTTTTAAATCCTCATTCCCCAGATGTGAATGACCCTGCTTGGTTCAAGCCAGCATGCAACCCAGCCAAGTGTTTGTTCCCTCATTGAGACATCTGAGTTTTGCTTTCCCTATTGTTCACTTGCTTCAGTTAAAGGTCACACAGAATTGGCTTTCCTACACTTAAAAGAATTTCCCAGGAGAGCTATATGGGCCAGGGAAGACTGGGTTTTATACTGTCAAAAGCTTTCTTTTGATACTGTGACTTAAAATAGCCCCTCACATTGCACTGGTCCGCCAACACAAAGGCAGACTATGAGTATCGTTAGTAGGACATATGTATATACATAGTTGCATCACTTAAGTGAACAGCTTTTCGAGCAGTAGATTAAGGGAACAAAGGATGAATTCATGTGATGCCAGAAAATTAAAAAAATGCACACACACACACAAATACCAAACAAAGTTCTGGAAGGCTGAATCTAAAATTTTGTACCTCTGGAAGGCAATGACATAACAGATTCAAAATAATGCACAGCAGCTCTGTAGAAGACCTAAATGGGTCTTCAGTAAAATATTTGTGCTGTAGATGACATGATCTGTATCATGAGATCTTGAATAAGCAAATATGAAATACGAAAGATGGTAAATGCATTGTGGTGAGTGACAAAATGTGACAGAGAAATGTGCTCCTGCAATAAAACAAGGTCATACAGCAAAACAGCACAAATGAGCTAAGTCAGCCTTAGGAAAGTGATTCAGATTTGGTACTACTACCATGTAATATTTTAAGTCTATATTGTTTTCTTACAGTCTTGGCAAACATCAAGACCTTTCAAGCAAAAATCTCAATCCAGCACCCAAACACTGAAAGAAAAACAAGCAAAGGAGAGACAGCTTGGTTCGGCAGGCTTTTGGGTGATATATAGACTGTGATGTAGCATCATTCTGCATCAGGAATGTGGCATCTAAAACAGTGATATCAGGTTCCAGGATTTGGTTTCATGTTTGCCAGGTGTGAAATGCAAGTAGAGCTGTGCAAGAGCTATTTACTCAGAAAGAGCTTTGATATAGCCAAGAAGTCTTTGTAAAGTTCATTCAAATCTGGTCATTAGTTACCACTCAAAAAGAGAGTTTCTTCTACACATTTACACAGCATTTGATTTTCATTTTGAAAATATTTGTTTCAAAAAATTCCTTAATGTAGGTAAAAGGGACTAAAAGAATAAAACCTGCAAGTAATCTTTTATAATCAAAACTGTTTCATTGTTTAGACGGCTACAATTTTTTGTTGTTGTTGTTCTGTTTGAGAAAAAAAAAGTAGCTTTCTAAATGGTCCCATAAAAACATAGTCATTATCAGTGGTATGCTTATCTGTCCAGATCTGACCAGTTCCAGACCTGGGCCTGTGTCTCTAAACTTCCTGAGAAGGTACAAATTCACATTGTGTTTCACAAAATTTCACTCCAGTCTGAACCCAAACATGAAAAACCCCAACCTTTTTCCATTTCTGACTGAAATGAGAGACTTTTTCTAGGAGTAGTAGTCTAGAAAACATAATCACTAGTCATAATCGATACTTCACATACCTGTATAAGCTAAAAATGAAAGATTCAAACATTCATACCTGAAGGGCTTAACAGACCACTCAGAACAGTGAAGTAGATTTACTGTAGCTGGATTTTAGTCTAGCTTTTGATATAGGGATTTTGCCTTAGAAACTTAATTCAAACTGGCTTAGATATGAGCAGAGTTACACGGACGATAAATTGGCTGAAAATATCTGTAAACAAGGAGTTGTGATGTATGTCACTGTATGAAGCTGGAAAACCATACAGTGTAGTGTAGTTGAGCCCCTTAATTTTCATCTGTGTTCAGGGAATGGTCAGCAAGTACCTTTACATATATGTATATATAAACCTATACACACACATGAGAAATACAGGTAACTCTTTCTCTCACACACAGATGGAGTAATGAACTGGGAGACCTTGTAAATTCCAGTGTAATACTACAAAGGGATTCAAAGACTGAAAGCAAATGGTACATCTTAAGAAACTGGAAGCTAATGTCAAGTATTCACTAGTAAGAAATCTAGAATATAATGGTCCGGAAGGCAAAGTAAGGGTAACAGTGAACACTACGTTAGGAATAAATATTCAATGTTGCATGCTAGCAAGAAGTACACCACAATGTGGGGGATGCACAGACTGAGGTGATGCATATAACAGCAAAGCAGAGAGGTCTAGCCAAGATGCTCCTGGAATATTGCATTCAGTTCTGCGCTCCTCAGTATCTAATACTGACAAATTAGTAATTCAGAGGGGAGAAGAGAAAGCGCTGCCTAGAAGTAGTAATATCTAGGCCACAATTCCATTGAAGTCCATGACAGGCACCTACGTACCTTTGAGGATCAGGCCCTCAATCTTGTGTAGAAGGATTTGCTTATGAAGAAAGATTAAAAGGTCTAAATATGAACAGCTCAGCTAAGCTCTGACTAAAGGGAGACGTGATAACTGCCTATAAATATTTGAAGGGTATAAACATTAAGAAGGGCGATGAATTATTTAGATTGGTACAAGGGATATAACGAGGAGTAATGGGATGAAATTAAGAAAGTGAAAATTTAGGCTGCTCCCTGACAGCAAGGTATATTTCATCTGTGAAATAATTTACACTGAACATCATGAAAAACTTCTTCAATGTGAGATGTATTAACCTGTTATAATATCCCAACAGCAATGGCAGAAGTCCCATCTTTTTGGGCCTGCTAAAATTAGATGGAACGGTATGAGAAAATGAATAGAGGACTGTCTTGTACTGGCCAGGAGACTCTCTGGATGACCTAACAAATAAATCCATCCCCTCCTTCAATTTATGAGATTCCTGTCAGCTTTCTTATCCAAGAATACCACAGCATAATCTTTATGACCAGGTAAGAGAGAAAATACAGTTTTGGAAGTGGATACAATTTGCTTGAGAAGGAAAGCATCGTACTCACTTCCAATTACAACTGTTACGCAGGAAGCACAAGGCAGAACAAAAACTGTCCTGAGAGAAGCACACCAGCATTTGCAATCAGCGTTAGGACATATTAACAACTGAGGCAATGGCGGGGGGTGGGAAGGAAGGACTTACCAGAAAATGAACTTGTACATCACAGAAATACCATTTAGGAGGCAATCTCACGCCTCTCAGTTTGGCATGCAAAATTTTGCAATTTCATCAGTTGGCTTGTGTCTGTTCAAGCATGACATGCCATAAGTGAAACCCATCTAGTTAGAGCATGGCCTTGTCCATTCATAAAACAGTGCAGTGTTGTGGAAAAGAGGGACGGCACTACCCAATGGAATTTCATTGCAACTGCAGAAAAGCAGCTTCAAAAATCTAAATACAGCTTTCTTCCATCTCTGCTAGCAGCAATCAGCCAACACTACAGCTTGCAAAGTTCCCATTTCCATTCTCTCCATGATGGATTTACCACTATAGCATCACTATTTGTTATATCAAACTTTGGAAGGAATTCAGCAAATAGGTTCTCAGGCAGAGTGTTATTTAGTATTAGGGTGCTTTAAAAACAAACAAAAAAAAGCAACAACAACACAAGAAGGCTGAATATCTCAGCAAAATATGTGGGAAAGATATAAGGCGATTCTGAGTGGAAAGAGATGGGAAGAATATTTAGCTATTTGAATTCCACTGTAGGAGAAAAATGATTCCACTTTTAAATAATTCCATTACTTTTTATAGGCAATTAAAATGGAAGGCAATAACATCCAGCATATCTCAAGTATTCATCTCTAAGTAATGGATCCTGAAGGTTTAGAGTGTTCTTCATAGGCTTGATCTTGCAACACAGAAGATAGGGAACTGAGCAGAAGTGTATCTTGCATCAACACAAACACTTAAGTTAGTCTTTTGCACACTAAAAGTCACACCTAACTCTCATTTTCACGTGTGTAGATGAGTTCATTTTTAATCTCTTCCCTGAATGTAGCATTTTCAAGATAACAAAGAAGCTCTAAAGACTAGCATGAATTTCTAGCAACTAAAATGGTCACAAACAAGTTTTTCCTGTATTAGAGACCAGCAGCAGACCTCTAATGACCCAAACTCCATCCTGGAGCATTGCTAATTTAGCTTGTTAGGCATTAAGTCACAAATATGCCTTTCTGTATCAAACCGAGTGTTGACCAGGCTAAACACCTTCCCCTTTACAACAAATTCCCCTTGTCAACAAATAGGAAAACCACAGTATTACATTTTAAGGACAATATCCAGTGCTTGAAGCTAATTAATCCTGACTGGACCACAAGCAGCAATCTGCCTTTGTGGTTCCCCTCCCCTGGCCCCACTTTCCATTTTCACTGTTACTCTAAAGGACCTGGGGACTGAAATTTTCACTGTTACTCTAAAGGACCTGGCGACCAAAGCAGTTTTTTTAAATACAGGTTTTTCTTTCACAGAATTGTAGGTGAGCATGATGAGCGAGACATGACAAAAATGAACTCAGTAACGTTTAGTTAAGACTATATATTGCAGGAAGAAGAGCAAGCAAACCTACTAAGAGTTTTCTCCTTATAACGGGTGCAGGTAATTTTTAATTCATTCTACAGTAATAACCTGTATCTAGTGCTCTGACACAGTATCACCTGTACATGCATTTAAATATCCGAATCAACTACAGTTGTATGAGCAAATCTTGTCCTGATTCATATTCATGCAGTCCTAGAGAAGTCAATGAGCCAAATTCCACTTAGTTGTACCAGCATTAATCCAAAGGACTTGATTGGTCTCAGAGGCTTTGCTCCAGAACACGGAATATGCCTTAATGCAACTCCACAGCATATAAATCAGGAGGGGACACATCTCCTGCAGTAAACAGTGAAACAGACACTTTGGATCAATTTTATGACACTTTTGCGGGCCTGCTTTCTGACTCCAAAATTTGAGAGACTGTGAGCAACAACGTTCAGTAGATTTTCATGATTTTCAACCTTTATTTTGTATTACAAGCCACACAAGCAAAACAACCACCATTGCCTTGCAGGCCAGCCCAGAAGAACAGCTAATGCTTTATTCTAAGGGTATATCACAGAAAGTAGTGCTGGAAGGGACCTCAAGATATCACCCAGTCCACCCCCTGCTCCATGACAGTCTACTGTGTATAAATCACAGTCCTGACAGACATCTGTCTAACACAAGTTAAGTAACATCTGATAATTGAGATTATACAACTTTGTTACATAAAATCCATTTCAGCGTTTAACTGTCCTTCCTGCTAGAAATCACTTAAGACCAAATCCACAAAAAGATTCTATATTTAGAAGTGGGACTAAAGTGGGATTTGAAAGTCCAGAACTGAGATCCTCAAACCACACCCCTAGCTGTCACCAGCTTCACAGGCACATCCCTTTTCCTCATTCAAAGTTCCCCAGACACCTAAGACTCGCATCTGTTCATACAGAGGGGAATTCCTCTATGGACAAGGCTGAGTGACTGAGCACCTGGTTCATGCTTGCATCATGTTGGAGTCTATCAATGGGGAAGGTAGATGGAGGAATACCTATAGGGACTCAGTCCAGAGCACATGCTGTTGGCAGCACCATCAGACTGAACTTCACAAACCTATAGCAACAGCTACCACCTTCCTTCAAATTGAAAAGGTTGGAGAAAGGAGGAGGCAGAAGAGGCACAGAGCACCCAAGCGTCCCCTTTCTTTCCATCTTAATAAATAGCAGATGCACTTTAGATCAGGATTTTGGAGAGGCATCTGCCATTTTCTTCTTCCAATTAAAAAAGCACTCACCCACTATAGTTGTGGATCCCACGGCTTGGTCACCTACTTCCACTTAATGGGCTAGACAATGACCATAACAGAAGTTATCTAAAACCCAGTACCCACAGCTAATTTCCATATCACCAATAAAAAGCCCTTTTGAGAACCATTATCGAGGCTCTGCAAGTCACAAGGGGCCCAGAAGCTGCCTTTGGGACCCATAGTCTTGGGAAGTGTCTCACCTCTGTGACCTGCTATGATTTCCATAGAACAGGGCTGTGACTCTTTGACAGAATGAGCACTTTGAGAGAAAAGAGCTCTTCCCTGGACCACAGAATTTTAAGGTATTGTCAGCAAATTGCAGTGGCCCAGAATAATTTACAGTCTAAGGATCAAGCTCTCCAGACACAGCATAACTCTGAACTTACCCCTTCCATACCCATACTGATAAGTGGTCTTGTCTTCAAATATGAAGGGACCCCACACCCCTTTCAGCCTTTGTGTATGGGCGGTGAGTACTGGTGTTTTTATTTCTTTAAAGGAGTGTCTTTTTCCTCTTATTTTTTCCTGTTTCTTTTAAAGGGCATAGGTACTTGCTATTACAATGGATTCTAGACAGAGAATTGCAAAAAAGGTTAAAGAAGCTCCTTGAAAGCAAGAGATGGCAACTTTTTCTCCCACTTCCCAGAGCTGTGTTAAACAATGCTATCTCCAGTAGGCAGCATGTAGCCAAACCACACTGTCAGGTTTGTGGCAGCTTGGTGATAGGCAGCTGATCCTAGCACTCAAACCAGCCTGGAGATGAGTGGGTTTTGTCAATCCCTATTTCTGAGGCATCTAGCTTCCCCAGTATGCTGCACACAGAAGCTAGATGTCTCTTCTTAAGGCTCTAGGTCCCGCTGCAGCAGCCAAATGCCTAAAAACTTGGGTGTTACAGCACTCAGAGCTGTAGCAGATCTCTGATTCTGTGCATTATCTGAGTGTTTGTGCTGTATACTATATTGTAATGAAAATTTCAGAAATAAAACCTGACCAAGAAAAACTCTGAACTACTTAATTATTAACAGCCACTAATCAGCAGATTGATTGCAAAACTGAAAGAAAATGCTAATATCTCCAAAACAAACAAAAAAACACATTGCTCCAGGAACTGATGACTCGAGTGCTTTTTTTTGTAAAAAGACAGCGCCTAGCTACTCACATGAGGGGTTACTTGGAATGTTTCAATACAGAGCACTGTTTTCAGCTATAGACACACTATTAGCATTAAAGACCCAAGCACCATGTGAGGAATTAGCACTATAAACACAAAATTCATAACAGGTGCATAATAGGCACTTTTGCAAAATGTTATCATACAGATGACACGTGTATAATAACTGTATACAGAATTTCGATAACAGCAGGTTTCACAGACACTCCACTGCATGTACACTGTTTTCAGGTTCAGCTGCCTGAAAAGTTTTTAGTTTCACCCACAAATAAAACAATGCCCTCCTCCTTTTTCTCTTCCCCCTAAAGACCATAGACACATGCCAAAATTAGTGTTTATCTTAAATATATTTCTGCTGATTTCAGACCCTATAACTTATGCATCTGATATCTAATAATGCTCAGATATGAGTAGCTTGCTTCAACTGTGCATTAAGTTTTAGATCAGTGCAAAGATATATTTTCTAACTTTGTGTTAGCTTGTTGGCTTGTGTTAACACTATTAAAATACATGACTTTTCTACATCAGTCCATCACTAACTGTGCAAAATCAGCACTTTATCAGTCCAGGCACTAATAAGCATTAAAGTAACCAAATTAATTTCTCTAGTTTCCCATCTGTTCTGTGGAAAATTATCAAACTATCAAGAGGAAAAAAAAAAAAAAAGCCTTTGCCTTATTGATACAATGCAATAAAAATAGGATCAGTGCGTAAAGCTCACAAGAGACCTTAGTTTCAAAAACCAAACTGAAAAAGTAAGCTTTTCCTTTGTTTGCAGTTAAAACTTGAGTCAGTCAGTGTGCAGCAAGCTGATCAATGTGTCTTGAGACAACACAAAGTATATCCTTCTTTCTTATTTACTTTGTTAAGTTATAGGGATGCGCCAGTTTGAAAGAATCACTAAAGCAACTAAGTGATGAATGAAAAACCAACTGAAGAATCCCTGTCCACTGCAAAGCGTGGTCCCCAGTACAACCAGTGTACCCAGCACTGTACTGGGCTCAGGCTCAGATAAGAAGGTCAAAAAATAAATTCATCTTCCCTGTTCAGAAACTTTCAACAATCCACAAAAAAAAACAAAACAAACAAAAAAACAACAACTTTTTTTTTCCTTCTAAAAATCCTCCTCGTTCTCTGACAAAGCTTCTAAGGTGAGGCACTGACAGGCTTTGGCCTCTCTCAAAACTCCACAGCTGTTATTTTCCAGGAAGGAGACAGCGGTGAAGCACTGGCTTCTTACAACCACCCGGCTCTGGCAGCAGCTGAGGGAGCTGAAGAGCTGCCAGCATCAAGGACAAATCCTAGAAACACAGCTGACCTGTGGAAACATCGCATCCCTGAGGGAAAAAATAAATAAGTAAACAAACAAACCAGTGAGCGAAATGCTGATCCCGCAGCAGAGGGAATTCCATCAGCCCGGCCTCAGCTCTGCCGTAGACTGAAAGAATTTACTCAGCTCAACGCCCCCGGCTTTGCCCTCTTTCCTCACCTCTGTGATAAATAAAAGCAATCGCTAATTACCTACAAAAGATAGCGTGAGACACAGGAGTTGAAAACTACCTTTTAAAGGCAGACTTAAAGGAAAGGGCAAGCTATTAGCAACACAGCTTGAAGACCCACGCAGCAAATTAGGCAATTACATGTCTTTCCTGGACAATTGCTCCTGATTTCTTCAGAGTCTAAGTTTGCCAATTAAAAACAAACCAACAAAAAACCTTTCTACCTTCATCATTGGCAAGAAAACCATCCTGGCATAAAAACAAAGTGTTCCTGGTTTCTGGCATTTCTAGCGGGGAAGCTCCAGCTCCATGTTTCTGCTGCTGTTCAGACGTTTCTAATGCTACCAAATGGAAAGCACACGGGGTTTGGCCGCTCACTGCCAGTGTCTTCCAGAATGCCAAAGGGCAGGGAGGTGACGAGGTTCAAACCGGGCTCATGCTGCTGCTTGAGAAAGCTCCCAGCACAGGGGCTGAGCGGGAGCAAGGAGCACCGAGCACATGAGGAACAGCGAGGGGCACAAGCAACGAGAGAGAGAGTAAAACCACAGCTGGACCCACCACATCAGCAGCTGCTGACAGGGCACGAGCTGATAACCGCTTGCAACCAACCTCTCAGCAGCAGATGGGTGCAGAGGCAGGAGAATGCCCTGTGTGTATAAAGCAATGCAAGGAGTTTGGGGATTATTTCATCCAGTCAAGGCAGCAGTGTAATGTGTAGCACCAAGAAACTCATTGCCATCAGAAGGACCTCAGTGCCCTTCTTCTTTCCCAGAAGCTTGTAACAAGATGAGTGATTTCTCCTCTAAACACAGCCTTTGACTAGTGACAACACCATTATGTCCTATTTGTTCACAGCTAGGAAATATCTGGCATGCTTCCAAGACATGCACATGAGCATTAAGAGTCACTGGTTTTACAGAGGGAAGGAAAATTTGAGAGATGTGCAGAAAGGCAGAATACAAAATGTGTGAGGGGAGAGTGCACGTGACATGAGGAGGAGAGAGAAAGGAACAGATAAGATCAAGGATGGGTGAAGAGAAAACAGGTCCAGAAGATAATTACGGTAAAGGTGGGGAAACAACGTTAGGATCAGGAAACCCATAAATGCACTTACCGGAAAAAGAATAAATAAAATGGAGTCATGCCAAGAAAATTAAAAGGCTTTAAAAAAAGCAACTGAGAAGGAAGAGGCTGCCAAGCTGCATTCATCAAATATTAGACACATTCCAGCAGTATTTCTCAAATTTATTCAATGAATACTACTTGCCGACATAGCTGGCCAATTACTCTCCAGCATACATGGTTCAAGAACAATTGAGGAAATTCATCAAATAATATATCCTGCTACTAGTTTTCTAGATATACCATCCATTCCAAAAGCAGACTGTGCTGCTGTTAAATTTGTTAACTGTAATGAGTGGCAAGGACATGTTATTTCTATATTGCTGATATCCATATGATCCTATCAATAGCAATTAGAACAGGATACTGGCAGCACTATAATTAGCTACCATACACAGCAAACAGTATACAACCTATTCTTTCTTCCTTTCATTCTGTTACGTAAAGGTAATTTTCCTCTAGTATGACTAGCCCTTTGACTAGTAAGCGTCAACTTTCGACACTCAGATTACCATAATTAAACTCCTTTGGTGCTAAGTTCAAAGTTGCAGTTACCAGCAGGTAATTTACCTCTCATCTGTTTAAATACACCAGTGCTTTGTCATATTAGCCTTGTCCCTGTTATTGGAAGGGCATGTGATGAATTAATTTTCACCTCAGTACGTATTCAAATCAATTTTCAGCACTGTTAAAAGGCAATATCTTTTCTCCCTCACATACTGTTTTTCATCCCAAATTGTATTATGAATGAAGTACTATTTTACAAACTGAAAAGCTAAGACTAAAGATTAAGATAAAGTTTAGATATGAAGTAAACTATCAGATGTTAGGAAAAAAATACATTTAATGCTGTACAGATGACAAATTGATACCCCTTGTGTATATACATTAAAATACAATCTTTAATAACACAATTGCATAGGAAGTTTCCACGTGACCCTTCCTTCAGTCAGTGCGCAATCTGGATAGTGCTCTGGGACCGAATTAGTTATTCAATATTTCTTTTTATCCGCATCATTCAATGTGTAGTCTCACCTTATTTACTGCATAACATCCATACCCTGCTCTGAATACCTAATTATTAATTTCCTCATGGGCTTTTCTGTGGCACTCATCGCCACAGTATCTGATGTTTCACAAATATTAATGAATTTATCTTCCAACCCTGTAAGAAAAGCAAATAATACCTTCCTCACTTCTCAGTTGGAGAAAGGTGAACAAAGACCACGGGAATTACCTGCAATCACAGAGCGAATTTGGGAGCAAGGACAAGTCTAGATCTGCAGCTCCCAAAGCCAGCCCTCGCTCTGCCACACCACAGCATCGTGCGGGCAGAGGTGCCAAAGACTCACTGACCCGACTTGTCTCAGTTACGGCTCTTTGTGCTCAGCACCCACTCAGGACAGGCACCTGTGGCTGGGGACGGTACAAGGAACACGCTGCCAAACTATCAGCCGCTGCAGCACTTCCCACTCCTCTGAACACCACGCTTAAAAGTATCCGCCTGACTCCAGCTTTCTTATGTTGTTGCATCAGATAGAATTACAGTCCAAAACTGCTGAGAGAAAAACTGGGAGAGCAATCTATCACTAAACACTAATAAATCCCGGTAGCCTTCCGTTTGTGGTACAGGTTCACTGAATCGTCTGATTTTGGATCCAGACCCTCGGTGCCTCCTGCTTCCCTTAATGAAAATCACTATGCTAATTCTCCACCTGCTGCCTGGCAGAATTGGAAATGGATTCCCATAGCTTCTTTACAACTGGTATCTCCAGACAAATACAGCTGGGGGCAAAGAGAGAGAAAGTGCATTTACATATATTTGGGGAACTGAGGAGGTGGGTGTGGAAAGCCACAATTTACATTCGTAAATTGAGGGTTGAAGTTATTTTTGTGGTTGGTCTTTTTTTTCTTTCTTTCTTTTTTTTTTTTCCTTCTCCAATATCAGAAAGCTGCTGTTAGGAAAAAAAAAAAAAAGAAAAAAAATATTACACAAGCTTCCAATGACCAACCCGATGTCATAGGCCACTTCTAGTTTTTTAAAGACTTTTTGTCCCTCTGAACACTGTTATGAAGTCACATTGAACATGTCTATGTATGCAAAAGCATGGATATCAATGCACCCTAAATCTGAGCAGTTTGGACTCATTCTGAACTTTTCAGGACAGATTCTCAACATAAAGTTCTTCTGCCCTCCCTACTTTAGTATCATGAATCAACAACAAAGTGAGTTTAACTATCCAGACGAGGGCTTTGAAGTTTCAAAAAGCATTTATCTGTCACNCTGGTGACCTTGCATGCTGCCAAGGTGACTTTTCTAGGACAAAGGACAATTTGTCCAAATGACAAATAGCACATTCCTGACCACCTCAAATGAATCCCAATGACCAGAGAAACCTAAAAGGACTAAAAAGACTATCGAGTCTGGCACCAAGCACACACACACACTTGCATGCTCAGAGATCACACACACTTTTCACAAAGGCAACACATTACATGCAGTGAAGACCACTGGGGAAAAGATACAAACACACACACACACACCCCACCAAACAACATACAGAACCAAATCTGTGGATTTCTTTCTCAAGCAAAAGCCTAGCTGATTTCTACACTCTCAAGTTTACTGACTCACACAGGGCAGAATGAAATCTCGAGAATTAGTTCCTCTGATAAACAGCTCTGCTTTCCATCAGTCTGACATGAAGTGCAATCACTGTTCTAAAAAGCCAAAGTGTTCTGTGATGGAGAGAGAGGAGGAGGAGATGCATCACCCAAGTGGTGATGGCTAGAGACATTTTTCCAGCAGAGACCCAGGGAAGGCATTATGTCTTAACAGGGTTGCTGAAAAACATCGCTTTCAGAAACCATACAGAGGCTTCCATGGTATTTTTCTCTTCCCCAGGGAAACTCTGCGTGGGCATAACCATGTCCTTTCCTTGCACAGGCATGCCCATGAGGATCATGCTGGCATTGCTAATGGGTCTCCCTCCCCCTTGTGCCCTAACAGAGGCATTTTAGCTGCCCCTCCACAGACACGAAGGTAGCAGGGTCACTTGATAGCTCTCAGAATCAGTGCTCAGCACCCCAGGCAGCAGGGACAATTTCTGATTGAAATCACGTACTGCATCTCCCATCTCCAGTGAACTGGAGGAGAAATCCTGCACCAGCAGAGTCAGCCTTCAAGACTGAACCAAAGCACATGGCTGTCAGCATCAAAGCTTTCAAGCAGGTTCAGCAGGCAATGGATCAGAGTTGGAACATTTCCTCCCCCTCTTGCATGCAGAGCTTCCAAAGGCCTGACCTTAAAATCCCTCAACCCTTAATTTGCAGGTTGGTGTTTTTTTGTTGTTGCTGTTTTGTTTTGTTCACCCACCCCCAGCAGTCTCAGGTATGCAGGTTTAGAAACCTAACTCTCATTTCCTCTAAGAACGTGTTCATGTTTTCCACCTAAGCAGCTTGGGTAATTAGAGTACTTTGTTTTTGTGTTTTTTTCTTTTTCTTCCCAGCGAGGTATTTTCTCCTTTTCCCTCTCATCTCCACCTACTGGATTTAATGTATTTCCAAGTCAGTTCTCATATAGCTCTAACACTTTCTACTCCACTTGCTTAGGAAATTCAGCAAATACTACTCAGCCAGCTTGATCACGCTGCTTTATAGCTTGCTGTGGTCATTCATTCTCAGCTGACCTGTGCATTCAAGATAAACACAAGGTAGGTCCTCTGCTTTAGAGCCCAGAATCACTCACTGGACCTGCTAGACTATTATCTTTTCAAATCAAGTACTCCACAGCAGGGCTCCACCAGGAACACTCCCTCCTGCTGTGCTCTTATTTCCAGGGAGGCAGGCACCCATCTAGG
>VXAA01007265.1:696978-708431 GCA_013399115.1 Anseranas semipalmata
TTTTTTTTTTTTTTTTTTTTAAGCAACGGGATAAAAAAGAATTCATCCAGCTGGCCTTGCAAGCAGAAATATAACCTGAAAAACAGAAAACCATAATTTTTCTGTATTTGGTGCTAAAAAGGTTTCTCCTGTGTTTGGGTATCACATTTCAACAAGGTTATAAATCAGCTGTAGATAGGTCACATGAGAGCACCAAAAAATAAATAAATAAAAAGGATCAGCACAGCCTGCCCTCTAAAGAAAGTACACAAGAACTAGAGCTGTCCAGTCTAAAGAGAGGTCTGGAAGATAATAGCTTTCAGGTAAATTAAAGATTGCTGCAAAGAAGAAGAAAATAAATGTTTTTCCAATTTCTATTGTCAATGAACAGTAGTAGTTTTGATTAACCTGAATCTCTCTTGCTGCCAAATTCAGGACAATCTTTCCAGCAGTAGGGAGAGTAAAACATTGAAAAGGTTGCCTGGGGACACTGGCAGAACCTCCACTGGAGGCCTTTTAAAGAAAAAGCCTGACAAACAAGCATCATTAAAGAAGATTCAGGCATAGCTGATCTGCCTCGGGGGCAGAAGCATGAACTAGGAAGTTTTTCAAGGTCTTTTTAAGGTTGTCACCTTCCAAATATAAACATGTGGACACATAATGAGTAGAAACATATGTGATGCAGCAATTAATTTGCTAAA
This sequence comes from Anseranas semipalmata, assembly GCA_013399115.1. NCBI lineage: Eukaryota > Metazoa > Chordata > Aves > Anseriformes > Anseranatidae > Anseranas > Anseranas semipalmata. Next base: position 697,659 of record VXAA01007265.1, read on the forward strand.
GCTAGTATCAAATCAACATCACCCATAGTTTGCAGCAAGCTGTTCAAAGGCCAGGCTAAACTACACATTGCTAAAGCTCCCAACACTGGCCCTAGCTTCCTTGGGCTTGCCCACGTAGTGCCTGGGTCATGGCTGTTGAAGATTCAAGAAAGGCAGATGTTAGAAATGATTTGCACTGTGGTCACACAGGCCCGCATTTTCTAATCTTACAAGAGCTCTGTAAGTAAGATGATAATTATTCATATTCCTCCAGACACACTATGCGTGGAAATCAGGTATCTGAAGCACAGGACAGATACCATTACAAACACTACACTTCTTTTCGTTTTTCTGAAGCAATCTTATAGAACTTAAGAATGCAAAGGAAGAAGCACTGTAGATGGGAGCTTAACAAATGAACAGGATCAAGCACTTTCAAACACTAAATAGCACTGAAGGATTTCTTTGCCATTGATGCAGATCCCTGGTGGACAGTCTTCTGCCACTCTGAAAAGAGTAACAGTTATTAATTGATCATCAAGCGCCAGCACTTTACTAGGTGGTTTCTTGTTTTTCATTTAGCAGCAATGCTGAAGCAATGGTCTACTCAGGACAGAGGAAGACAAGTACCTCAGAAACAAGGCTCTCAGTCTCATGCGGTAAAGCTTATCTGAGTTGTTTTGTTTCCTTGTTTCAGAAGAGAGCACACACACTGCTGAATTTCCTACATCTGGGGAACCCGCAGGGGTCAGCACACCTTTCAAATCATGCCATCTCCCACCGCAGGATTAGTATGCTTTTCTATTGCACATGGATCTGCAGCACTGTTTCAACAAGAAACAGTTGCCTCTGTCCAAGTTACCAAAGTGCAGACATGAGGACCAGTGGTTAATAGCAGTGTCTTCAGGAAGATGGTCTGTGAAGTGAAAGGTGAATGGCTTCACCGGGAATAGTACAGCCAATCCCCCTAGGTCCTTCTCCCCACATCTCAGTTTCATGAGAAAGTAACATCTCAATGACAAGAGAGACAATAGGATATTCCAGATATTCCACATAGTGGGTGAACGAGAAGGCATTAATTTGACATATGAACAAAACTTTTAATGATAATGAGTTACAGAACATCTCTGTTGAAGACTTTTAAAGGTCAAGAGCAATTATTGCTGACGAAGCATTGTATCAGGTCAGATGGTTAAATAACAGTAACAGCAAAAACAAGCAAACAAATAAGACAGCCATCTTAGGTCCATTTAGTCCTATCCAACCACCATTTTCAATGAGGAACAACAAGTCTAGTTCATGTTACAACCATCTCCTCTCTCATACACAATGGGCAAGAGAAAATACTAGGGTCAGGAGCCCAGTCCCTGGAGGCATCCAGCCAACAGACTGTGGCCTGAGGGCTCCACAAGAACAAGGTGCAAAACTTTACCTACCACTGCAGAAAACTGAAGATTTTTAATACAAAGAACTATTCAATTCTAACACATAATAATAACAACAACCACCACCACCACCTGGAAAGAGGCAGAAAGAACCTAAAGCCAGGAATTTTCAGGCTGGAAATGTGTTACCCCTGGTCTCTGCTAATCTACACCTTTCATTGAGTCAGACCGTAAGCATTGGCTTTCATCTGGGATGAAGTGCATGGCTAGCTCAAAGCTTTCCTACTTAACGCTAATGTTCAAAGGTGATACTTTGCACAGATTCATCCTTGATACTGCTGGTTGTTCATGGCATTTATCTGATGGTCTACTTTTAATCTTTATCATTCTTTTTATTGAAGAAATCAATTCTCATTAATATTTTTAAAGGTTTTTAGTGGGTGTTAATGAACTGTGGGAAGGCCCTTCAGGGACCATACTCTTCTGTCATATTGGAAGTGATGCTAAGTGATGTGATAAGCAGCAGTGCTTTAGAAGCTTTCAGGCTGTAGCTGCGAACATTGTCGTGGAACTTAAAAGCTGTTTGTAACTCTGTTTGTAATATGGAAATGAAACAAGCAACTTTAACAAAATGCATCGATAACACACACACAAAAGTAAGGAACTTCATGAAACAACAAGCAATAAATTCATCTTGTCATCCAGACAAAATATCCCACTAAAATCTTATTACAGTTACTGACTATGCTCAAATGAAACAAACAAACAAAAACAAACAAAAACAAAACAACAACAACAACAACAACAAAAAAAAAACAAAAAACAAAAAACAAAAAACCCACCACACATTTATAGAGAAAGAGCTGAGCTTGGATGTATCGTTTGCAGCTTCTAGCCAATATATACGGGTCATCCAATAAAGAGACACAAGTCAATTACCTGTCTTTTTCCAAATAGTTGCTTTAAGAAGAAATGACTCCTTTTGCTACAAAGGAATCTACTTTTCAAAACAACCATTCTACACAATCAGCAAATGAACTTGTTATGAAAGCTACTGTCATACCCCACTGCTAAATACTACTTCATCACACACTAATTCCAGCCAACCTTAATTTTTGATATGTTCTTGTTTTATTCCATAATGAAAATGTAATTTTATCTCTTTGTTTAATACCATATACATGTTTAATGTATAAACTTGGGAGTTTTAAAATATTGTTTATTAATTGTGTAAAGAAAGGAATAGCCACCAAGGGTGCATTTTTATGCCAGAATTCTCTGGTGCTCTCAGTGCTGTTTGGTAAAGAATAATACATTTATGAGAAAATATAGAATGACTGATCCAATGGTGTTACACAGTTAGCCAAGTACTGTGTATCTTACTGGTTTGCATTTCAACTGTACTGTGTCTGCATTAAAATGTCTTTTCCTCAGTCAGTAATGACATTTTTGGGGAAAAAAAATAACAATAAAAAATGTTAACCTAGCATCCTAGTTGCTGAAACAAGCGTTAACAAAGTACAGTGGTGCATCATGCCTATACAGAAAACAAAGCAATAAGCAAGAGAAGGAGTTCCTTACAAGACAGATCATGTAGGGAATCAGTCCTAGAGATACAGCTTATCAGAATCCTAAAGGCCTGGGTAGTAAAAACAAATTTTTGGCTCCATCTAGGAACTACAGCAACCTGTGATGCTCAGAGAACTTTTTACAAGACCATATCCCTACCAGTGCAGAATGAGATTCTGTTGCCTGATGGTCTCAAGCATCGGAAACAGTGAGTAATAGACTTGGGATATGAAAATTTTCCCCAAACAAAGCATAATGTTTACTGAATGAAAATGAGCTAGGTTAACTGCAAGTAGAAAAAATATGGAATGCTAAAAATAAGGCTTGCTCCAATTTCAGTCCATTCACAAATAAAGATCTACTGATGATAGTGGTGACATTACAGCACAAAATGACTTTTGAGAACACAGCTTAATGTTAGAAAAGGCATGAAGCTGATAAAGATCGTATATCACATAGACACTGCTGTTATCAAAGTACCACAGCTGACTGGTGCTTCAAAGAAGACATTCATTAAGTCTGGTATTAGAGCACAGGTCTCCCCACCTGAGAGAAGAACTGAAACAATTTCAGCAGCTAAGAGTACTTTTGATCAGCCGATCTCTTCTCAAATTAGCAGTTTATTTCCTCTGGATTCTTCTCCAAGCAATCCAACTCTGCAGTGAAGCTTTATCTTTTTTGCACCATGTATATTTAGATATGGTGTCCTATGAACTTTACATGCTATTGAGGAAAACACGTTAGCTGCAGCAGGTACCATTCTCTTCTATGTTCATTTTAGGACTTATGAGATGCACTGGGTAAGGTGTGTACATGAAATACGACTAAAAACAGTGCTGGGTCAACTTCTCAGTTCTGGCAGTATGCCAGAGATACTCCACACCTCAATTTTGCAGGAGTTGTGAGGTTAAAGTAATCTATACAGTGGTGTCCTTTGCCGCACTCCTAAATAAAAAGGAAAAAAAAAACGGCGATGCACACTTACATAAAAATGCAAGCCTGACTACAGCAGCCAAAACCCTCACTGCTTCCCTATCACATTAAAGGCCTATGATTTTGGGGGGCACAGAAGTGAAGGAAATAAATTGTATGCCAAACTGCAGCCCTGTTGAGGGGTTGAATACCCCTGAACACGACCCTAAGCATAGCTCATGCCTTTACTGCCCAGTCTGGGTGCTGCCCATCCAGCACATATATAGGACAGTAGCTGCTATGCCCACTGCCAAGGACAGACCCATCAGTGGGTTTTCACAAGACCCTCTCTCTTAACATTGCAAGCCTACAATCTTGTCTCTCTCAGAGCAATAGGCAGAAAATGAGACTGTTAGACTATTTTCAGTGTAACAGGCAGCAAATAGAAGCTTGGCTTAATGCAAGACCTGAAGACACAAATGCTGGATAGAACAAGGTGTTTTGTTTTGTTTTTGTTTGTTTGTTTTTTTTGGGGGGGGTCTGAAACAACTATTAGAAACAGCAAAGTCTTCATTTGAGGGCTACTACAACAAAATTACAATCATCATGCAATATAAGCAGCCTAAACTTGTCTCCTGAAGACAGCTAAGAGAAAAGATCACAGAGACATTCTTGAGCAATTAAGGTCCCTCTTATCAAAGGTTTAAAAGGCCAGAGCGGTCATTTTACAGTTGAGGCGCTGCTGTACAGAACACAGTATGGGCAGCATATTGAGATGAAAACCACACAGTCAACTCTGTAAATATGCTAATGGAGACAGCACCAATTATAGATTTTCTTTTATTCCTTGTAGCCCTCAGAAAGATGAAGGTAAAAGAATGATGAGAATATAAACACTGCTAGAAATATAATCCACTAGTAATGCTGTGGTATGAAATTTGTTCAGTGCCCTGGCAACACTACTAGACAGAAACAACTAAGTCAAAAGAGCTTCCAGGTGACTTTGCTAAAAGTGGTATTTTCACCAGTTTCCTTGATATTTGTTTCCTCCACATTCAGATGTGCATAAACAAAGAAAATTATGAACATTACATATAATTAAATAAATTTATCACCTATTCAAACCCTTGACCATAAACTAAAGACATTTACTGCTGATAAAAATCTTCTGGCATATTATCTTCTGCAGTCACAAAATTCCACTAACAACTTTCTGGCAGAAAGTGTAGTGTAGATAGGCCGTATTTTTCAGGAAGTGGCTCTGCTAAACATTTCTTCCCTTCTGGGAAGCTGGCAGCTCAAGCTTGCTATTTTTTCTTTTCCCCTAAGTTTAGAAAAACTATTCCACTTCTAATTACTTCTGAGGTCACTTATAGTTTTAGTCCATGTTAGCACCATTAGAGGTTTCATACTTCAAATCTTAAATGGAAGCATTTGTATGCAAAATATAAAATTATGAAAGATAACAACCGTTTGTAATAAAAACCTTTTAAAAGATAAACAGCAGGAGTCATATTTATACACATTTTAAAACAGTTGTTAGGAAATCCATTGTGCCTATCAAGAAGCAGCAAATGTTACTGCCAGAGGTTAGATATGCGGTGCTCCTCAACATTTTTAACCAAATAACCCAATCTGTGATGTGAGCTGTTCGGAAGAGTACACATTCTTAACTGAACATTCAGCTTTCATGTGGAAGACTTCTAGTGTGCTGGACAACCCTACAGATGGTTGTACAGGTAAATCATCCTATTCAACAGTGTTGCTAGTCAAACATAAGATCACACAAGCATTATAAAGTTTTTGCAAAACGAGAGCTATAGGTAGTCATTTCCATGCCACCTGGGTTCATTTCCACATAAAAAATTAACTTCACTCTTAAAGTGTCACTTATAAGGAGTGGTGACTACTGAAGTGCATAAAGATTAGTGATTATGATGGCAAAATCCCCCTGCTCCTCACAATCTGAGTGTTCTCACAAGACATACAAGGCTTAGGAGTCCAGCACAGAACACTTACCAGGGCATACAACGTGCCTTGGCCGACACTTAGACAGCTCCAAGGAGACATGTTGTTGGAGTCTCCCAATGAGTGGGAAGGGGAAAAGGGGAGAAAGCAATAAAATGCCAAAAATCTGAACCACAGAACATCCGTCTAAACTGTTCCCTCTAGTTAGGGTGGGTCTTCATCTGCCACGAGGACTCAGGAAGAAAGAGCCTAGTTAACTGCAAGCACTGAAATCAAAATTTAAGACAAAGGTCTCTGTGTATTCAAATATGTATGTGCTGAAGACATAGTTAACCATCTTATATTAAGACCTGAAATAGAATAATGAAAACAGACATTTTAACCATGAAAATATATTTCCAGCTTTATAATAGAGGTGCTTGACAATACTTCTGTTATAAAGGCTGCAGTAAAGGTTCCATTCTAAGCCTTACCCTGAAGGCATCTTTCCATCCATAACAATGAAAAAAAATCTCTTCTTTCAGTATGCAGACTTAACTGTGAACAATTTCTTTCTAACTGTCTTACAGATGGAACTAAAAATATTGATCTGTCTCTATTTTTGGAGCTTGTTTCTAATATTCTCATTATCTGTAGATTAAAAATAGCTTTCATTCCAAAGTAGAAAAAAATAAAAGCTACGTGCTTTTATACCACAAATATCTGATCTGAATATTTGTTCTGTTGCTTTTCTCCCTGCAGAATTAGGATTTCAGAAAACTTTCACAGTGAAGTTTACTGGGACTTCAAATAAGGAAAAAAAATCATGAAAGCTATGAAAATGGGCATTTTATTCCAGTGAAAGTAAAGCTGCACTTAGAATGCCTTTGTTGTTAATGAGTTTTTATGATTACATCTAACTAAAGTTTATATAGCACTGTTTTTCTGTAGTTTTAAAGTACACCAAGGATAGATATTTCATCTATCATTCACTACTCCTAACCACATTTAGAAGACTACCAAAGAACGACCTCCTAATGTGTATGCTTATTCCACAAAATCAAATGCATTTTCCTTTCCCTTTTTTTTTTTTTTCTCCTGTGCACTTCTTTTAATATAAGACTCTGGAAATAGAAAATTCAGGAATCTTTCTTGGTATACATAAACATATTTTGAAAGTTTATTCAAGTCTCTGAGGCCACAGAGTTGGACAATACTCTCAAATGAACAGTTTTCTTTGTAGTCCCTCACTAGAGGAAATACGATTTGAAAGCTTCACATTCTCTCCCTCTCTCTCTCTCAGAAATAATATATATACATATATATATATGTATGTATGTGGGGAGGGGGGGAACATAACTTACCACTTGAGCCTCAAAAATCTTTCAAGAAGAATTTAGTTCAAAACTTAGAGTAAGATTTCACATATGAAGCAAAGAATGTGTCGCAGCTTACAAAAGGGAGAATTCATATGGATGAGGAAGATGCACCTTGCTGGTACCATGAAAAGGAATTTGATTTTGTAAGTTCAAGAGAAGTATCTGGATGAATTCTTGAAACCAAGTCCTCCTTACAGAGAAATCCAATCTAAACTAGACTTTAAAAGTAGGTGCATTTTTACAGCCATGCTTGTGAGTGTACTTGCACCCACACAGAGAAGTTGTGTGGCCAAGAACAGGCTTCACTCGTCTTGGACATCCTAACATTATCTGTAGATCATAACATTCCAACCACCTCAAGCACCAAGCACCCTATCAACTGCTCTTACCTTCTTCCCTTGCTTTCTCTGCCAAGACACATGCATTTTCTCTTATTAATTGATAGAAAGACAGAGAGAAGTCCAGACAGACCCTCAAAGGGAGAGTTATCCTTGAGTCCATTTCTTACAGGGCCATAATGGTACTTCCATTCCCTTTAGGCTCACATTTGTTCTGCTCATGATCCCCTTCTTCACCGAAAACTAACACAAATGCATTTAAAATAACAAGGGTTTCACAGAGAGTTTTCATCCACTATAATTGAAGAACTGACCACACACAGAGAAAGGTTGAAAGTTTAGTGTTATTCACATTTGACTTACTGGACAAGTCCCAGCTCTTATTTTCAGTTTTTTCTTTCTATTTTTTCTTTATTATTATTAATATTATTATTTATTTCCTCCCTTCCATTAAGTTGTTTATATTTTGTTCTCTTGACATTCAAATGCAAAAGAATGTGGTAATTAGAGAGAGAACAGATACTTTGTTTCACTTTCGTTTTTCCAAGGATTATACAAAGATTTCCAGCCAGCTTCCTTTCATTCGCCTACAGGTGGCACATAATCCAAGAAGATAATCTTCTCTGGGTTTTCTGGGTCTCTCCATGCCATATTTTCATTTGGAATGTTCATTTGTACTGGAAATGGGGCAATTTCTTTTAATTCACAAAACCATGAGAATGTGCTTTCCATTTTATCATCTCTGCTTGAATGACACTCGTGTTTCTGCAGGGAAGTCAATCTGTTATGAAGGACATTGAATGCTGTGCTGAGGGTAACATCCCTTGCCTGCAAGGCAGTGTGAACAACCTGAGCCAGTCCATGAAATTCATCACACACAAGCAAGCAGACAATGAAATGAAGGGCATTCAGCTGAAACCACAGACCAGATGCTTCCATGGTATACTTTCACTATGGTTCACTTAATTCTGTCAAAGCCTTTATGATGGCAGCGAGAGAGACGTGTGAGTGCATATGTTCCTATGTACTTTTTTTTTTTTTCCCCAAGGCTGTGAGAACACTTTAATTGGAAAATCCAGAACTCACCAATCAACCCTGGAATTTCATGTTTTTTGAATCTCAAAAGACATTCCATTTTTGCAAAGTATTTTCAGCACATCAAATAAACTGTCTTACAGGAGTGGAGGCAGAAAACTGTCTTGACTGTTTAAAGGGAGGCCTTACTGGTTTTGTCTTCCCTTGGAGCTATTCAGGAACAACTACTGCACTTTACAAGCAACACCATGCTATAAGCTGAATTATTTTTCAAAGACAAACATGCCCAAAGAACAGACGGAGGAAGAGAACCAGTGGTTATTTCAGACCACATATGTCCTACTTACAACACTGTCTCTCCAAAAGACAAACGTTTCTGTAGAAAAGGACATTGCATCTCTTTACTGTTAGACTAAGGAACTTATTACTTAAGTTAAGGAACTTTAAGTTCTTAAATTACTTAAGTTAAGGAACTTAAGACTTATTCTAAGGAAGTGTTCTGTGACCTATTCAAGGAGTTTTTGGTGCATCATTATAATTACATAGTGATTAAAACTACATTACCTTATAGCTGACTGGTTTGTCTGTAGTGATAACAGAAGGTAGAAAGAATAGAAAAAAGTCTCTCACATTGATGCCACATAATTACTGCTCCACTTCTTACTGTGGAAAGCTAAGAACTTTCTGCAAAACTATTATTCAGGCCCCCCAAAGACACAGCAGAGTTCTCAGAGTTCGAAACTCTGACCCCAGAAACTGGGAACCGTTAACATGAAACCAAATCTTGTAATTGCATATATTAAAGCAGAAAACAGAGCACTGGTCAGAAAGTTCTGTACTACTTGTTACTCCTGCTTGTTGCACAACAGTGCAACTGGGGTTTAACCCCAAAGCATAATCGCTTCCCCTTCCTGTGGAGCAGCACAAAGAAGGTAGCAGAGGCTTACACTGCAGGCAGTAGTTTACAGTTTCAGGCCTATAGTTTCAAAGATGTTAAAACCAGAAGACGACTTAAAATCATGTACTCCGGCCACCTTTCTATCTAACAACAGCACAGCCTGCCCGGGTACCCCAAAGACTCACGAACTCTGGCTAAAATCTTCTGGACAGTTTTGATGTGAAGAAAAACAGAAAATCCTTACGTTCATTTATATTAATTTGTTCTTGTGGCTAGTCTCTCACAAACATTTTTTGTGCATGCAACAATTTTCCATTTCAAGTTTGATGGTCTTAAATTTTCAACCATTAGAACCATCTTCGTGTTTCCCACCACTAGGTAAGTACATTTTAGAGGTGTCCCCCCCCTCCTTTTCGTGTACAACATTGCAAATGAATGCAAGCCAGTATTCCGATACGCCAAAGTCTTTAATCTTTCTCCACCAGTGTGCGTTTCTGATGGCTCTCCAATTGAGTAGCAGTGTTGCGTTTACTTTCCAGATGATCAGTGAAAGCACTGAGCAGGCAGAGCTGGACTGAGTACTGGCACTTTCACAGCCTTACTGGAAATGCCCCTACTCAGTGATGGCCCCCCTTGATGGGGATTTTGAAATCTGTCAGTTATCATTCTACAAGCCATTTATTGCTGTACTTCTTCGGTCTCATACAATTTGTCATTTGATTCTAAGTCAACTTCTTTATGGTATCTCCCACTCTTAGTAAAAGCCGTCAAATTTCATAAATTCATTTTGATAAGTCTGTCATTGCCTGACCAGACCAGCTCTTCATCATCCTCCTTGTGTCTCCCACTTCTAAAACAGAAGTTTCCTCCATGCACACTGCTAACTCTATATGTCAGCTTGCAGAATTCATATTACAGCATTTAATTCTTCATTAAAGGAGCCCATTTCAGTGTTTTCATTACTTTGTCCCAGACTGAAGTCAGGCTAAACACCTCATCCTTCTACGTTACCTCGCTTGACCTTTAAGAAACAGTCAAAATGGCCTTACTTTCTCCTGAAGAGTTGGCATACAGGCAAAGCTTATTGTACATACCTCATTTTTGCTCCATGCACAGAAGAAAAACAACAACAAAACACCCTTACAGATCTTCTGTAACTTTTTTCCCCACAGAGGAATCCTTGACCTCAAGCTTCCAAGATTCACGTGCTTAGCTCTTTTAGCGTCTCATTCAGTTTCTGGCGCCTGTCAAGAGGCTAGCCCCCAAATAAGCAGCACAGAACAACACACACCTTCTCCAGCATTGGAACTGGCAGAAGTCATGCAATCGCC
>VXAA01007266.1:0-10591 GCA_013399115.1 Anseranas semipalmata
GGAACGCCTGTTTACTCGTGTTGAGAGTGACAGGACAAGGGTGAATGGTTTCCAACTAAGACAGGGGAGATTTAGGTTGGATATTAGGAGGAATTTTTTCACTCAGAGGGTGGTGAGGCACTGGAACAGGTTGCCCAGAGAGGTTGTGGATGCCACATCCCTGGAGGCATTCAAGGCCAGGCTGGATGTGGCACTGGGCAGCCTGCTCTCGTATTTGGCAACGCTGTGTGTGTTAGAACAGGTAGATCTTGAATTAGACTTCACAAGTGAGAATTCTAGACCAGATTTGTTTTAGTGCAGTTATTAATTTAAAATATCCCATATTTTGCCACAAACACATTTTTATTATATCATTTGAAGCTATTTAGTTAATATATTTCACCATTTCAAATAAAAGTATTTGTTATTACATGCATACCTGACCTAGAAATAGGTGTTGTATATATGGAGGAAATCCTGTGTAGCTAGAGAGAATATTTAATCAGGTTCTTTTTAAAAATAGATATTTTAAATATTCATTGCTGAAAGTTAAAGCTCAGCTGATTTGTTTTCTTCTTTTAATTAAACAAAAGCTATTAGATACACCATTGCATAACTGCTTGCAACATACAGTTTCTGAAATAAGACCCATTATTTAGGTTACCAGGAGTACAAACATGCATTTGGAAATAGCACACCTAAAATATCATGCCATTACCCTTTTTTCCCTCAACAATTAAGTATTACATCATATTTCTGCCTGTATAGAATTCTGTTACTGTATAAAATAAGAATTTATAAAGAAAACGTTGATTACCACAATGTGCTACAAACAATATAACAATGTATTTTGTTGTCGTCAGCAAACAAAGTAAATACATGCAGCAGGTAATGACTTTCAAATGCTTATGCAAATGGTTAGCAGTATTGTTATAAATTCTTGCACATTATCTTCCTTAAATGTGACAGGTATAGAATCATAGAATCATCTAGGCTGGAAAAGCCCTTCAAGATCTTGAAGTCCAACCATCACCCTGACTTACAGAATCCCATCACAAAACCATGTCCCGTACTGCCACATCTGCATATCTCTTGAATACCTCCAGAGATGGGGACTCCACCACTTCCCTGGGCAGACCCTTCCAGTGCTAGACCACCCTTTCCATGAATAAAATCTTCCTGATATCTGTATTAAACCACCAGCCCTGGTGGTTTGAGACTATTTCCTCATGGAGTCACAGAGACCAATTTTAGGTGTGCGAGATTAATCTTTCTAGACCCTTTCTGGAACCGTACATAGGGCTGCAGAACTTGGCTGCAGGTCATCCCAGCACACTCAGCTGGGGTTCCTTTGCTGTCACTCTCCAGAAAAGCTCATCTCTCTACCAGCAGTAGCAGAGATCAGCCTTACAGATATGCTATCTGTTCATACAGATAGCTTTTGAGAATATCCTCAGTAGGAGCACAAAGTAAGACAAGCTCTTTTTGCATGTGGGTAATGGACTTTTCCTGGCTTCAGTGTAAATCAGAATGGTACAAGGCTTTGCTGAGGTGATCAAGCTAACAGTCTGTCAGGGAAATGACTCTTCCCAACTTTCATCCCTTCCTACAGTAAAACACACACTGCTCATACAAAAAACATAGTTTACATAGGAACTAACAATGGAAGCTGGAATTAATCTTCAGAGACTACCAGCCTTACAAGATAAGTTGGGAGAGTCCCAAAGGACTTCTTTTTTCTCCTTTAATTTTCCTTTTTATTTTCCTTTATATTTTTATTTTTATTTTATTTTTTTATTTTTATTTTCCTTTTTATTTTTATTTTTTATTTTTATTTTTATTTTCCTTTTTATTTTTATTTGTGGTAAAACAATGTTGCTATGTTGTTTCATTGTTTTTTTGAATCCTGAAATAAACTGTTCAATAATCATTGAGCAATACTTTATCAGTACTGTCTGGTGTGCACAACTACAAAATGAGACATGAGAAGAATTTTTTTCTATCCTGTCTTTCTACTAAATTCAAAAGGTTTTATGGCAATTAAAGTTCAAAATGCTTAGTTTTGATATCAATGTCTCCTCAACAAATATTTCTTTCTCAGATAAACACTTTTCATTTTATTTTATTTATTTTGTTTTATTGTATTTATCAAGAAGCTTCAAAACAGCCTTGTGGAGATTACTTGTTAGAAAAGGGTTTGGGAGGCTTACATTTCCTTTGAAATTTCTGTAATAACTAATAACCTAAGAGAGCAGTGGAGATAAATAGCTTTATCATTTACTTCTGTCAATATACCTTAATAATCTGAGTCATCCAATCATTCACACTTTCTATGTAGGATAAATAAAGTTACCAAAATATTAGATTGGCAATCTAATGTATAAACTGCTATAAAAATGTCTGACACAAAACCAGATAACTTTACTTCATATCATAACAGTAGAACTTTAGAATACTTAGCTGGGATATCATATACCACTTTTTTCACATTGGAGTGGCCTTAATGATATGTACTCACTTATTTTCATAACAATTAACCTACTTGTTTCCTTTACCTCTTTGGAGAAACATGAGGTGTTTCCTTTCGAATGTTGACCTCCCCAACACTGGAGAAACAAAAAGTAAATCCACTTGTTTATCAGAAGGAAGAAAGTAATTAGTTTCATAATTCTTGTACTCCATATTATTAGGTTGGCCACTGACATTATGACTCCTGAAGGATCTATGTTGTCAAATTACTAAGAACCGTTGCTCTTATTTCAGTCTTTCACTGAGAAGAAAATGTGTGGAAGAGAAGACTGGGGCTGCCAACAAATTTTTGATGAAATATTAATCTCCAAGTCCTCAAATTTTCAACATTTTTGTAAAAACAACAAAAGCCAAATGGATGCAGGTGAAAGAAACAAAGAAAAAGTGCAAATTGTGTTGGCAGCATCCCTGAGCTCTGTCACACAAAAATACATGTATGATATATGTATATCAGAGAGTGGATTAAAAGTTGCTGTGATGGGAGTAGTTAGAAAACAGACTGGTTTCAAACCAGTTTCAATCATTATCAATACATATACAAAACAATTAGCTCTTAACAGGTTTATTCTAAATGAGCTGTGCTTATATAGTTCCACAGAGGCAATTAAGTTCAGCTTGTATAGAAGGGTATGGTCTTTAAAGGTTCTTAGCCATGAAAAGCAATAGAGAGGAGGCCTGAGAGCCCTTCACAAAAAAAAAAAAAAAAAAAAAAAAAAAAAAAAAAAAAAAAGTTTTTTCCACAGCTTTCTTATTTCTTTGTGGATGTTTTATGCTATTCCAGCCCTTTCCCAAAGAGAAGTGTGACCTTTAGTTCAGGTGGTTTGTACCCACAACTAAGGAGAATACCTTACTGGATATTCTGAGAGGCCATACTCTTAAACTGACTACTAGATATTTTTTCTATTTTACATAAATAAATATTTTATGTAAAATGGAGCTGACTAAACTGAAAAGATTAAAAATGCTTTGTTTCAGAATATGTCAAAGTTTACTGGCAAGGAGATGGCAAAATCAGATGTCACTTCAGTGTGACATCAACCTGAAAATTTTGACCACAATCTCACTCCACATATGTATTGAATATCTATATACTCACTAAACATTTATTTTCTTTCATGATTTTCTATGATTCAGTAACATGGTTAATAAATCATTTACCTGATAAGCTTAATTTGGAAAACCTTAGTTTCAGTCCCCATTCAAGAAAACACTAGGTTCCTTATTTAAACTGGTGGGATTGATTCAGAGCTGTCAGCCTCAAAGACACCTGGAGGGTACACACTTTCCTAGAAAATGGACATTATAGGTGCAGGTCACAATAGACAAGGAAGATAATGGAATCTAGGTCTGTTAAATATAAAATGGATGCATATCAAGTAACAAGATAAAAAAGAGACTACCCCCAAAATTCGTTCTTACCAAATCTACTCCTACTTTTAATGAAACTTTTTCAACCCACTTAGTATGAATTCACAAATACATTTTCAGAGAAACTGAAAATGCGTTTTTCAAGGTCTGTTAATTGACCTTTTACTGAGAAAGAATATATTAGCCACTTCTACTTAATATGCACTATACTTAGTTTTAAGGAATAAATAATAATTGCTTACCAAAAGTATATGTACATTTAGGAGCCTCTACTAATCAAAATGATTACTTAATTGGAATTTTTATTTTCTTTGGAGAGTGGTAGTTAAGCAAATTCCATTGTGCATGTAAAATGGAATTCAAGCTCATTTGGTTAAATGTCCAAACCCAATAAAATTATACAAAGCTAGCTTAATGAGACCTTTAAAATTTCAGAAAAAAAATAGCTAAGCAACTGAGCTAAGTAGTAAATTAGGCAATTCTGCAATGTGTGGTATTATTTATGTACCTCTATTAAAAGTTTTCTTATTCAATACAGTATTTTGTGTTACTACTAATTGCAGAGAGGATTTTTAGAAGTAATTCAACCTAGTTTTGCTCTGCTGTGCATTTTTAACTGCAGTTAATGGAAATATTTACATATAACCAACCTGGCGAAGAATATTTAATGTCTGAAATGTTCTGGAAGAACAAGTGTCAATGAATCCTATATAGTATACTGTTGTTACTAAAATAATCAGATTATTACAGGAATAATATTTAAAAATATTCTATACGCACCTGCCTCTGACAATGCATACCATCTTTTCCTGCAAGGGTCAAGAGTATTACTTTTTTTTTTCTTTTTTTTTTCTTTTGGTTTCTCTAATGAGTATAGTGAATAGAATGATGAAACTAGGCTGCTCAAAAGATTTTTCATGTACCAGTCTTCAAAATCTTTTATTTTCCTGCCATCCTGCCTTCCCTTCCTTCTTTTCTCTCTCTGTCTTTATTGACTGCATTTGGCTGTTACTACTTTCTTCATTTCCTTAAATCGCAGTATGTTTGACCAAAGTGTAAGTTCACTTCATGCTGGAGGAAAAAAGAAAATGAACCAAATCAAGCTGGAGATGTTTACTTTTTTTGATAATTTTGTTTTCACCTTATCTAAATTTAAAAATGCTCACTTCTGCTGTGATCATTTTGTGAAGATAGGGAGCACAAGTGTCCTTCAAACTTAAAATGGTGTTGTCTATCATGTTGGCATATTGTGTGCAATGCAAGTTCATAAATTTCTTAGTCATTCAGTGTCTGCAGAATGAGGATTGATATAAGGTACCTGGAATATCTATAAAACTTCTAAAATTTCTCTTTCTTCCTTTCTCACCTGGATGCGTGATTGCAATATAAAAGCCATAAAACTTTTTGAAGGTTTAGCAATGATGAATTCTTACTTCTCACTATCATTTTCTTTTGACACCTTTTCTGACACTCGGAATGTTTGCTTGATAATATGAAAATGGACTAATGGGAGAAAAAAGCTGTCTGTAGTCTTCACAGCTGGTGCAATGTGCCATTGTGCCTTGTCATCACCTGCCTACACTTAATTAATAAGCATCTGTTTCATTCTTGTATTTATGCAAGATACAAAATAAAATGGCTGTTTGATTTTTTCCATCTGCAACATAATGCTTCCTCCCTCACTTCGAAAAGCGTTGTGAATATAAAAAAAAAAACAAATACATTGAAATCTAGAGCTCTGTTAGTTAAAGAAATGAAAGAACTGGTTTCATGGTTTGAATATATAGATAAATCAGCCTTGCTGATAGATAGCTCTACTTTTATGGAAGGTACTTTATGGTATTCTACCAGGTAAAATATGTTACCTGAAAAATTATTCTGACATAAATTATAACATTTTAAAAGCTAATTTATTTCTCTTCTGAAGCAAGGAATGTGATGCATCCATATCTCGGTTTCTGGATATTGAAGAGCATGAAACCTGACAGCACAGATTTATATTTAAGCTAATGACTACTTACTCCTGAGTCTCTATTTATACGTGTATCTTCTCTATAAGTGTGTGGATACAAGCAAAGGACTTTAATAGAATAACATTTACCAAGGAAAGTAGTGAGTAACCAGTTCCTCACCCTATAATTTTGGTGATTATACAGATACATGAAGAAACCTCCATTTCTTTCTTATCAGTATGTTCTAGCTTTATTCCATGGATGCCTGTTCTGTAGCATATAGATTTCACACATGCATAAAATGCTTTCCAGCACAAGTTCAATCTTGACAATCTCTGCCATTGACTTAAATTTATTAGTGTTACCAAGAATCATGTTGTTCAGTAACAAAGATTTTGTACTGTATTTCTCATGACTTAGGGTTTATGTTTGTTTTTGTTTCACACACACCCCACTGGAAGAAATGATGGAATTTGTGATTTTTAGATTTTTCTAAAAATAGAGTGGGTTATCAACCTAGCATTAACCCCTACTTAACTAATTAAAGATGGAAGTGTAACATTTTAACACTTCCAAAACAATTTTTAATATTGTTGACAGCTTGTGTCCTTCAGAAATCAAGTTTTTTCTTTTGTGTGTGTGTGCGTGTGTTGTTGTTGTTTTGTTTTTGTTTTGGCTTCAAGCCATAATATCAGGCCAAGATTCAGGTTTTGTTTTGTTTTGTTTATGTTTTTCTCAGATTTATGGAACCTAATGGGTAGAATACTTGTTTTTAAAATGCCAGAGAACTCTGATCTTTCCTATTTCATAAATGAATTAGCAGAGACATTCTATTATATTACTGTTCTAGAAGCATAATTTGTACTTCTTGTGTTATTGCTAGGGATATATTTCAGCAATTCACATTGATTCACTAGGTATCAGATGTACTCCTTCTATGACCACGTCACTGAGGAATATGAGAATAATGATTTTCATGATGTGCATTACAATCAGTAGGGGAACGTGGAGCTGGGAAGCAAAAAGCTCATTCTTACTTTACTTCAAAAATAATTTAAGTCTGCATACACGTTTTAAGTTTGGATACTGTGATGTAGGGAGTAAAATATGGGGGAGGAAAGACAGTGAGTATGAGTATGAACGAGCTTGAGAAGTGGGCCCATGTGAACCTCATGAGGTTCTTCTCAACAAGTCCAAGTATAAGGTGCTGCACCTGGGTCACAGCAGTCCCAGACATGAGTACAGACTGGGAGAACTAATTGAGAGCAGTCCTGTGGAGGACTGTGGGGTTCTGGTGGATGAAAAGCTTGACATGAGCCAGCAGTGTACGATTGCAGCCCAGAAGGCCAACTGCATCCTGGGCTGCATTGACAGAGGCCAGCAGGTTAAGGGAGACTAGAATGGGTCCATAAGAGGGCCATGAGAATGATCAGAGGGCTGGAGCACCTCTCATCTGAAGAAAGGTTGGGAGAGCTGGGGACGTTCAGCCTGAAGAATAGAAGGCTCTGGGGAGACCTCATTGCAGCCTTTCAGTACTTAAAGGGTAAAAAAAAAAGATGGAAAGCAACTTTTTACTCAGGCAGATAATGATAGGACAAGGGGAAATGGTTTTAACTAAAAGAAGGGAGATTTAGATTAGAGGAAATTCNGCATTGACAGAGGCCAGCAGGTTAAGGGAGACTAGAATGGGTCCATAAGAGGGCCATGAGAATGATCAGAGGGCTGGAGCACCTCTCATCTGAAGAAAGGTTGGGAGAGCTGGGGACGTTCAGCCTGAAGAATAGAAGGCTCTGGGGAGACCTCATTGCAGCCTTTCAGTACTTAAAGGGTAAAAAAAAAAGATGGAAAGCAACTTTTTACTCAGGCAGATAATGATAGGACAAGGGGAAATGGTTTTAACTAAAAGAAGGGAGATTTAGATTAGAGGAAATTCTTTACTCAGAGGGTGGTGAGGCACTGGCACAGGTTGCCCAGAGAAGTTGTGGATGCCTAGTACCTGGAAGTGTTCAAGGCGAGGTTGGATGGGGCCCTGATCTAGTAGTTGACATCCCTGCCCATGGCAGGAGGGTTGAAACTTTAAGGTCCCTTCCAACCCAGACCATTCAATGATTCTGTGATTCTATGTTTTAAATTCTCCTTTAATAAAACATTGTATCTCTGTTTAAGAACTTTTGTCATGTAAATGAGTTTTTGAGGATCAGATGATTTTCAGGATGGACAATGCAATGTAAAATCCTTCCCTTTTATGTTTCTTGAATAACTATTTGCTAAGTCTGTTACTAGTTTTGAAATAGCTGTTGTGCACAAGCTTCTTGCCAACATCCACGAAACAAGTTGAGGATTTTTGGCATTAGCAGACTGCATTGCTGTGGAAAAAATAATAATAATAAAAAAGCATAGGGGAAAAAGTGGTATAAAAACAATGAAATCTGGCATTTGTGCAAGGGCTACCTCCCCATTCTATAACAGCAAGAACCAAACTATTCAGTTACATTGATTGATCTTGCTACACTGATAAAGGAACATTTTGGAAAAATACATTTAGGTGCAAATAGGCTTTTTGTTCTGACTCAAATAAGAAGATAGCAAAAAGTTTGAACGGATGTTAACAGTTCCTTAAATTTTGTAACTTAATGAGAGAGAAGAAAATCAGGTTCTTAATTTGCATCCCTTCTGATACCTGAGTATGTCTTAGAAAATATCCAGCGAACTGCAGCAACCACAATGAGCTTCCAAGATGCAATATTCAATCCTGCTATTCATGTACTCTTAGGAAACTGCACAAATCACAGAGAAATTTCAAAATGATCTATAGTGGGACAAAGCTAAATACCAAAGTATATAATATGAATATGAACACTCATTTCAAAGGGTGTTCAAGAAAACTCTCTGATTGATGTTATTCTGATCAAATACATAATGGCTCACATTACCTGAGTAGTAATGATCAACTCATCAGTAGTAATTATGCAAAATAGAAATAGGTGCTAGGGAAAAAAAAAAAAAATAGGGGAAACAAAAAGTACATTTTTTTCAGATATTTTTGTTTTCATCAAGGGCTACTGTTGAGATGAAATAGTTGTTGCTAAGGAAGGGAAAAAGAGTGTGAATTATGAGCAAGATAAGTGGCCACCAAATCAAAGAATGGCAAATCAAAGAGCTGCCAAATAGGAAGCAGGTTCCCCTGAGAGCTAGAATTACAATGCAGTTCAGTTTGTATTATCTTTGGGTACATAAAGCTCTTGCTTCATGTTGCTTGGGAAGGAGGTCAAGATTTCACTAACATATTTTTCAGAAATGTTGGAAACTTTTTTTTTATGTTGATCACAATCTCCTTAGATGTGACATGAAGAAAATTGTCAGAGCTTTTTCCCCTCTTAAGGACTTTGCACAACTATGAAACACTCCATAGTAAGTTAAATATATATAATAAGAAATATGCTAAAGTACCTAGGTGAACTTT
The DNA here is from genome assembly GCA_013399115.1 of Anseranas semipalmata. NCBI lineage: Eukaryota > Metazoa > Chordata > Aves > Anseriformes > Anseranatidae > Anseranas > Anseranas semipalmata. Next base: position 9,292 of record VXAA01007266.1, read on the forward strand.
CAGTCAAATTAATAACTCCATGTCAAAAAAAGCTCCAGTTGCATGCATGTATTTCTTAAAATGGAACAAAGTTGCCATGTCCTAATAAATAACCCAGATATAAAATTAACTTGGCCGTAAGTTACATTTATATTGCTATGTAAACATACTTTTTTGAAATGATATGGATTTTATTTTTAATTTGGAAGATAAGATGTCATATCTAGGAAACAAATTATACCAAGGTTTTAAAATTATATTTTTCTGATGCCTAAGTATTTTTGTCAATATTGTTACACAGTAGCAGTTTGTGGCATACAGACATGGCAAGTGCTTTTACTGATTAAAAGAACAGCCATTTACTGAGATTTCAGAAAGTACTGCAGTCCACTAAAGATATATCAAAATCTGTTGGTCAAGACTACACAGAGAAAAAACTTAAAAAAAAAAAAAAAAAATGCTTGCATATGAATACTCTGTCTGTTTTTGTGGACCACACAACTGGAATTTTTCATTTAATTGTGTAGCTATGTTAGCTATTGAACTGTACTACACCAATCAATTTTCATTGTCCCATGTAGCTCAGATCACTCAGAGTTGGTTGCTTGTTAGTTTTCATTCTCCTGCCTGTTTTCCAATGACACTTCATTTATGTATCTTAGAAAATACAAGTACATTCCACATTATATTATATTTTGCTGTCTTCCTTGATACACAACAATATCTTCCCCTTTTAGAATTCCTTTCTATTTCTTTTTCCTAAATCATAATTCCCTGAAATTAGGAAAATCACTCACTAATCAGATCAATTAACTTTGTATTTTATTCCATCTCTCTGCTTGCAGGAATGGTAAAAATTACTTGAGAGGTAGTGAACTTTACTGTTTCTTTTTAAATATATTTAGCAGTTATTTCTTTTAAAATTTGAATAGAGATAATAGACATGAGATGTTTTTATAAAAAATATATAGAGAATAAATCCATTTGTATGATCTTATCACAATGGTTCAACAACAGATTAGGACAACATGAGACCTATTTTAAATCCAGATGGTAAGGATGATTCAGTTTGCTAAAGGTTGGCTGGTGGAGTGTACAAACTTTGATTGGTTACCTCAGGATCCGACTATTTACTGGAGATTAGAATATTCTTTTAAGATATAAAATGAATAGAAATGTGGAAACTGTTTTTGATTTCTGTGCTGGAAGTGATATTCAGTAATATTAATTTATTTGAGAAAAAAAATCACAGTTTCCTCTCATTTTTCTGTGTCCATATTGCACTTCAAGTCTTTTTTTTTTTTTTTTTTTTTTTTTTTTT
>VXAA01007266.1:10600-23115 GCA_013399115.1 Anseranas semipalmata
TTTTTTTTCCGAAGGTTCATAAAAACTTGTTTGTTAAGCTTAAGCTCCACCTTCCTTTACTTTAAGGGACTTTAGAATGATCATTGACAAGAATTTTTTTTTTCACAAATAAATGTTTTTCAGTAATGGACTAGTGTTCATTTTGCCTGCCTTTAAGAAAGTTAATGAATTTTTATGTTAAAATCCTGTCCAGCAGCAAAGCTACTTCTTGATAGATTTTCTGAGATGCAAGAGTTATCTCTTGCATCAGGTGTTGATCTCTCAGCTTTCAATGAATCATCTTCATTTAACACCTTGCTATGAAGAAGTTCTGTGACAGATGAATGTAAGAGGTTGAAGTGGAGCAAACCAAAAGTGTGACTAGCTGAAGATATTTGTATACATGAATAAATATACATATATATAAATATATGCATTTTATATATATTATTGTTATAATGACCACAGAATTGTAATGTAATGTAACATAATATTATTATTCTCATTATTAACTTAGCCTTGGTTATTTGTCTCAGAAATTTAACAGCTTCACAAACCTAGCCCTTCTTCTGAAATTGCAGCTCAATAGCCTTCTCTGTGAGATATTTTCCATTTTTTGGTAGAGAACTGTCTACAGTCAGGTTAGTGGCTCACTGTGGTATGAGGAGTCATGGTAGTTCTCATGTGGTGTGCAAGGAGAGGGGAAGCTCTTGTGTGCTTTCTGGGTCTTTCACATTTCAGAGGGTGCTCAAGAAAACTCTCTGATATTATTCTGACCAAAACAGTTGATAGCTGGTGTTTAGATCCTTAAGTTATAACTCATGACAAAAGTCCAAGAGGCTTACAGTAAAGCAACTTACGTTATTTAGAGGATTCAGTAATTGCTGTCAGTATTGGTGTACGGTTGGGAAATGTTAGGTAGCTCTTCAGTTTGTACTAATTACAAGTTTGTATTAATAGCTGTTGTCATCGCAGCTAGGGATTTCTGTGTGTATGGCTCCAAGGTGGTCTTTACTAGTTAGCATTTCCAAGTTCTCAATACAATTGTACCTAAAGATACTGCTTGAACAAGAGAATAAAAACAGATCAGGTGTAACTATTAAATTCCATTCCTTATATCTAAGGAATGAAATAATGAGTATCTCTTCACAAACCTATAAAAGTTTGCTTTTTATGAGTTGTCAAAATTGGCAGCCCAACAGAGGGGTAAGGCTCCCAGTGTTCCCAGACCCAGGGAGTATGAAGGCTGAGCAGGTAAGCTGTAGGCAGGCACTTCCTCACACCTGTATACATATGTCTGCAAGCATACGACTGGCCTCACAGATCAACACAGAGAAAAGCAGCACTCCCAAAAACACAGGCAGCACCAGCATACTTATCTTGTTCCTCTCTCTGGCTGATCAGTATGAAAGACCATTAGTGGAAAATATATAAACACATAAATATATATCCAGAAGCATATATAGGGTGATCCCCATCTGTGGCCAAAGCCCTGCCAGTGCAGGGACATGGTGCTGCAGTGTTCAGGCTGGCCAACAGGGCTGCCCACACTCCTGGGATCAGCTGGGGCACCCAGGCCAGAAGACAATAAAGAAACTCAAAGTAAAATAATAATAAAAAAAATCCCCAAAGCTGATTTATTTTATCTGAAGTTTTATTTGTTCTGTAGCCTGTTTGTCTGAATTTCCTCTGTGTCCCATTTTTAAGTGTTTTTTTTTTTTTATCCCTCTTTCTAATCTCCTTAATGGTATCCTGCCACTCTCACCTCACCACAATGCTTATAAAGCTAATCATTCCGGTATCAGTTGTTGTCTGGGTTCCTTCCAACGATTGGCAATCCAATGATTGCCACCTTTTCAGGCAATCATTGCATTTCTATCTGCTGCTATTCTGTTGCTGTAGCTCTGTCTCTCAGGTACCATCAGTCTGAAATACCTACAAATATTGTTTTTAACCATCCGGTATAGTTCTGTTGATTCTTACAGTTACAACCTCTAACCTTCTTAGGAAAAAAGCTGTCTTTTCTTAACTCCTACTGAATTATGACCTGAAAGGGGCTTATTTATTGTCTAGGTCATCATCCCTTTCCCTCCAGCCACAACCCTCCAAACACAAATTCCCTTAAAATTGATACTGTTATAACTTCCTTGTCTTGAACTTCCATTTAATTGAAATAATGTGTGATTAAAATGTTAGATCAGATGATGCCGTCCAGTTTAATCAATGATGAATTTAAAATCCAATTAAAAGATCAGTTCAAAATGTGTTTTGTTTGAATGCCAGCTACCAAAAAAGAATTTTAACTAATGAGATATGCTGGTTAGATAATATCTGGATTTTTGGTCTACCAAAATGTTCCCAAGTTTTGTATTCAACTGAAGACCATCTGAGAAAGTCTACCAATAACAACAAAATCTACTGACAAAAGTAAAAGCTTAACAAATTGATATTCCTAAATAAAATCACAATTAAAAAGTTGCATTTTTTATTTTTCATCCTTTTTAGTAGTAAAATGTTAAAGAAACACTTATAGATTCACATTTGAGATATTCATCCTGGTTTTTTTTTTTGTTTGTTTAAAAGTCAAAATGTTTTCTCTCAAAGTCATTTATAAATTTATGATTTCTTTTTTTTTTTTTACTTCACTAAAAATGCCTGCAAAATTAGCAATCTACAACACTTTTAGTTCTTAAAGGTAAGTAATAGAAGAAGGAAAAATGACACCATGATACTCACTTTTTCTTTTGTCAGAATTCACTTATAGTATTTTTTGTTTAAACAGGAAAAACCTCAACCTCTGAGAATAATGGAAAATAAATTAAATTATTATTTCATTAAGAGACACACACAGAACAAAAATAAAAAAACATGCATTGGCATGAGCATGTTCTTGTAACAGTGATACATCATTCCTAGCCTCCTTTAAATTTTGCTAACTAATTCAACTCCATCTGTACAAACTATGAAGCTCTTTTTAGCCATCATTAAAACAAAGAAGAAACAAAAATCAATTATCCAGGCTAAATTTACCTTAAGCTTATGGTGATTTTTTTTAAACCACAAAAGATATTAATTGATTATAGGTTGCTGCCAATTTTGAAGTCTGATTTCACTGAAACATAGGAAAGTCCTGTTTCACACTAAGAGCAAATATTTACCTTTTACACATCAAACAATATCAAGAAATCATGACAGTATCTGAAAATAAAATGTAATTTCTCTGTCCTCTTTTTGCAGTCCAAATCACAGACTGCTATGGATAAATGAGACCTAGTTCTTTTCCTCTTTAATACAACAAGAGTATTGACTCCACTTTTTTTTTTTCCTTTTTTTTCCTGAGAATCAAATTACTTCTGAGAAAATTTTCCAGCCTTCTGACTACTTATAAATCACTGGACCCTTTGGGTTTAAAATTAATAGAGTGAAAAGAAAAAAAAAAAAAAAAAATCTCTCTGAAGCCAGTCCCATAAAGAGGAATTGCTGGACCTAAGTGTTATGTTAAAATAATATATCAGAATGACTGCAGAATTAATACAGTCATATTCAACAGAGGTAAAAACAGCAATGAATTATACATTTCATGACAATTTAACCTAATTTAAGCGTTGTACCTACTCAGTCCATTGCAAAATGTACATTTGTCACCTTCTTCAGGAAATAAATTTGTCTTTTAGATAATATATGGAAAATTCAGTCTGTGTAGAATATTCTTAAATAATTTTGAACTCCAGTTATAGGAGAGATGTAAAGTTGATTACAAACTACTTTCAGGATTTGTTTAAACTAATTCAGCAATATTGCAGGTCTGATATTTCATCATATTTCAGAACAGTGTTTTTCTTGTTGTTTGTTTATTTCTACTATAAGGGAGCTAAGAATTCCACTCTTGTGGCCAATTGTTCTCTGAAGTGTTGGTCTTTAAACGTACCAGTTTTTCAGAAGTCAAGATATTAAAAAAAAGTTCCACAAACACACACATATATACATATATATATGCACACACTGTGCTGTAAAATGTTTTATTCAGGCCAACATCAAGAAACCTGGTACATCTACACAGTACCGTGCTGCAGAAAAATGTATTTCCTGTTCCACAAAGCAACAATACTTCTAATACTTTATGAATACTTTAAAATACTTTAACAAATAGCAATTATCACACAGCATACTCTAAGTCTGAGAGATACTGGAGAAGTTTCTATCTCATTTTACACTTTGAAGTTTCTTTCTCAAAACCAAAATGTCACTAAATTCTATAGGAAACCCTACACTGTTAAAGTTTTAAACTACAAACTAGTAAACTAATGAGGAATCACTTATATCAGCCAAAAACAGACATTTCTTTCAAACAGATAATCATCATAATTACCAAGTAAAAATCAAGTAAATGCTGTAGTGTTCTTTAAATAATAAAAATAACATAATTTTTTTTTTAATAAAAGAAGGAAACTCATATTCTTTCAATAAAATCTGTATTAAATATAATTAAAATAAAACTTGATAAATTCTTTGTGAAAAAGGAAATAGCAGTTTAACTGAGCAATCATATTTTAACTCAACCAGTAATGGGATATGATAAAACACATAAACTAGTTTAAGTTTTATGACAAATTTAGCCTTCCATGTGCGCTGGAGAGTCTTTCCAAGTCAACTGGTTTATGTATGAGTGGTAATGTGCATCTGTTTCAGTCTCAATGAAAGAAGAAACTTTGTGAAGTTGAAATATTGTTTTTGTTCTTTTTGTTTAATAATTCAGAAATCAGAATGCATGTGATTTAAAAAAAAAAAAAAAAAGTTTGAGTACTCTAAATAATATAATGTTCCTTAATTCAACTAATAGCTGCAAGTGAAATCCTAGACACAAGTACAATTAAACCCTCTGTTCTATTTTCTTGACAGTGAGTGTTTTTTTCTTTCTTTTTTATTTTTACTTTTAATTATATATATATGTATATATATATATATAGTATATATATATATATATTAAATAGTGTTATCTCTCTTGGTCTTCTGTAATATTATGTGTCCATGGTCTGGAAGTGCACATCAAGTTCCTTAGAAGTGATTTAGGTATATGACATTAAGTCTTTATAGAAGTGTATAATTTTCCGGTAAATTCTTTGTATTTCATAGATGGTCAGAAGAAATGTGGCTTTAACATAAGGGACTTATCATTGACAAACACAGATAAACTTTGTACATATTCAAGTTGATTCCTGCTAATCTACTTAACAGGATGCAGTTTGCTAATCTCTGATTCTGATATATAGGAATCTGACTTTTTTTGCTCGATACATAGAACTTCAGCCCCAATGACCATGACAGAAGCCCAAATGCAAAATTGAAATCTCCAAAGGTCATATTCAGCTGCAAGTGAGATCTTCCTGTTTTTAAAGGCCACAGCACTTGAGTTTTGTACATTGAGTCCATTCATTTCCTAGAAGTTTCATGCTAAGCATGTGCACAAATATTCCTGCACAACATTGCATCTGCATCTGCACGGAGAACATGGACATTTTCTTTGTATGCAAAATCCCATAAAAACTGTCAAAGTAAATATTTACTTGTCTGTTCCACTCCTAGAGCTTAATGTGCCACTTAACTTCAGGGAGCATAATCTGAGCCTGTCCTCACATAGAGTTCAGGTGTGAACAGTGCTGTTACAAGACCCAGTAGTCTTACGATTGGTGTATTGACCTGGAAGGAGCAGAGTCAGACTGTGATATCCTTTTTTGTTGTTGTTGTTTTGTTTGTTTTGTTTTGTTTTGCCCTACAGAATTCAAATCCACACTTCATTTCCTACATTGAACCAGAAAAGTACAATGAAATTCTAGGAAATTCTAGTTGCAATAGGTGGATCCCTTCCATGGATATTCACAAGACTACAGAAACCCATGGTGCCTTGTTGCAACTGGTGCTGCAACAACTTTGTAATGGTTCACCACGCCTCATATAAAGACTTATTAGGGGGACACTTGTGATGTAGCCTGAAAAAGTCATTAGCAAGCCTGTTTCCATTGCAACATCTGTCCAGTAGTTCTGGGAACCTACTGCATGTGAGAGAAAAACCCATTAACCTCATGTCATCTGAATAAGTACACTGCAAGAGGGATATCCCTTTTGGAACAGTGATACAAACTTTGTCAGGTTACCTGTTATGAAATTGTATTACCATTTCTCATTTCCCTTGTCCTGCCTTGTTTTCTTGCTTTTAGAAGAATGCCAGTATGTATGAATTTTAGTTTACATGGCTAATGGTTAAGGGGTAATTATTTAATTGCATTAGTTAAAGTCTTAAAATCTCATCCCATATTAAACCTGCCACCTTTTCCAGAAAACAAATTTGTCTGATAAATAAGTCCTGTGTATCTTGTGGCAATGCTTATTGTCTGAAAGACAAATGATCTTATATTTAAAGAAATCACATTTTTGCAGTATAATTAATGACCTAGCAGTTCAGTAGTTCCTGTAAGTGTTTTTATGGCACTTGGTGATTTTGAACTACGATGTTGTTTATGGACTGAAAATCTGCTTTTCTGTAGAAATAATATTAAAGAATAATAAAGAAATCTGGTGTGTGTTAGTATTGACTTGATTTACCAGTGTAAGCTGTTAGATGATAGATGTTCTGCATAACAACTACTTTGATTTTCATGTATCATACTGTTTAATTCCTGTTAAACCAAATTACAAGTGTTATAGTAATGTGATCAGATATTTTCTATGCTTCCTTAGATGTTCTTCTGACATTTTCTTAAAACTTTATGAAGAATTGAAATAGAATAAAGCAATTGGAGCTCAGGAAGAATCCTAAATATGTGCTACAAACTTTATTGCAGCATTCCTTATCTTGTTTATTAGACCTTATTCTATAAGAATAGATGTTGATCACTGCTAAGTTTGAATAGAAGTGTCAAAATCTGTTTTGTACATATAAATTAAGAGAAAAATACATTTTTTGTCATTTCAAATAAAGAAAAAGGATAATTAAAGTGCTATAGTTGTGCAGTGTACAATAAAGCACAAAGTAATACAGTAACCAACCATACAGCTGAATTTTTCTGGTTTGGTTATAAAGCAGAGAAAGAAGGAAACAGAATTTTGAGATAACCTCCTCATGAAAAAATATTCCTCTTCCAAGAAGTAACCTAGCTAAATTCCTTAACTGCTGAGAGGTTTCAGATGACAAATTTTCTAAGTGTATAAATCTTGTGGGATACAATCTAACTTAAATCTCTTCAGAAATGTTATCTCTGATTATTTTTATCAATCTCAAGTTCTCAGTTTGTTTGTTTGTTTATACGCTGATTTATTTTACACCAGTATGCTTCTGTATTTCTCTTTTTAATATTTTTCCTGTGCAAGTGGGAAACTTCCTATTTTTCAGGGATCTGTTAATATTTTCCTGAGTTCACCTCACTCAAATATAAATGACAGTAATAATGAATTAAACTGAACTGTAAGTTAAAAGCCCTCTGAGTGGATTACAGACTGGAAACAGACACCTGACAGAACAATTAATGATAGAGAGGATATAACTCCAGACTTGTTCTGTTGACCTAGTTTTCATGGCCTTAGTGATACTGAATGATTATAAACTGTTTTCAACTCTATTAAAGTACCAAGTAGAAAGCAGAGGTGATGTGGTCAAATATAGTTTAGCCTCATGTACAGCTCCAGTTAAACCATTTTTACTCTTGCCCAAACTAGTTAACATGCATGACTACAATGCAGGGAATGGTTATGGTTTAACTGTTACCTTTAAGGTAAAGAAGACCAAACTCTGGCTCATTGGTATTGTTCAGTTATATCACATTATTACCTCCCACTTGCCATGCTGGTATGGAAATATTTAATTCTGATTTAACTTTTCTCATAAGAAAGAGAAAACTACAATTTATTCTGATGATATGCTGCAATAAAACAGCTTGGTATATTTCTATTCTGAAATCTCTTGTGTATGGAACTCATCATTATAAGTTTCTGGTATGTTGAAAACACTTGTTGCAAATAACTTTTTGTTAGCACATAAACATTCCTTCCCTTTTTTTCTCAAAGAAGTTAAAATTGAAGGTGTCACTACAGAATACAGTTTAAATTGACATTATCTCAAAGTAATTATCAACATTATTCTGTGATTATAGATACAAAAATATTTTGCAATCACATCAGTAAACCACAGAATCACAGAATCACAGAATGGTTGAGATTGGAAGGACTTCTGGAGATCACCTAGTCCAACCCCCTGCCAAGCAGGGTCACCTACAGCAGGTTGCACAGGATCGCATCCAGGCAGGTTTTGAGTATCTCCAGAGAAGGAGACTCCACAGCCTCTCCGGGCAACCTGTGCCAATGCTCTGTCACCCTCACAGGAAAGAATTGTTTTCTCATATTCAACCGGAACTTCCTGTGGTTCAGTTTGTGCCCATTGCCTCTTGACCTGTCGCTGGGCACCACTGAAAAGAGTCTGGCCCCATCCTCTTGACACCCTTCCTTCAGATATTTGTACACATTGATAAGATCCCCTCTCAGTCTTCTCTTCTCCAAGCTAAACAGGCCCAGCTCTCTCAGCCTGTCCTCGTATGAGAGATGCTCCAGTCCCCTCATTATCTTCGCAGCCCTCTGCTGGACCTGCTCCAGGAGCTCCATGTCCCTCTTGTACTGGGGAGCCCAGAACTGGACACAATCCTCCAGGTGTGGCCTCACCAGGGCTGAGCAGAGGGGGAGGATCCCCTCCCTCGGCCTGCTGGCAACATTCCTCCTAATGCACCCCAGGATACCATTGGCCTTCTTGGCCACGAGGGCACACTGCTGGCTCATGGTTAACCTGCTGCCCACCAGGACTTCAAGGTCTCTCTCCGCAGCTCTGCTTTCCAGCAGGTCAGCTCCCAGCCTGTACTGGTGCATAGGATTATTCCTCCCTAGGTGCAGGACCCTGCACTTGCCTTTGCTGAACTTCATGAGGTTCCTCACCACCCAACTCACCAGCTTGTCCTGGTCCCTCTGAATGGCAGCACAGCCCTCTGGTGTATCAACCACTCCTTCCAGTTTTGTGTCATCAAATATGAACATAAATAACCATATGAATGCTTACATATATATATATATATGTGCACACAAATGCACACAGACATATATACAGGTCTGGTTAAATTTCATTTTTATGTCTTTGGAAAATACCTTACAAACTTTCCTAACTTTTAAAATTCCAGTCTGAGATTGAAATTTTGTGACAGTAGTGCACTCTGCTTAGCCTAAGAAGGTCCCAGACTCTTTTACACAATGTGTGGCCCTTGTAAATTGCATCTAATATTTAAGCCTTTATAATTATTTTTTTCAGCTGACTTTATTAAGCTGTTTTATCTGAAAAGCTGGGAGAAAAGCCTATAAAATAGGTCTGCAAAATAGGTCTAATCAGTGAGGTGATTAGTTAGGCTAATGATCATTTTATGCATTAAGCCTATGCTGTCTAGCTCAGATGGGTTCCATGCCTCTTACTTAAACAAAAACAAACAAATGAACAAAATCCCAAAGAAAGCACCCAAATATTTAGCTAAATTAAGCATCCTTGGATGCACAGACAAGTATTATTTTTTTCCAAGATTAATATTATTGAGTTATCCCTGGAAAAGACAATAATTTTCTTTAGCAAACAGCAAAATTTCAATGTAAATATGCCTATTTTTATTTCTATGCAATTATAAAGTTCTAAATAAATAGAACTTTTTTTTGATTATCTTAATTTTATGCTTAAGGCATAAAAATTGCAAAAAAAATGCTGTGGATTCCAGATTGATTTTTCTCCTTGATAGACTTATCATTATGTTATAATAGCTGTAGGTGGCTCAAGTATAAATGGCCAAGAAACATGAATTTACAACAGACATCAAAGAAACAACCAAAAATTAGGTTGAAAAACACTGTACAACACTTAAAAAACTTAGGTGTTTTACTATGTATGGGTGAAGAACCCACCAAGCTCATCTACAACTTTTTGTCTAAGATTAATATTCTGATACTAAATTTCAGAAATTTGGACTCACTGATAGAACTTCTCTGATTAGTTTCCTGAAGTTACATTGTATCTTTTGTATCTCAGTAACACTACATACATTTTTAATTGTGACTTCATCACTCTGTTTCTGAAATACTCAAAACTAAAACATGAAATGCCAGATCTTTCAAGACCATTGTTTGACTATTGTACCACACTTGTAAAGATGAGAAGGTAGCTAGAGATATGTCAGGAGGTGAGACAAAAATCATGAGTTCCTTGATGTGATAAACCAAAATAAATAAATAAATAAATAAATAAAAAATACAAAACAAATAATGTTTTATTCTGTGTGATTTAAGATTTTGAACAGTAAAATAATGTATTCTTCACACCTTTAATTTTATTTAAAAATACTCCAGAAGTATCTTCAGTCATTTACTTTTCCATCTTGAGCAGAATACTAAAGTTAACCAGAAGTAGAAAAATTAAAAGAGGAACCGTTTAGGAAAGAGAAAGAAATTTGGAAATCTCAGAGTATGTCCCCTAGCTTCTTATTAAATATACAAAGTGTTGCTCCCCACTTACACAGGCTACAGTCTCCTTGATTTTTCACTGACCACACATTCTTATCACTACAGGGATTTATAAGATTCATGTTAATTTGTAAAAACATTGTGCTAAACTTCATTAAAAAATTCTAAAGCTTTGAACCCTTGAAGCTTTTTATCTTTTTAAACTTTTGTTAGTTTGATGGACTTTTTTACTGGTCTGAGTTAGATACAAACATACTGTCATTAACCTGTTCCTTTAATTTTTTTTTTTTTTTCAGTATCTTTTGATGTTTAATTTAAAAGGTAGTGTATACAGACTACTTATGCTATAAAATTTGGTAAATATTTAGCAAATCTCAAATCTTGCTCAGCTGCATAGATATACTCATGCATATATAAGCATACCTATATATAACCGTCTTTCCAACATGTATATGTGTATCTCTATATCTGTACAGATATAAACATAATTTCATGAAAATTTTCAATATTGAGCCTTAACTGTTCTAGCCTGGATGGTATCACAAAGAACAGCTGAAGCTATTACTGTAGATTTCCTCAAGCTATATTTCCTCCACATTCCCACTACTTACCTGCTGTTGCTAACAGCATCAACAAAAAAAGAAGGTTTCGGTATGAAAAACTTCCTGCACAGAAACTAAGAGAGAAATGGGAACAAATAACTAGGGGAAAAGACAGCATAGGCCAAGACTACTTCTTTCAGTGGGGTCTTGGACATTACAAAAATGGGTTTAAACAAACTGTAGAACCACAGGGCCTGAGAAAAGAACAACAAAAACAGTTTCTTACTAGGAGACATCATTAAAATAACATTTCTGCCCCTTATTTTCTTCAAATAAAAATCATAGTTTAATGTTATTTTCCATCAATAGGAGAAAATATCCAATATAACTGCAGTTAGCAAGAAGTTTAATTGGCAAGAAACAGTTGAAAAAATAACAGTTTGTAGTTGAGTTTTATGGGTACTTTTGACAGATTTTGTAGTCAACATAAAACAACATCATAAAGTTCTATTAAAAATAATTTGCTTTTTATGTTTTCTATTACTGTGTAGAAGATGTTTTCTTTCTTTTTAATTTGTACATTTATTTACATTTCACTTCTGATTGAAGCTTCTTGCAGTGACTCATCCGTTCATAACTCTGCTGGGCATCACTCTCTTCTGTTATTGCAGGAATCAACAGAAATTTTATTCAGCTGTGCTCAACTGAAAACAGAAAATGTGCAATAAATTAACATTAGCCAGGTTAATTAATTAAGGCAGGTAAAGAATTTCTTTCAGTATCAGCACCAGATTAAACAATTTAGTCTTTCCTCCATTCGTTTGTCAGATTATTCTTAATCACAACCAACAACTTCTTTGGTTCACCACACAGCCCAACAAATGGCACACCATGGAGACAGCACTACTACAGCAACAAAGCTGTCAACAGGCAGAGAAAAGTAGGAAGGGCAAACAAAAAAAAGAAGGGCAAAATAAAATGATATATTTATTGGTAAATATGCAGTAAATAAACCTGTGTTGTATGAAAACATATTATGCCTTTGGATAGGCTGGACCGATGGGCTGAGGCCAACTGTATGAAGTTTAACAAGGCCAAGTGCCGGGTCCTGCACCTGGGGCACAACAACCCCAGGCAGAGCTACAGGCTGGGGGATGAGTGGCTGGAAAGCTGCCTGGCAGAGAAGGACCTGGGTGTGCTGGTTGACAGTCGGCTGAATATGAGCCAGCAGTGTGCTCAGGTGGCCAAGAAGGCCAACGGCATCCTGGCTTGTATCAGGAACAGTGTGGCCAGCAGGACTAGGGAGGTGATTGTCCCCCTGTACTCGGCTCTGGTGAGGCCGCACCTCGAGTACTGTGTTCAGTTTTGGGCCCCTCACTACAAGAAGGACATGGAGGTGCTCGAGAGAGTCCAGAGAAGGGCAACGAAGCTGGTGAGGGGTCTGGAGAACAAGTCTTACGAGGT
>VXAA01007267.1:0-14588 GCA_013399115.1 Anseranas semipalmata
TGGTCATGACAGCAAGCCTGCTGGATTTTAAGAAGTGTTTGGACAACACTTTGAGACATACGGTTAGATTTTTGAGTGGTCCTGTGTGGAGCCAGGAGTTGAACCTGACGATCCTTGGGGGTGCCTTCCAACTCAGGATATTCTATGATTCTTATAGCCTCAGTGAGGAAGAAAGGAGAACTTGTGAAACTGCACAAAACCAATCAGTGGAGAGGAGGGAAGGGAGAATAAGAAAGGCAGTGGGAGAAAAAGGTAGAAAAATCCTTTTGCTCACTCAGTCACTTTAGTTCAGGGCATCTGAGTCTGACTTAAGCAGGTGTTGCTCCTTTAAGTGCTAAAAGAGACATCAGATTGGGTATATGAACAATTTATATTGGTCTGATTACTAAAACCTTTCATCAAAATACTGAGTAAAGGGCTAGTCTTTCAAAGGAAAAAGGCAATTTACCAAGCGAATTGGTGCTACATCTGGGCATATTCCCAAATAATTGCATTATTGTTAGATCCTTTAACAGTTATGAACAGTCTTGTTTATTGGGCTGAGCTCACCTACATATTTCATTCTGTATCAGGCATACTTGTGTGCAATTTTCCTTGTGTTTTTAAAGAATTAATAGTCATGATGTCTCTTTGTCACCACCTCATCTAATGGCAAGTATTAGAATATGGGTATACAGAATCACAGAATCACAGAATCTTTTAGGTTGGAAGAGACCTTCAAGATCACCTAGTCCAACCTAAGACCTAACACTCACAATCCCTCCACTAGACCATGTCTCCAAGCTCTGCATCCAAATGTCTTTTAAATACATCCAGGGATGGTGATTCGACCACTTCCCTGGGCAGCCTGTTCCAATGTCTAACAACCCTTTCAGTAAAGAAACTTTTCCTAATATCTAACCTAAACCTCCCCTGGCGCAACTTAAGCCCATTCCCCCTCGTCCTATCACTTGACACGTGGGAGAAGAGACCAATCCCCACCTCGCTACAGCCTCCTTTAAGGTACCTGTAGAGAGCAATCAGGTCGCCCCTGAGCCTCCTCTTCTCCAAGCTAAACAACCCCAGCTCCCTCAGCCACTCCTCGTAGGACTTGTTCTCCATACCTCCTCTGCAGTATTTTCTGTGTTTACTGTCCTATATTACAAGGAGCATAAAATATTCAGAAAACAAACAAACACAAGTTTGTTCCTTGGGTGCTAATAACGATAAAGAGAAATTGTGAGGAAATTGTTTAAAGAATTTAAATCCTTTTAACTTCCCAACTTCCACACTAAAAAATACAATTAATTTTGATGATCAAGCTAAAGAATCCTACTCACATACCTTCAAGGTGCTGTACATCCCTTTCATTGTTAAAGAATCAAATGGATTTTCATTCCCTGACATGATTTATCTTTTCAAGGATAATCTGGGTAGTGATGCAAGTTGACAACAAAGTTTCTTCACCTAGCAAGTGACCATATTCTATGATAACCTAGCATTGCCTGCTGTAACTTGGAGGAAAAACAACTCATTAGAGTCCAAAGTAAAAACACATCGTTATTATTTTTTTAAATCTCTAGGATCTGTGCCAATTCTTCTCTTCCTAACAGGATTATGTCTCCCTAAGAGTTTTAAAATTCTCATTTCAGCATGCCAATATAACTAAGCACACACCTAAACACATTACAAGAATCAAAGAAGGGGATGAACATGCAGAATATTAGCCAAACTTTCTTTCTAAACTCTGAAAGAAATACAGACAGTGATAAAATAATAGCACTTTTTTTTTTTCTTCCCCAGTAGAGTGGCCTAAACTGTTGTACATTTCTCTGGAATGTTTCTCTTCCCTCTCCAAAGCCTAGAGAGTTACTGCCCATCTCAAGCTGCACCTGGCCCCTGATCTTATCAGGGTACTGTCCATGCCACATCTCAGAAAATCAACTGGGACTGCACCTCCAATTCTATTTTATTCTGGTGGTCTCTTTGCCTCTGCACTTCCTAAACAAATAAACAAAACAAGCAAAGAAACAGAAAACCTATGTCTTTCATATAAACAAAGTTTGCAGCATGGCATTAGCAACAGATTCTAGTCACTGTTCCTTCCTCAAACCACATAACTTATTTTCACTCTGGATTTCTAAGAAAATAAGATTTATGCAACAGGACTATCTATCATGACATTTCAGTAATTTTTAGATGCTTTAACATCTTCAATCAAATCTGAGGGAAGGGAGAAGGTAGGATGTAATAGAAGTCCTGGAATCCCAACACAACACGCAGCAGCATGTGTCTGGCATATCAATAGCAGCATGGCAGAATAGCCTGTAAGGCTCACCCAGAGTCTGCACAACAAATGAGCACACACATGACTCCAGACTAGCACTCTGTGTGCTGTGCCTGAACAGCCAAATTAGAGGTAAACAAGACAGCTGGAGAGCTTGGAGTCTGGGTGGGTGGAAGGTGAGGAAGGAAGGGAGAAGACTGTAATGAGGTCAACCATAAACATAAGTCCAAAAGAAAATCAGGACCCATTCATTCTGCTTTAGCAGAATTTTAAAAGGTACAAGACAGAATTGCAGCTGTGCAGTAACACTCTGAATCCTAACAGTGTGTGTAGTATCCTTAAGTACACATCACAAAAGTAGCAGAAAATGAATATTCACAAGGTCATGGTAGGTCATATCTGTATCCATGAATGATTAGATGATCTCCAGAGGTCCCTTCCAACCTCAACCATTCTGTGAATCATAGATATGTGCAAAAGGCTTTTCCAGTGCAGGGTATTATGGAAGGAAATTTATGGACTCCCACCATAAAGGGCCCATGACTTGACTGGATGGCAGAACCTCCATGTATTAACCTGAACATCATTTTTATTTCTACACTTACCAGGAATAAGTACTTATTGCTTTTTTTTTTTTTTTTTTTTNACTGAACCTGATGCTTATGACCAGGTGTCACAGAATCACTGAATGATTAAGGTTGGAAGGGACCTCTGGAGTCATCTGGTCCAACCCTCCTGTTCAAGCAGGGACACCTAAAGCACATTGCCCTGGACCATGTCCAGATGGCTGTTGAAGATCTCCAAGGAAGGAGACTCCACAACCTCCCCAGGCAATGTGCGAGCAGTGCTCCGTCACCTGCTCAGTAAAGAAGTGCTTCTTGATGTTTAGACAGAACATCTTGCGTTCTAGTTTGTGCCCATTGCCTGTTGTCCTGGTACTGGGCACCCCTGAAAAGAGCCTGGCTTCATCTTCATTGCAGCCTTCCATCAGCTATTAATATACGTTGATAAGATCCCCTTTCAGTCTTCTCTTCTCCAGGCTGAACAGTCCCATCTCTCTCAGCCTCTCCTCAGAAAAGAGGTGCTACAGTCCTTTAATCATCTTTGTGGCCCTTCTCTGGAATTTTTCCAGTATGTCCATGCCTCTCCCATACTGAGGAGCCCACAACTGGACACAGTCCTCCAGGTGTGGCCTCACCAGTGCTGAGTAGAGGGGAAGGCTCACCTCCCTTGACCTGCTGGCAATACTTTGCCTAATGCAGCCAAGAATACCACTAGCCTTCTTAGCAGCAAGGGCACATTGCTGACTGGAATCATAACCCGGAGCAGGAGCTAAAAGAAATGGCAAGCCTTATATGACAGTCAGACCTCTGAAGCTGAGACAGCATGTTTCACTAATGACATTAGAGGGAGTTTGATTGAAGTTATCAGCTGAGTAGCAGTTGACACAAATGCAATAATCAAAGTAGCATAACTAGGAGAAGATGAGGCAGAAGATCACTTTAAAGGCTGTCCTCATGTAATCATTGAAAAAAGCATTCCAAAATACTCAAATGTTTAGATGTTTCATGCACAGCTCTTGCAGTTCTCAGGCAATGCTCAAATAGACCAGTCCCAACAACGTTCATAGTCTATTTTTTACCTTTTTTTTTTTTTTTTGGTGGTGGTGGTTTGTTGTTGTTGTTGTTTTTAACCAACACAGTCATTTTCTACAATAGACATAAAACAGGTAAGAAATCCAAGTAACATAGCCCACTCTAACATCACTGAAGGCTTGAAAAAAATGTTCTGAAGTCATCCAGAACACAAGATAAATGCTGAGATGAAACTGAAGACAGAAATACTAGTGATAGTTCAAGCTATTAAGTTTATGAAGAAAAATAATCATATTAATATCCACCTATGGAAACTTAGTTTTTCTATTTCAACCAGCTGACAAGCCTTCAAGAATGTAACACAAACTTGTAACTAGGATCCAGTACTCATGCAATACATTTATACAAGCATCTCTCCATGGACTTATGTTCTGATTGAAACTTACCCCCCAAAAACCCTGTGACTGCTAATTTAACCAGGACATTAGCCCCAAAATTCCTTCTCCAAGTGTAAAAATCATTCTTACCTAAATCATGCCTTACCCAAGAACAACAGCAACAAAAAAAGGCTAGAGATTGTCCTGATCCTTAACTATCTCTATTAACTATCCCTAAATAAATAACTAAGCCATTTTGAGTTAAATGAGCTTTTCAGGTTAGGACAGTGAGGTTTGCTTACTAGCATATATCTTTTTTTTATTTTTTTTTCCTCCAAACAGTGCAATGAGATCAAATGTACAGATTACATCCTTTCATGGAAACAAGAATAATTCACAGAGTTCATTATCAGCTCTCAGCTTGCATGGTAGAACTGAACCACACTGCATGCTAGAGGGCTGAGGAAAGTTGTGAACAGTGATAAAGAATTTGAGGGGTACCATAACACTTATATTAAACTTTGAGCCAGGGATCATCTTCTGCTTTGTTTCATAGCTCTTAAGTATAGTCAGTCAATGTAGTTTCTAAGATAAGGTTGAAATACAAAAAATAATTAAACTGGAATTGCCCAAACCTATTCATAGCAGGTACACACGATTCATATTGAAAAAAGCCTTGAGTCTGGCAGATCTACGTTACCCTTACACTGTTGCTCATAAAAATGAAGTAACTACAGAAAAAAAAATGTTATCTACTCCCCTGTTAGTTATGTGGAGTCAGAGGATTGCAGAGATCACACAGCGCTTTCTGAAATAGGCATGATGCATCATACAAACTCCGCATGCCAAGAACACTACTTTAGAAGCGGAGTTCAGAAGACCTACCACCAAAACACAGTCAGTTGTGTATCCTTTTTCTAGCAGACCTTCCATAATAAAATATGGTATCAAGCCCCATAGTCCCAAAACTGTGTGGAAAAGTCCATTCAGTCCCTGATCTGAACAGTTCTGGGAATGGGTGCAACCATTTCTCATCAGTCATTTTCAAGTCCATCTCATTCTAGCAATACAGGCTCTTCCAGACAACAAATTGTACCAACAGGTCACCCTAGTAGCTCCAAAATGTCCTTAGAGCATGTACTGACTCATGCAGATAGGACAAAGTTTATTCTGAGCAATTTCTGCAAACAGGTTACTCTATTGTTCTAGCCCAATGGCATAGGCAACTGTTTTAAAGTGGCCCTTCCCAGTGGCATGAGCAAGACCAAGTCCACTGCTCAAAAAGGGTTGTAGGACACTAGATACCATTTCCAGCACAACAAATTTGCATGTCTCTTTTGAACACCTCTCTCCCCACTTCTGTTTAGCATATGTGCTCCTCATTTAACAGTTCTCCAAGTTCAATTTCATTTTATTTTCTCCTTATGTATCTAACCTCATTGGCCCCCTTTGTATTATTTTTCTGCTCTGAGGCTCATAATTCACACTTTAACTTCAAAGCTCATTCAGAGTATTTTTCCTCTACTTCTGTCATATCATTAACAATGTTACATAACACCAGTCTAACTCCCAACCTATATAACTAATGCATTGCTGTTGATAACCAACTTTTGTCTAACATCTTTCACCAAATTTTCAATCTACCTGGTACTCTTCCTACCTAAACCAATTTCAATTCACCTTCATGTTAGAAAGCTAACATATACCCACTTCTCTCTTCATTCCCTAGAACCATTAGTTTTGTAATTTTATCAAAAAAGCAAGTATATTTTCTGGTGAGATTTATTTTATGAACTCATGTTGTTACTGCTTACAATTCTGTCACCTTGCAGACTTAGTTTTGCTTTTAATATCAGGTCCATTATTTTACTAGCAGTTATACTTTTAGGACAGTAATTCCTAAGAAAAACTTGCCTTCCTTTTGAAGGTGAACACTATACCTGCCACTTTTCATTCACAGATACTACATTTTAGCTACCATCTCATAAAAGCAATTGTCATGCAACGGTGGCACTAAAAAGGCTTGCTAAACCCAAACTGTTTAAAGTCTGTGGTGAAGCTGAGAAAAAAAAAAAAAAACAAAAACAAAAACAAAAAAACTACTGCCTTAATCACTCTAACATTAAAAGAAATTTTAAGTCAAGCTTTTTCTATAAGAAAACAGTTAGTAGCACTATTTGGACTCACAGAACAATTCAATTTGGAAGGGACCTTGAGAGATCACCTGTTCCAACCCCAAGCTCAAAGCAGGACTAACTTCAAAGCTGTATCATGTTACTTAAGACCTTGTCTAGCTGAATTTGGAAAATTTCCAAGGCTGGTGATTCCACAGCTTCTTTCTGTAACCTCTTCCCACAGCAGCACTCTCAGGGAAGAATTTTTTTCCTGTCTCAGTTTGGGACTTAGTGGCCCTCTGTAACCACTGCCTCTTGTCCTTTCTGTGCATCTCTGAGAAGAACGTATGTTTTCTGTACAACCTCCTCTAGGCAGAGTAAGATTACACAAATTAGCCTGTTTTTCAGGAACGACACCCAGCTACCTAGGACTTGTAAACATCATGTGCTTCAGACCCTTAAAAATCTCCACGTGGCCCTTCATTGGATTTGCTTGTTAGCATCTCTCTTGTACTGGGAGACCTAACACTGGACACAACATTCCAGATATGGCCTCAAGAACTGAGGAGCAGGGAATAGAAATAATCACTTCCTTTGATCTACTGGCCACACATTTGTCATTAAAGTGCAGTATGCATTTGGTCTTCGTTGCTGCAAAGGCATTTATCCAGGTCATCAAGAGCATACTGGCATACTTTATATCTTCTTCACTCCTTTTCCATGTGGTTTATTTGTCCTCTCACTGACAGGAACCTCAAAGTTCAACAAGGGGAAGTGCAAAGTCCTGCACCTGGGGAGGAACAACCCCAGGCACCAGTATGTGCTGGGGGCCACCCAGCTGGAAAGCAGCTCTGCAGAAAAGGACCTAGGAGTCCTGGTAGACACCAAGTTGAACGTAAGTCAGCAACGTGCCCTTGCAGTAAACAAGGATAACAGCATCCTGGGCTGCATTAGGCAAAGTATTGCCAGCAGGTCAAGGGAAGTAATCATTCCCTTTGACTCAGCATTGGTGAAGTCACACCTGGAGTACTGTGTCCAATTCTGGGCTCCTTAGTACAAGAGAGGCATGGACATACTGGAAAAATTCCAGGGAAGGGCCACAAAGATGATTAAAACACTGTAGCACCTCTCTTCTGAGGAGAGGCTGAGAGAGCTGGGATTGTTCAGCCTGGAGAAGAGGAGGCTCAGGAGGGATCTTATCAATGTATATAAATAGCTGGAAAGAGTCTGCAAAGAGAGCAGAGCCAGGCTCTTTTCAGGGGTGCCCAGTACCAGGACAAGAGGCAATGGGCACAAATTGAAACACAGGGCTGTTTTCAGAGCACAGTTTGAACAGCACACACTAATTAGAACTAAACAATGAGGAAAAAAGAAAAGAGTGAATAGGTGTTCCTTGGCTGCATGGTGCAGCACAAGCCCCTCGAAGACAAGGCAACATTTCAGGTAAACAGCTGGGTGTGATCCCACTAAAAAGTGGCATCACCCTGAATCCACATAAGGCAACAGAATGAAAGTCATGCAGGTTACCTTAAACCCATTAATCACCTAACTTTCACAGAACCAGACTCAAAGCTCAAGAATTCATGTGGTATACCCTTCTCTCTAAAAGCAGTATCAACAGATAGAGACAGCTGCTCAGCAGGAATCTGCGTACCAGTTCCAACCCTGACAGATGTTGCATGACACACTCACAGCTGGGAAACAGGAGAGATGCCATGTAACTACTCCCCAGCAGACCAGCAGAAGAAATACACTGTCTCTCACAGCACTGTGGGAAATATTTTATGTCTGCCAGACCTCACAAAAATAGCAGTAAAATCTACTTACTGTCCAGGGCTGTACTCTCCATCTGAGTAGCTTGCGAAATACATGTTCCTAAAAGTCTCCAAGGCTGGAGATTCTGCACCTTCTTCAGTCAGTTAAATGGCTGTCCTTTCCTCAGTGTTAAGAATACTCACCACGAGCCTCCTTTGCTTCTTACTTCTTGTCAGTGCTTAACTTCTGCAACCTCAGTAATGCTCTTTCAGTTTCCTCATTAGTATATAAAACTAGTATAGTGTATTTCTGCTACAGGTTTTATTATATTTGTTTATAATACCGTGTTATGTGAAAACAATATTGTTGTGTTTGTACAGTCTGTTTGTAGCCTCTCTCTTCCCTACAGTCTGTCCTGAACACAAGCAGTCATTTTCTCTGCACCAAGACAAAATGTTCATAGCAACATAAATCCAAAGGAATTCAGTCTCCTGGGCCTTTTCTGCCTCAGCATCTGTGCTGACACTGCAAATAGGGAATAAGCAGTGAAACTGCTTTTCTGTACCAGAAACCTCTGCCCACTAAAGTCTGGACAGGAGCTCGTTTCTCACAGCCCCCCAGAAAACTATCAGTTGGCAACAGCTTTCAGACCTTACCAGCCTGGGCTGGATGCAAACCAATGATTCGGATATGCATAGACTATTATAGATCATTATACACATGTAATCTGTCCTCTTAGACATTTTTCCTCAAGCACAGTGGAAGGATGGATTTAAGTGAAAAGACCAAAAGGAGCATGGCGAGTAGGAAAAAGCAAGCTGCAATACTCTACAACTTGAAAGGTTTAATAGCAATTCAGAGAACTATCTTCAAGTTTCTATATGTAGAACCTCATCTTGTGCAGGAGTGGCCCACAAAGGCTCTTTCATCCATTAAGACTTATGGTTACTCTTAGTCAGCATTATTTCCACATCTATTTTAGCACAACAGTTTCTTATTTCAGTACATAGTCACTAAAACCACATAGGAAACAGCTGGAGCTTTAAACAAAATGAATACTTCACAGTATATAATAAAATGGAAAGTCTTCTTATCCCTTAGGACCCCATCTAAATGTTCATCAGCCTTCTTACATCAGCAAAGCTTTTATTAGAGAAAGAGACAAACATTCCGTGATGGAGAGACCACCCATAAGGTATGCCCTCTCACAGCTGCACTTGTGCAGAGGTTCCTGAGATTTATTTCATAATGACAATTTTTTTTTATTTCCATTTTTCCAGAAGACAAATAGAAGCTTTATATGTTTTTAGCTATAGATTCTTATAAAATGAGGTAACAAAAATCTCCCCAACCATCATTTTTAACATATAACAATGAAAATTAACTTCAGCATCCAGAAGCTGTACCACCTGTTGGTGAAAAACTCCACATTGACTCCAGGGATGGGATCTTATGGCTATTGTAACTGAGATTGATCAAAGCTGCTTGTCTTTTATGGTCTTCATTTGCAAAGGATTGAATATAACTGGATTAGTGGTAAAACAGTACAGCTCAGAGTAAAAGGACATTAATTTTCTTTACTTGGAAAAGGCTCTTAGCTTTTTCTTTTTTTTTTTTTTTTTTTTAATTACAATAAAGTGCAAGCCAACTTCAGGGCTACAAGGGAGCAACCATAAGGAGAAAAACAGTAACAAACCTTCAGTGGGACCTGAACTTGGAAGAATAATCCTGGCATGTTCAGAATAAGCAACACCACTTTCACCTCCTCTAATGAAAGTTCACACAGCTTAGATCTACTAAAGCATTTGAAACAGGAAGGAGGGAAGGGAATCACAGCAGGATTGAGAGGGAATGTATGCTGCCTCTGATGAATGGCCCAATGCCCAGGCAGCTGCTGTATGAATGCCAAAAGAGAGACCTTCATTGCTTCAGCTGGATCCCTGTTGAAGTGTTGAATTACAGACAGACACCTCTCTTTATGGGATTCTGCTGCAACATGGCAGTGCAGAGACTGCTTGCTCCATGTGTCTTTTTCACTCTAAAACTGAAACCCTAATGGGAAACAAGTCTCTCCAACAGTCTTGCATAGCAGCTAAAAATATACTTCAGTATTTTTACACCAGATCTTGCAGAAATTAGCAGTATCCCAAATCTTTGTTCATCTTTCCAATGCAAAAAGCTACAACAGTATTATAATTGACATTATATAGCCTTTTTTTTTTTTTTGAGTAAAAATTAAAAAGCTAAGGTGTGCAAAGCAACTGAAAGAAAATGGATTCTTTAAAATAGGATGAACAACTTGGAGGGTGATTGCTTCATCTGAAATACAAGCTATGCCATTTTCCACAGAGTAAACAAAGCAGGTTAAAGAATGTTTTAAAAAAAATCAGATATACCTGCAAATATAAGGCATACTTTTCACATAAAATTAAATTACTAAAAATTCCAAATTAAGACTACTTCTAAGATCTAAAAAATTCCAAGCTATTAAAATGTTTTGAATTAGATAAACATATTTAAACATTCCAGTTTTGCTGTTAAACAAAGTGTAGAGTCTAACTGTAGGGTGTCACCTTTGACAGCAGCAATATTTTCCAGAGGCTACTGCTTTCATTCTAATCTAATCAACTAGTGCAATTCCATCACCACCTCATAAGAAGTTACACAGAAAAAAAAAACTGTTTTCTTTGTTTCTACAAAAAAAAAAAAGGTACACAGGTGTAAGTTCCTTTTTATACTTTAACACAGTAACAAAACAAATACAGTTCAACATACCACAGATACTTTGGCCTTTATTTAAAACAATAGTTTTAAATGCAAAGCATGTTTCTATGAACATTCTTCTTTAAGACTCCAGCACAATTAGCCTAATGTAAATACGTAACAAATTTGTATAGTTTTAACTCAGTTCCAGATTTAAGCCACATACAATTTTGCAAAATCCTAGTTTAAATATTACACCAGCAAATAAGTAATTTTTGAGCTTTTAACATAATGCAAAACACATGGAAATTAAAAACCTCAGTCAATGGACCATTCGTCATATGATTAGAAGTAGTAAAACCCGTTATCCTATTCCCCCATCTCCCAGCCAAAACTAACAACAAAGATAACACCAAATCTGTTTTTTTTTCCCATAGGGAATCAAGGACTAGTAGCACAAAATGTCTACAACATCATAGCAGGCATCCTTCCCACCCACCTCCGGCCTTTTCTCAGCTGCACTGTTTCCATTTCGGAGACAACACCAAACCACACCTTACACGAGCGCCACACAGTTGTAGGCTAGTAATAGGGTAACCAATGTGGATTATGAGGTAACAAGACTCAGCATTGCACAAGGAAGGACTCCTGAATGATGGGTGCTACTTCTCACTTTGAAACAGGCTTGACATGTGGCTTGAAAGGGGCCATCTCTCAGCATCATTTCTTTGCCCTGTCTATTGACTGTCCAAGCTCTTTGGTTCAAGGTTCTCTTTTCAGGCTGTTCTTCATAGCAGATGTAACTTGTTTTTTGTTGTTGTTTCATTAAAGACTTTTTCATAGTTTACTAATGTTTTTCATCTAGACTGTCAGATAAAGCCGAGTGTAATACTTTGCTGGTAAACTCAACCAGTTTGCAAGAGTGAGGATGACAGAACTGACCTCTTCTGTCAATGGATCCCTGAATCCTTCCTTCCCTGCAGGCCTCACAAACCACATGCCTAAGTGGACAGACAAGTTCTACAGTCCACTAGAAAATAGTCTGGACTCCTGCAGCACAAACGTGTGCCTCCACAGAGGTCCCATAGACTCCCATCAAGGAAGCCGATTTCCAGAAAGGACACAGTCAAGCAGTCTTGGTTTCAAATTCAAGGTGTAGGTGGGTACACCAAAGCACTAACCATCAAGCATACCTCTTATGGTACTGTGTATATACAGAAGGCCTAATGCTTTGGTAGTTCTGAGTGCCACTGCACCAGGATTTTTTTGATGATTTTTTTCTACCCAAAAAAAGAACACATTGACATTGAGTACAACTAATTATAGCAAGATTCACAGTCTGTCAGTTCAGATCAGACTACTGCCCATAGCCTTAGATAGTCAATATGAAAAGTCAAAAGCAACAGAGATCTCACCAAATATCAACATTTGTATGGACTTTTTCAATCATGTACGGACACGTTAATAAAAGAAGGTAAAAACAATACAATTTTTCCACATACACGGCCACTCCCAATTCCAGTGTTATGATCTATGATTTGACAGCATTTCAACTTCTTGCACAAGGTTTCGTCTTTTTTTTTTAATATGGTAGCATAGTTTTATTTCAAACAATAGACTTAAGTAACATTCAGTCATTCATTTTATTAAATGGTGCTGCATCATCAGCACCCTATAATCATTTTAGCGTATGAATGTGGTAGTCAGAATAAAAGTCTTAAATTTATGCAATGTTACAACACCTTTGGCATAAACCATACACTCCTAGATATTTTGCATGATAATGCAGCTTGTACAAAACCTGACAGCTCTTGAAAATGCATTGTATTATAAAGTACCCAGCAGAAGATTTATTACATTTATAATATTCCTATCACCCAGCATTATGCAATTAAATTCAATATAAATTATCACAATAAAAAAATAAGATCTAATTAAGTCCAAACTGCCAGCCAATCAGAGCAAAAGGTTCTTGCCTTAAACAGCTACCACCTGCAGCTCTTAATATTGTGTCATATGTCTTGCATATGCCTGCCTATCCATTGTAGTCTCACTTCCAATAAGTATACAATTACAATACATTCATCTTTACATAGAAAGCGTCTAACCCTCAAGGTTGATAGATTAGAAAACCTAAAAATCTTGAAATTCCCAAGGTGGTGCTTATAAGAGCATCATGACTTTTGATGCTTAGGACTTCCCATCAGCTACAGATATCCTGCCCTTTCATTTAAGAAAGTTCTGCTCTCGACAGCTGAGGCGTGAGATAATGCTTTCATCCAACTCCAACTGCGTAGAAAGATAAGAACCCTCAAATCCTCAGAGGACATGTAGATAGTGTAACACTTTCTACACCCATACTCCAGCTATACTCCTAAGACAATTTAGTATGCAGCTGCAACACAGCTAAAAGCTGACACATCAACAGCACTCTCTCAAACCAAGACATAATTCCATTTTGTTCTTGCCCCAGCACAGTGCTAGAAGGTCCTTACTAATCTGCTGACTGACTCACACAGCAATCCTTAAGAGCATTGTACTAACTAGGGAAATAGTTACTTGGAAACGTGCAACACAAGAGGTTCCACCTAAACATCAGGGAGGATTTCTTTACTGTGCGAGTGACTGAGCACTGGAACAGGTTGCCCAGAGAGGTTGGGGAGTCTCTCTCCTTGGAGATCTTTAAAAGCAACCTGGACACGTTCTTGGGCAACATGCTCTAGGTGTCCCTGCTTGAGCAGGGGGTTGAACCAGATAACCTCCAGAGGTCCCTTCCAACCTCAACCATTCTGTGATTCTGTGATTTTTTGAACAGGAACAATTTAAACAGGGCTCAAATTTCATGTTAGCTGTTCTGTTGATGGGATTCTTGTAAAACCTACAGGGCTATCCATTAAGAGGAAGCAGATAACAGCCAAAGTAGCAGAAGACAGAGCTTCCAGGAACTGTTTTGGTGTTATCTACTTACAGAGTAGTAAACTTAGCTGCTTGGTTTCAGAACTCTCTGAAATCACCACCAACAAACAAACAAACAAAATCACAAAAAGACATCAGAGATTCAAAATAATATCCAAGATGAATGTGGACTATCTGGCATTTCTCAGATGTTCTATCAAGTTTCTATTTGAATAAAGTTTTTATTTGAATAACAAATAGATTATTTGGGTGATTTGTTTTTTAAAAGAAATNAAAAGTTTGAAAATGCTGGCCTAAACATAGCTATATTGACAGTGTTCCTTATCTCATCTATTTTGAATCGAAGAAACCATGAGGAGTAACTTTTGGAATAAGAAAAAAAAAAGTAGAAAAGAGACTAAATAGATTCATCAATTTGTCTTGAAGTGGAAGAAAATTTTGAATTCAATCTTAAGATTACCACCAGCTGATGTACTTATTAACAGTTTTGCATTTTTTTTCCTACTTAAACTGGACTTTTCTTTCAAGCTACACTAAATGCAATAGAATTTTTGACACCAACTTTTACAGATNCTCAGATGTTCTATCAAGTTTCTATTTGAATAAAGTTTTTATTTGAATAACAAATAGATTATTTGGGTGATTTTTTTTTTTAAAGAAATTAACCAATAAGAATGTCAAGCAGGAACTCTTCAGATAAACATAGAAACCTCACACCCCAAGTATAATGAGGATTGGATTAATTCTTACTGATCCAAACTAAGAATACTAACTTTTGAAGTCTGTTTGCTTAAAGTTCTGAAATTCAAATTTAAGCTCAATTTGTAAAACTGTCAATTATCCACAATCTTGTTAAAAAAAA
>VXAA01007267.1:25019-35810 GCA_013399115.1 Anseranas semipalmata
GGGGGAGGGGGGCAGAATGAAGGGTTTCAGCTCATTTTCCCTCTCACCTGTTTGACCACCATATTTTCACTGCCTTTTTTTTTTCTTTCAAGAACATTTTGGCAATTCTATATTCCACCTGTAGCAAGCAAGAAGCTCAAGCAGCATCATCTTTGTTGCTGACAAACTGTTAGAAATTTTGAGCCAATGAAAACAGGGATGTACAAGTTCACTATATGCTGGAGAACCAGCCATGTAGTGATTACGAACATTTGAGCCTTTTGGCCAGAGGATAGGATCTACAGAAGCAAAAGAAACAGTACAGTTTAAAATTAACATGCTTTAACAGCATCCCCAGTTGATTGCTGGAGAGTGTTTATTTTCGCTTTCTCCACTTGTATACATCTTTACCTTATTTCACCTCCATTGAGCCTTAGCCCAGCTCTGGTTTCATTTCAATAGAAAACTCATTTACAAAGCCTATCTTGGACTTCTTGGTGTCAACATTTTTTTTTTTTTTAAATGAGGAAAGTCTCACACTCTGTGTGCAAGGATGTCTCATGCAGCTCTGTGTATTTTAACACAAGATCAAGATGCTGTGTGGGCTGTAGCTCACACACACCAAAGGGGCTTAACCAGGTCACATCACACAACATAGTCGGAACAGCTACAGTCTCTATTATCACCTCAAGGATCTTCACTTAGAGCTGTATTCTGCATAGCAGATCTAGCCTACCACATGTGAACAGTCTTCAAGCCACAGCCTTTGCCAACAATACCCTTTAACAATGCTTACAGAAACAAGTAAACAAAAGAAGCTTAAAGCAAAGCTAGAGCTCTAAGGACCACAACTGACTGAATTTGCAGAGTACAATACTGAACACAAGTACTTTAGCAAGTACTGCCACCAAAAGGCCAATGAAGGCTTGGGGTCATTTCTCTACACTTCAGTTTTACCAGTATAGCTGTGCTGTCCACCTCAATCCCATCCTTAAATTTGCATAGACTGGAAATTTGTTCCGTGTCATTACATCAGCAAAATTCTACTTGCCACTGTATTATTTTTCCATTTAAAGAACTGATTTAAACTGCAGCTCCAACAGGAATCTTACTGTTGTACATCTACAAAGAAGATTTACAGTATAATAAACACACTGTAATACTGATCTCCTGTATGGTTATTAATGCATTTACAGGATTTTACTCCCCCCCCCCCACAAGCTTAGAAGTATCAGCTACAGCTTACTAGTCCATCTTCAAACCCACCTGGTTCTTCATGGGATGACCTTACTTACTAATTGTTTTGTATTATTTAAGGCTATTCATGGGATGAAGCTGGTAAGAGATTGCTAAATAATGCTAGCTATCTGACTTGAAGCACAAAAAGATTTCTGTACTTTCTTGTGATGTTGAGGTGATGGAGGGTTTAAATCTCTATAAATCAGGGTGCCACAGTTTTGTATATATACACAATTAACAGTAAAAGAACAAGATGCCCAGCAGGCAGGTGATAAGAAAGAACAGGGACAACAGAAAGCGTGCTTTGGGTTCAGTTTACATCTGCTCCAAAGTAAATCATCTACAGATCACTGGAAAGCAGAAGAAACAGTGTCTACACAGAATCAACTACTCCTCTACATGCTCTTCACTCTTAATAACCAGGCACACCATATTTAAAAAAAAAAAAAATCCACTCAAAAGTTGCATAAGGAGGTTGTTTTTGTTGAGATGGAAGTTTTGTTTTCAGTAAAGCTATCAATAGAATGTAACTATTTGAGATTTGAGGAATTGCTATATTGTCAGTTTTCATGACTGCATTCAAAGTCTTACAATTTCTCCTAAAGACTCAACTCACGTAGTCCTACATGGCTGTTCAATAAATTCAGATGTGTTTTTTCAAGTGTATTTCTACTTCAAATGCCAAAAATATGGTTTCAAAGTATTCTCTGCAAGTTTAAACACCAACAGAAAATAAATAACCCCAATTGATCCCACCAAGGAAACAAAAAGATTCACTAATTTTAAGCTGTTCCATCACATCAGGGAGGGTTGAGATATACTTTTAAAAATAGGTAGCACAGACTATTAAAAAACCTTTTCATCTTTAAAGGAAAAACATGACTTGCATGAGAAAATCTAGTCTCCACAGGACATGTTGAAAAGAAATATAAACTATGTCTAAACTATTGTCTAGACAAAACAGATTTCCTGACCATTACTTCTAACCTCTCTATCAAATACATGCAGCCTCATATGTAGTCAAGGGACGAACAGATGGGACTATATGACCCAGGTCATTAAAACTATCGTGGCTAGAATCTGCACCAGATTTCTTAATGAGATGAAATCATGAGACTGTTAAAGAATTATAGCTGAAGCCATGGATGCTCAATTCTGCTCACAGAGCCAGTAGTCTCTTTAGGGCCTTTTTCAAAAATGTTGGAACTCGGTGCAAGATTTCCTATAAGCTTCAGCATCTCTGATCTGTAACTCCCTGCAAATATGTTATGGAGCTGCAACCTATACTAACTATAGATACAATCACACATTGCTACTTGTCTTGTCCCCAGTACAAAAGTACAAAGCCAGATGGAGGACTAAGCAAAAACAAACAAACAAACAAACAAAACCAACACCCAAACTAAAGATTAGAACAGCTGAGAGTGAGACTGTTCCAAATAATATGCAATTTAGGTGAAGCCTCTGGGTTCCTGGCAAACTGCCCATGAGAATGTTGACTGGGACAAGTTGAATACTTCTGATGTACCTATGTTTACAGAAAGATACCAATTTTGGAATGCTGCAGGGTCAAATTAATGTGACTGAACAATTTAAATAAGAGAAGAAAAAGCCAGCACTGGACTTAAAATTTACAACTACTGTAAGTTTTCCTAGCTATAGCTGAGTTACCCACAACCCTGAAAACAGTTTGAACTCTTAACTGTCTACTGATTCCTGAGACAATCATTCATTCAGCCTACTTCTAGTTAAAAAATGAAAACGTGGAAATGCAGTTTTTCACTTCTGTTTTTATAGCTCCAAGGATATAATTTGTTGAAATGCCCAGCAACCTTAGATGCTTCATATCTTAATTCTAAAGTAGGTGGCCAGATCTACATAAAGGGGGAGGACCTCACAAATCAACACCTATTATACTTGTAAAAATTAATTATTCACATTTTCTTATTTTCTTCTCTTTCATTTTTCCCCTCTCTCCTCTTTTTTTTCCCTTCCTCTCCAATGGCCACTTTGCTGAGAGGCTCAGAGAACCTCTGGTGGACGACAGGTTGGCCATGAGCCAGCAGTGTGCCCTGGTGGCCAAGAAGGCCAATGGGATCCTGGGGTGCATTAAAAGGAGCGTGGCCAGCAGGTCAAGGGAGGTGATCCTCCCCCTCTACTCTGCCCTGGTGAGACCGCATCTGGAATATTGTGTCCAGTTCTGGGCTCCCCGGTACAAGAGAGACAGGGATCTTCTGGAGAGAGTCCAGCGGAGGGCCACAAAGATGATACGGGGCCTGGAGCATCTCTCCTATGAGGAAAGGCTGAGAGACCTGGGTCTGTTCAGCCTTGAGAAGAGAAGACTGAGAGGGGACCTTATCAATGTATATAAATACCTGCAGTGTGGGGGACACAGGGATATGGCCAGCCTCTTTTCAATGGTCTGTGGGGACAGGACAAGGGGCAATGGCCACAAAATGGAGCACAGGAAGCTCCGCACCAACATGCGAAGGAACTTCTTCACGGTGAGGGTGACGGAGCACTGGAACAGGCTGCCCAGGGAGGTTGTGGAGTCTCCTTCTCTGGAGATATTCAAGACCCGTCTAGACGCCTACCTGTGCAGCCTGCTCTAGGGAACCTGCTGTGGCAGGGGGGTTGGACCCGATGATCTCTGGAGGTCCCTTCCAATCCCTACAATTCTGTGAATCTGTGAACCTAAAACTGCATGCAGAGACGGAAAAAAATAGTATGTACAGCTTCTGAGAAAGTTTGCCTAGATCTAAGCACTGTTCTGCTTCAATAGCTTCTATTGCATCACTGTAAGGTATTAATCTAGTTTTAAAAAGTGTGAGTTTCTTAAAAAAAACTTCTTAAATGCTAAGTCCCAGGCCAGCTATACTTCATATAGTATCTGTGTGTACTATCCCCCTCTTTAGATCTTCACCACACCATTAGCTAGAACTCCTAACAAGCTGTTAGCTCCAGAATCTTCTTCAGATCCGTTTTGTAAAAGCACCCGATATATCTACCAATATCTAATAGGGCTTAAGCAAAACTGAAGAAAGAATTTGCCAGGAACAGGTGCCAGTTACAGGCAATAGCCAGCAGAACTATTTTTCACTTCCATCTCCTTGTACTGCATTGCTCCTCATTGCTTCTCCCAGTCACGTATTGCCTCAATAATCACAGAATCACAGAATCTTTTAGGTTGGAAGAGACCTTCAAGATCACCTAGTCCAACCTAAGACCTAATGCATCCATTTCTCATATTGAGATTAGACTGCTGCTACAGGGTGTGATGCCATCCAGTCTCTGAAACTGACAACAAATGCTGATGCTCATTTATTAGGTGTCATGGTGTCACTTGAGCACATCAGGCTTATATTTCAAGGACCTGTCCTGGTAAATTTAAAAATTCACTACTGTAACTACAATTCTGATTTTAATAATTAAAGAGCCAAATTGCTTGAGAGACAACTACCTGAGACACCGAGCCCTACTGACAACGGCTGATGTAAACAATCGTGGCCTTGGTGATAAATGAAAAGAAACTACCAAAGGAAATTCTCAAAGACAAGCTCTTGATTGGACTTGCTCATGCCCACTGAGAGTTCAACACAGTCTGAATTCATTTGGACCCATAAGGCCACTTCTCCTCACTTCTCTCAACCTTTCCCAAACTCTAGCAAAAGGATGGGTTACAGATTAGGGGTGACTGACTTATAAGCAGTCATCATTTTATCCTCATTTTATTTGTCAGCAAAGGACTTGTATCACAACATATACTCTTACAGACTCATTTCAATAAATACAACTTTGCTGTTCAAAAAAGCAACAACAACAACAAAAAGACCTCTACCCATGCAGACATTCTGACCATCTCACCTGACCACTTAAGCAACTGAGAGCACAGGATTTCTCCCAGTAGTTCCTCCCTGACAATCATAGAATGGCTTGAGCTGGAAGGGACCTTTAAAGGTCATCTAATTCCAACCCCCCTGCCATGGGCACGGACACTTTCCACAAGACCAGGTTGCTCAAAGTCCCATCCACCACAACTTTGAACACTTCCAATGATGAGGCATCCACTACTTCTCTGAGCAACCTCTTCCACCATCTAACCACCCTCACAGTGAAGAATTTCTTCCTTATATCTAACCTAAAACTACCCTCTTTCAGTTTAAAAACACTGCCCCATGTCCTATCACTACACACCCTGGTAAGGAGTCTCTCCCCATCTTTCTTGTAGGCCCCCTTTTATGAACTGGAAGGCCACAATAAGGTCTCCCCAGAGTATTCTCTTCCCTAGGCTAAAAAAAAACAACTGTCTCAATCTTTCTTCACAGGAGAGGTGTTCTTCTAGCCCACAGATCATTTTCATGGCCCTAGTCTGGCCCTGTTCTAACAGGTCCCTGTCTTTCTTGTACTGGGGACCCCAGAACTGGATGCAATACTCCAGGTAGGGTCTCGTGAGAGCAGAGTACTGGCAGAGAATCACCTCCCTCAACCTGCTGGTCACACTGCTTTTGATGCAGCCCAAGATACAATTGGCTTTCTGGACTGCAAGTGCACATTGCCAGCTCACGTCCCATTTTTCAGCCACCAGTGCCCACAAGTCCTTCTCTGCAGGGCTGATCTCAATCAATTCATCACTCAGTCTGTGTTGATATTGGGGATTGTTTCAACCCAGGTGCAGGACCTTGTACTTGGCCTGGTTGAACTTCATAAGGTTCACATGGGACCACTCCTCAAGCCTGCCAAGGTCCTTTTGGATAGCATCCCTTCCGTCTAGCATATCAACTGCACCACTCAGCTTGGTGTCATCCACAAACTTGCTGAGGGTACACTCAACCCCTCTACCTATGTCATTGATGAAAATATTTAATAGTATTGTTCCCAGCACAGACCCGTGAGGGACACTGCTCATTACTGGTTTCCACTTGGACATTGAGCCATTGACTGTAATTCTTTGGACACACGCATCCAGTCAATTCTTTAGCTATCTAACAGCCCATCCAAACAACTCATAGCCCTCCAATTTAGTGGTAAGAATACTGTGGGGGACTGTATCAAAGGCCTTACAGAAGTTCAGGTAGATTATATCAGTAGCTCTTCCCTTGTCCGCTAATGCAATCACTCCATCACAGAAGGCCACCAGATGAGTCAGGCATGACATAGTTTCCAGGAGGATCTGTTCCATGATCTTACCAGGCACTGAGGTGAGGCTGACTGGTCAGTAGTTCCCAAAGTCCTCCTTTTTTCCCTTTTTAAAAATGGTTACAATATTCCCTTTTCTCCAGTCACTGGTGACTTTGACTGACTGTCATGACTTTTCAAGTATGATGGAGAGTGGCTTAGCAACTACATCAGTCAATTCCTTCAGGACCCTGGGATGCATTTGATTGGATCTCACAGACTTGTGTATGTTCAGGTTCCTCAGATGGTCTCAAACCTGATCTTCTCTTATGATGGGAGGGATTTCATTCCCCTAGTCCCTGCCTTGAGGTTCAGGGACTTGAGAGATGTGGGAAGAGTAATTATCAGTGAAAACTAAGGCATAAAAAATTGTTGAGTATCTCAGCCTTCTCCATGTCAGTTGTCACTAGTTCTCCCATCTTATTTACCGGGTAGGGGGGAGTGTACATTTTCTTTATTCTTCCTTTTCTGACCAACTACCTGTAGAAGCCCTCATCATTCTTCACATTCCTTGTCAAATTCAGCTCCAACCGTGCCTTAGCTTTCCTGATCCCATCCCTTAATATCTGGGCAGCATCCCTGTATTCTTCCTAGGACACATTTCCCGTGTTCCATTGCCTAAACATTTCCTTCTTACACTTTAGTTTGACCAGGAGGTCCTTATTCAGCCATGTTGGTCTCCTCCCTTTCTTTCTTGATTTCTTGCACATGGGAATCAAGAGCTCTTGTGCTCTACAAAAAATTTCCTTAAATTGCTGCTAGCCCTCTTCTGCTCCTTTATCTCTGAGGGCACTTTTGCAGGGGGTCCCATCCATGAATTCCTTAAACAACTGGAATTTCACTCTCCTAAATTCCGGGTCTTGACTTTACTCTTCACCTGGTCTATATTCCTCAAGATTGTGAATTCCATAAGGGCATGATCGCTGCAGCGGAGGCTGCCACAAATCTTGACCTCTTTAATTAGTTCATCTGCATTGGAAAGCAACAGGTCCAGTAACGCTTCTCCTCTGGTTGGACTGTCTATCACCCAGATTAAGAAATTATCCTCAATTCACTCCAAGAGTCTCCTGGACTGCTTCCAGCTTGCTGTACTGTTTTTCCAGCAGATGTCAGGATGGTTGAAGTCCCCCAGCAGTATCAGAGCCTGCAAGTGTTTCCTGTAGTTGAAATAAGAAGTCTTCATCAACAGGCTCCCTTGAATCAGGTGGCCTGTAGTAAACTCCAAACAGGAGGTTTCCTTTGTTGGCTTGGCCCCTAGTTTTTACCCATAAGATCTCAACCTGTTCATCACTGTTTTTCAAACACAGTTCTGTGCAGTCTGCTGTCAGTTCTGGTTCAGTTAGCTTTTTGGAAAAGTGTTTTGGAAAGACATGCAAATTTTGCTTTGGTTACTTCTGTTTAAGGATGTTCAAATCCATTTTGAACCAATACAATCACCAGAAATTCATGAAATCACTCAAGGAACCATTAGCAAATAAATCATACACTACCCACACCAATAACCACATAAATGTTTACGCATTTATTGGCTTATACATAAGAACATGATGTCACCTTTCAACATAAACTATAGTTTACATATCCTGTTAAAACAGAGGTGCCACCACCAATCCTGTTCTGTTTGCTTTAAAAACACATAATTTAAGTGTGTTATCAAAATGAAATCACCTACCTCTTGAAATATCTTCAAATGCTTCTACACTCAAAGCTTCTAAAACCATCTGTTTAGAAACCATTGAAAACAATTTTCTTTATAAAAAATAAATTATTTTCTTCTAATTCAAAACATTTCCCACCATTTCCTTCTGTTTTTACAACCTGCAACTAAAAAATATCCCAGATATTTCTTAAAGTCAAATGTATTTCCATACAAATAAGAAGACACGCAGACCAGATTTTAAGCAACTAAGTACATACATTATAAGTAGCCTTATACAGAAGGTAGCAGCCACAGGATTTTTTTAGGAACAAAACCACATAGTGCAGAAACGGTGTTCCAGTGTTCTATGTCACCAAGAAGCAAGTAATATCTGAATGGTTTAGATACCAGCATTGTTATTACTGATTTCCACACTGTTAGAAACGGGAAGTATACCAAGCAACTGTAACTGAGTTCATCTGTGAGAAATTCATGCACTGTATGACTCTTGTCAAAAAGAAGTCTTCCTGCAAACAGATTTCTTTTTGTTAGTTGGTTTTGTGCTTTTGTTTTATTTTTACTGTGGGTTATAATCATTTTATCTGACCCACCATAAAAATTATTATGATAGGGTTGATTGTGGGAAGCAGTAACTAACCACAATTCAAAGCTGACTGAAAATAAAATGACTGTAGTTTTGCCTCATTTTTAGAGAATGACCTTACTGGGCATCAAATAAACCTATTGTGTGTTGCTCCTTTCTCCCCCAAAAATCCTCTAGAAAATTGAAATGTAATATTATGAAACTTCGCAATGTATCATGATTTGCTGTCTGCAAAAGGACAACTAAAGGCTGTACCACATGCTTCTTTATCAGAAAGCTGTAAGAATCTGGAGCAAGACAGAGGAGGCTTTTGTTATTGCTAATGCTTCCATGTTTGTTCTCAGTCATTTAACACCCTTAGGAAGGAAGAGACCATTACGCTAGTTCCTCACAGACTTAACCAACTTACAAGTCAAATTTAAGATGTTCTGATCACCAGCCAAACCAATGGAGTAGTGCTTTAACAGATGGCAGTCCAATTCATTCTGTACTGAAAGAGGCACGGGTAAACATGCAGTAGCTTTTTGCTGCTGCAAAACTCTTCCACTGGGAGACTGTTTCTTGACTCCTGATCTGCCAGAGATAGTGGGATTATGGAGGAAAGTCTACATATTCCTCTCCTATGACTCCCTGATACACAATCACACCACATCGTGCAACAGAGTAGAAAATAGCTATTGCTCAGATTTCCCCTATGCCACCCAGATAGACTGAAGTGGAGCACAGGAGCAGTGAACAGAGAGGGCAAACAGGGCATGGCACAGCAGTTTGTGCAGCAGTTCGCGTGGGCAGGGTGCAGCAGTGAGCTCCCATGGGAGACCAGTCATGGCAAACAGTCGTCGGAAGGCCATGTCCACACTTTCCAAAAAGGAGGTGAGCACCCAAACTGAGCTTCTGAAAAAGCACGCAGCCATCCAGGTGTCTGGCTGTAGAGAGTGCCAAAGCTTCACACCACCTTTGGGTAGCTGCAGAGAAAACAATCGCATGAGATGTGAGCAGGTGAAACACCTGCTCAGCATGGTAGCTGAGCTATGGTGGTGCCAAACTCTGGCCTCCGAAAAAAAAAACAGGCACCAGGAATTCCCCAACAAGAAGGAAATGCAGTATCCATCCCCCAGCAGACACAAGGCAGAAGCTGTGATTTGGGGAAATATTTTCCTATTATAAAGTTGTGATTTGGGGAAAAGTTTTATTGTTATAAAGTTGTGTTGTTGGGGCAGTGATTCGGGGAAAAGTTTTCTTGTGGTGTTGTTGGGCAGTTTTCTGTGTTGTTCTCTTCTGATTGGTCGTCTAAAAAGCGCGGGCTTTGGGACCCAACTCGCAACGTGCCGTAGCAACAGCAAAAGCCTCCTGCGCATGTGCAACTGGGCTACCATGGCAACCGAAGGAGACGAGCCGGTGCGGACTGCAACCCCCCCGGAAAGGTCGAAAGTGCAGGACGAGTAAGACTTCGAAGCCTTCATCGACGACCACCCGAAAGACCCTCACCCTTTTCAGGGTGCATGCATAAAGGAGGTGGGTAATATGTTAATGCCTTATAAATATGGAACACCTCAGTCTGGAAACTTCTATGCCCAGAGCGCATGTGCAGAGGGGGCGGGATAACATGCTAATAAGTTATGAATATGTATAACATGCCTATAAAAGGGGGTAACTGCTCCTCCCCTTTTTGTACATGCTTTGGCAGAGCTATCCCCCATGTACCCGGCGCCGTTGCAATAAAGGAATACCTGCTTGACATAACACATTGGTGTGTCAAGTTTGTTCGGACGATGTTTTTCTCGGATTCAGCTGCAAAGATGTGAATGAATGGAGACAAGTCCAAGCTCGAGGTGGCAGGCGAGATCCGCCTTCACCCATCTCACCCTATCAGGTAGCCCTGAGCAACAGGTATGAGGCCCTGGAGGTTGAAAGGCATTGGAAGGATGGAGAAGGCGACGATCCCTGTCCACCAGAGATACTGCCAGGGTCGGAAAGGCCAACCCCCTGTATCGCGACCACCTGCAGGAGGAAGAAAAGGCGGGTTTTAGTTGTAAGTGATTCCACAACAGGGGGAACAGAGAGTCCAATATGTAGAAGGGACCCTCCTCTAAGGGAAGTCTGCTGCCTTCCTGGGGTTCAGGTTAGGGATGTCACCAGGAGACTTCCCAGCTTG
>VXAA01007268.1:3996-33090 GCA_013399115.1 Anseranas semipalmata
TACATTTTAAAAAAAAAAAAAAAAAAAAAAAGGGGGGGGGAGGGGGGGGGAGTTAATGAATGTTTTGTTTATTTCCCAAACAGTTACTGGGGAGGTATTTAAATATGATAGTCTTTTTTTCTTTGTAATATGGGTCATATAGTTCATTTTCCAAATTAGTCACCACTTGACATTAATAGCTCTGTGATTTTTCTGCTGCAATAATGGAAATAGAATAGTTTCAATATTTTCAATATTGAAATAGAAAATCTCTGCTTTGACAAGTAATTGTGACATTTTGTGTTTGGTTCATAAAAAGAACTTCAAAGAATGATGAACAGTCAAATAAGTGACCTCATGACAATCTGCTTAATTAGAATAAATTAGGTGAAAATATTGTTTTAGCAGAAGAGAATCACTAGAGCTGTCTCTAACAAGACACTTAATTATATACATCAAGGGGAATTTCTTAAGGGACCTCTCTTTTCTTCATTTATGTAACTCATTTAACACAGTTCTTCATTTGTAAATGTGATTGGGGAGATACATCAGACTGGATAAATTAGATCTAATTTCATCACCCACATAAACTTTGTAAAAGTTCCAACAAATCAAGAAAGATGAAATCCCAAAGCTGATCTTGACTTTAATGAAATGTACATTTTATATTTGTGATGAGTGACTAAATTCAGGTATAATACCTTAATGACATACTCAAATGAAAACTTGTCATTGTCACATAATGTTCACTAAACAATTCACCAGATATGTAGAATTATAAATAGAATATATGGGGGGGGGGGTATTTTATTTTTTAGGATATTTTTCCTTTAAACAATATACTTAAAAATATCATTTTAGAAGAAACAGCTCATTTGAAGCAGGGACTAAAATACTTGTATCTGTAAACTGATTGCAGATATGTTGCAGGACAGAGAACAGAGAGAAGGAATGAAGCCTAATCTGACCTCTGAACTGTATAAAATACCTAAACACACACACATACACACTGTCACATATGTACATACAAAAGCATACACAGAATATATATAAAATTTTATATTCTACAAAAGAAAGAAAGAAAAGAAAAATCCAAATTCTACCTGATTAATCTGTATTAATATGTATGCTTGTACTTTGTTGTATCTTTTCCTATTCTTATCAGTGACAAGAAGTTACAAATAGGAAC
Source organism: Anseranas semipalmata (assembly GCA_013399115.1). Taxonomy (NCBI): domain Eukaryota; kingdom Metazoa; phylum Chordata; class Aves; order Anseriformes; family Anseranatidae; genus Anseranas; species Anseranas semipalmata. Next base: position 5,165 of record VXAA01007268.1, read on the forward strand.
TGTCAAGGAACAGATGACCCCAATATGAAAGAGATTAACATAAATAGTTCAGCTTCTAGATATCACTCCCGACGGTACTAAGTTCTGATGAAAGAAGTTTGGATAGTGAAAGGTTGAATGCTCTTGGCTTTGTTACAATTGAGCTTACACAAGAGTATAGGATCAAGGATGCTGCTGTTTTAGATTTTAAATCAGAACAACAATTCAGGAAGGGACTGGAAAACTGCAGTTATAGCTAGCTCAGTACTTCCAATGTCATGTATATTCAGATTAATTGTATAAAAGCAGTTCATCTTCTGTCCAGTGTTGAGAATGTACTGAAGACTGTACTGCTGATCCACAGCAAAAATACCAAGCCTAAAATATCACCATAATTTGAAAAAGTTAGAATATATGTTAACTTTAAAAGGATGAAAACTTTGAATCTTGTTTTAATTTTTGCAAACCTTTTCTTGTCCTGAATCTAAGTTAGCAGCTAGAATTTTTTATGGAAGAACTCCCAGAATTCAGCTAGGAACTAGACTAGAAAAAGTGATTTCATTGTGTATATTGCCTCTTTTTTAGGGATTATCAGTTTTCTTTACTTCTCATGGTTGGAAATATTTGAATGTCCTGCCAGCTTGGTGACATAATTTTCAGTTTTCTTTTTTTTCTTTTTTTCTTTTTTTTTTTATTTGTTTCACATTTAAATTGTGCCCTGATGAGTACATTCCATCTGCTTACCCTGCAACTAATAAATAACTTGCAAATTAATGATCACAAGCTGTGAGGAACTTGTTTCATTTCAGTTCAAAACCCAGCAGAACTATATGTTAAAGTTCCTGACATTTTTGAGGGTCTGAAATGCCATTGGTGAGTTACATAATGAGGTAGTTTTGGAAATTGTTTTGGTCAAGAGTGTTTAGTAGAAAACTGTATAATAAGATGCCCTGATAAGAAGACTGTCATTTTTCATTGTAGTATATTATCATTCTACTTTTCTTTTTTTTTTTTTTTCACAAAAAGTATATATTTTTTAACCATTGTTATCTCTTCTATTTACTAGGTACCAAAAAAAAAACGGAAAATAAAATGATAAAGACCTCCTTGCTAATGTATTGATCAATGAAAAACCAATGACACATCTTATTTTTACTAGAAAAAATAAAGTTTCTTTTTGATGGAATAATTTAATATTCAAACCAACTACCAAGGGCTATGGCATATTTTGTGTACTTTGTTGTTTCCAGACTAACCTCTTTAAGAAATATATGCTGTAATGAAATGGTGTTCTAATTATCCAACTGGTGTAATTTGCTGAAATTAAGAATTATTGTACTTGGGATGCTTTTTTTTTTTTTTTTTTAAGTAAAGATTTTGTGCTTTTTGTTTTGTTTTGTTTTAATATGAACTTTAGTTTTTCTCTAACTGTCCACTGTCAGGTTTTCAAAGATTTGTAGAGGGTGTGATTCAATTTGAGACTAAGAAACATGAATTTAAACATTAGGATGATATTGATATTCATGTTATGATATTCAAGCTCCTAATATAAATCAACCACTTATAACTCAAGAGAATGGCTTCTGAATTTCCTTGGAAACCAAAATAAAACAATGGTAGTTTTTATCATTGTATCTATATTGCTTAGGCTGTAGTGGGACACAAGGGTACTAGAGTTCTGGGATAGGTAAATATGGCAGAAGACTTCTACGGAGAATCCACACTGTTTTGAAGCAACAAGAGTTTGGACAGGGTAGAGTACAGTGTCTTCAATACCTTTAGAAGGTTATGTTTAGGTGACTGAATCCTGACTTTGGTCAGTGCATTCCACTAAGTGCAGAAAGCTGTTTAAGTGATTAACCACAGAGCTATGACAGACTAGTGAATTAAAACATGTCACAGTTGCAATGGCAGGCACCAAAAGTTAATTAGTTTGCATAAAGAGCAACAAATCTCCCAACTGTCTCTACATACTTGTTGTTGTTTTTGTTGTTGTATGCATACTAGCATAGTCTTGGAGCTCACAGTGGATTCCTTTTGGATGGAATTACCTTAAGAGATGCATATCAGGAATAGAGCTAGGATGTTTCAACTGTTAATGGCTTCATCTAGCCACAGTACTAGATAAGACTCTAACCACAGCAAATTCTCTGTGAAATGCAAATATTAAGACTGCTGATCCCTCATCTTTAAAAGTTTTTAGTAATCCCCCTTACCCCATTTTTTTGCCTTCCATTGTTGTGAACGATTTATTGACTTAAATATAGCTTATACTCCTGGACTGTGAGAATAGCTTCAGCTATATGTGTGTCCTTTAGCAACTAGATTTTTTTTTGAATAATTCCCAGGCACAGTAGGGCAGTTAGCGCAGAGTAGGTACTATTTCCAAAGACACCTTAAATGTGGCAACTTTGTTTTGGAGAATGATGGTTTAGCAGCAGACATACAAGCAGATTGTGCCAATTATCTTTCTAATGAGGATTGGAGTTTTTTCTCAAGTCTTGAAACTTGTGTTTATTAGCAGAGGTGCAACCAAGGTGTGTACTACATGTAACCTGAGTTTTTCCAGGGCCCAATGACATTACTGACTGCATCACCTTTGACCATAATATACATACCTGAATTGAGATATCAATCTTGAACTGAATTTGACAGCAGAAAAAGATAATATATGAAAAAAAATAAGCAAAAAAAAATTGTCAATTAATCATCTTGAATAATGACTCTATTTTCAAATGTTGCCATCTGAACAACCTTAGGATTTTTGTATGATCACTCTTCCCAAAACATTTATTACCTTTGTTTTCCTCAGATGCTCAGGGGAACTCTTCTAGACTCCTCTCACTTCATATTGGAGTCATTTTCCAAGAAACCTCTGTAAGTACAAAATACTGCAATGTTCTTGAGCCTGTGAAAGAAAACAGCAAGTTAGGCCAATTTTACACTGGTAGACCAGTGTTCTAGGTAATAATATACTAAAAAACATACTTCAGTTTCCGGTCACATCACAGTATCTAAATCAGAAAAATGTAGCTATTATACTTCACAGACTTTTCTTTTAAAATATAAAGGAACGCATTAATCTTGTTATCACTGCAAATTTCAATCAACTCCTCAATTCTATTACTTTTTTTTTTTCTACTGATAAAAGCAACTCATTTAACATAACTATCCAACTAGTGCAATTTTCTTATTAAAGTGTTCTGCACATTATTTTGAATGTACAGGTCTAAAATCTGAAGCTTTCTGTGGAAGCTACAGCTTCATAAATTTGCATATAAATTTATACTGCAAGTTAGCTAATGTACTTTGCCTCTGCAAAGCCTACAGTATGTTGCAGGTTAATTGTGAAGCTCATTTATCTTGTCTAATTTGTGTGCATGTCTATCCATCTCGCAACACTGTGATTTCCTTAACATTGGATTTTTACTGTCCATGAGAAGGAATCTTCTGCACACAAGATCTTGCCTGGTAAAGGCAGAAGGATTTGTTAACACTGAAGATTGTCTCCAGCATTCCCTGATTTTCACAGAAAAAAGCTCAGTGGATGGAAATGGAATCTTAGTCTGGATGAAGACACAATGTTAGACTTTCATTCTCATTACTCTGAAAAAAGGATCAAAAAATACCCCCATAAGACTGATTTCAAGTATATCCTACTATTCCCAAAGCACAGTGGCAAAAGATCGGGACCTAGTGAAACAGCCTAAGACAGATGGGTTTAATACGAAAAATGTTATAGATTGAAACACTGAGTATGAAAGATATGAGGAACAAAAAAGAAAGAAAGTTTCATTCTTTCTTTAAATTTCAGAAGAACGTATGTATTCTTTGTGGGGAAACATTCCTGATTCAGCATATTCCCATGTCCCAGGGGAGCTTAAAGTAAGGTCATGACAATTGTAAGCTTCCATATTTTTTTTTATCAAATCGTTTAACATGTGTGGTATAAATTTACGTCAATAAATAAATAAATAAATAAATAAAGCACGCAATTAATTTAAAATGAAATAGACGAGAAAAGAAATCAAACAGAGATGCATAATTCTGGGTGCATCAGAGCTGGGAATGTAGCTTCCACAACTAGAATACTTCACATTAGAATAAGACTGCAATAAGCATAATTCAAACTTTGTGTGTGTTTTTTATTTTATTTTATTTTATTTAGCTACTTATACAACTGCACAGATAAAGGCATCCTGGTCTGATGTTTATTTATCATATGAACTTAGCTATACCATCTTTTCTTCCATTTTTGAATTTAAAAACAGCTGGTGCACCTGGTACCATTTTATTATCTGAAGGTTTTACAAAAAAAAATGTAAAGGTCCTAATTATTTGTCTTCCTCTAGAACACATAAGTTATTCAAAACATAAAGTCATGTTTTGCATCCCTTACATATGCCCTGCTGAACTTCTCCATGCTATTTCAAATGCTACAGTGCTTAAAAAAAAAAATGCTAGTAACAGATTGAAATACAATATAAGGTCATTCTTATCTTGTAACTTTATCTCTTCCTGGTGTGTATTCTGCTGCCATTTCACTTCTTTGTCTTAACTCCCTCTCTCTCCCCACCACAGTGTTCAACAATTTAATAAAAGTCATCTTAAAAAGTTAATAATATTAACAACTGTCTTACATAAGAATACTAGCTCAGGACTCCATATTGATTTCAAGAATTCAAGTTCTAATATAATTCAATTTGGTTTTGTTCTTTTCCCCTTTTTTAGTTTCACACTATCTGCATATGTTATCTTTCTCACGTTTGTCAGCATTACAATATTGCACAGCGTTGCAGTGCTGATATATAATTCCGCTAACCTTCTGCCTCTACTGAAAGGTAAAAGGAAGAGATACTTCTGCAGACAGTGGTCACTACTGAAATGGACATGCACATGTTTATGTCAATCTCGTAATGGAATCACTGCATTCAAAACCAACAAACTCCTTCTGGGTGACCACACAGCATGTTAAGTCAGAATTACACTTAATTAGTAATACTGTATGTCAGCACTTGATGAGCAGTCCTTTTTCATTTTACTGGCTGCTTGGTGTCTTCTCTTTTACTGTTTTATCATTTTAGGATGATTTAGCAGGTTTAGCAAGTTTACAATTTGTCCTTCCATTAATTAGATTTCAACAGCAGAAAATTGAGTATTTTCATCTCTACCAAATATTTTTCTATCTACTATTACTTCAGGTTATTTTATTTTTAGTTTTTATACCATGCCTTCCAGGCCCAAATTTCTTGGCACTGGGCACTACTGAAGAGAATATAGCTGTGATTATAAACTGTGATTTATTAACCTTAGATACTATTACAGTGAACAAAAACATCATATATTCCAGTGATATCAATGTGATAATGAGCACCATCAGCACAATACGTTTCACATCTATCCATGTTCTTATTTAAATATACATCTTGCAACATGGAAAGTGTTTGGGGTTTTACAGCCATTTCTGTCAAAACATGACAGTAAGGTCCAAGTACTTATATCACTACTGTTTGTTTGCTTTTTATTGAAGAAAAAAAAACTTTTAAATAACACTCAGGTACTTTAGGCTACATGGTAGACTTGATGGATTTCTTGAAAAAGAAGATCAAATTAGTGGTGTTCATATTCAAGGTGAAGAGGAATGGAATAGTTTGCTATCTATAATGGAATTTTCATTTAGTGGGGGGAGAGAGAAGTGAAATGTCTTTCTTCCATTTTTCATCAAAATATAATCAAATAGCAAATCCCATTATATAAAGGACTTTGTTTTCAGCTCTGTCATTACCAATCCCCTAAAAAAGGAAAAAAAATTAATCTTTTACTCTCAAGTCTATCTTCATGGACAATATTTTTTTTTGATACAAGTCTTTTTAATGATTTTTAGAGACACTCATGGAAAATTCATCTTCCAGACAATATGACATAGCTGTATAATTTGGGGTATTTTGCTGGGGTTGTTTTAAACATTTTTCTTGCACATTATAAATGCCAAGGATACCATTAATCCTCTTTGCTGCAAGAGCACATTGCTGCATTGTTCAACTTGGTGTTTACCAGGACTCACAGGTCTTTTTCTGCAGAGCTTCTTTCCAGCTGGGTGGCTCCCAGCATGTACTCATGCCTGGGGTTGCTCCTCATCAGGTGCAGGACTTAGAACTTTTACTTGTTGGAACTTCATGAGGTTCCTGACAGCCCATTTCTCCAGCCTGTTCAGGTTCCTCTGGATGGCAGCACAACCCTCTGGCGTATCAGCGACTCCTCCCACTTTTGTGTCATCTGCAAACTTGCAGAAGGTGCACTCTATCCCATCATCCAGGTCATTAACAAAGACATGGAAGAAGACTGGACCCAGTATTGCCCCTGGGAGTTAATAGTTACTGGCTTTCAACTAGTCTTGTTGCCATTGATCACCACCCTCTAGGCTTGCCATTCATCCATTTCTTTACCCACCTCACTTTCTTCTCATCCAGCCCATACATCAACAGCTTGTCTATGCAGCTTGTCTTATGACAATGTCAAAGGCCTTATTGAAGTCGAAGTGACAACATCACTGTTCTCCCCTCATCTATCTGTACTGGGTCTGGCTGGGATAGAGTTAACTTTCCCTGCAGCAGCCCATATAGCATTGTACTCTGCACTTGTAGCTAGAACAGCGCTGGTATCACACCACTGTTTTGGCTACTGCCGAGCAGTGCTGGNCTTACATCATACTTTCTTCTCCTCTTCTTTGAGGAGGGGGAGTGAGAGATCGACTGTGGTGGAGTTCAGCTGCCCGGCAGGGTAAAACCACTACACTATCATGTTGGTCATTTCTTCATACAAGCTTATCAAGTTGGTCAAGCATGACTTCCCCTTGATGAATCCACGATGATTACTCCTGACGATCTTCTCCTTCATGGAAATAGTTTCCAGGATTAGCTGTTCCATCACCTTCCCAGGGATTGAGGTGAGGCTGACAGGCCTGTATTTCTCTGGGTCTTCTTTCTTGCACTTTTTGAAGATTGGAGTGACATTTGCTTTTGTCCAGTCTTCAGGCACTTCTCCTGTTTGCTATGATCAAGCAAAGATTATAGAGACTGGCCTTGCAATCATGTCTGTCCCTCAGCACTTGTGGGTGCATCCCATCAGGGCCCATGGACATCCAGTTTGCTTAAATACTCCCTGACCCGATCCTCTTCCTCTTCCATGAAAGGTATATCTTTTTTTGCTCCAATCTTTCCCCACTGGTTCCTGGGACCTGTGATCCCTAAAGATCTTGCTGGTAAAGACTGAGACAAAGAATGCATTCAGTACCTCGGCCTTTTCCCTGTCCTGAATAGCCAGGTCTCCCGTTTCATTCAGCAGGGAGCCCACATTCTCCCTAGTCACCCTTTTGTCACCCTTGCACTTATAGAAGCCCTTCTTGTTGTCTTTGACATCCCCACCCAGATTCAATTCCATATGGGCCTTAGCTCTCCTAATGTTTTCCCTGGATGCTTGGGCAATGTCTGCAGTTTTCCCAGGTTACCCACACTTGCTTCCACGCTCTGTCTGCCTCATTTTTGTGTTCGAGTTTGGCCAGGAGCTCCTTGCTCATCCATGTAGGCTTCCTGAACATTTTACCCGACTTTCTCTTTGTTAGGATGCATCAATCTTGAGCTTGAAGGAGGTGATCCTTGACTGTTAACCAGCTTTCTTGGGCCTCCAAGGCCTTATCCCACAAGACTCTTTCAAGCACATCTTCAAAGAGGGCAAAGTCTGCTCTCCTGAAGTCCAGGATTGTGAGCTTGCTTTTTACCATCTTCCCTTCCCTCAGGATCCTGAACTTCACTATCTCATGGTCACTGCAGCCAAGGTTGCCTTTGACCTTCACATTCCCAACAAGCCCCTCATTGTTGGTGTGAGGTCCAGTAGACCAACTTTCCACATTGGCTTACTAGACTACAAGACCTATGGCAACTTTACTTCTGTGTACTGAGAGCTCATCAATAAAAAAAGAAAAAAAAAGTATTCTGCATTTAACATTTACTGCTACAGCTAGAACTATAAATGTTACTTTTAATTCTTTCCTCTTATTCTTCTAGATTGTTACATGCATTTCAAATCAAAGCTGTAATGCAGTTGCAAATTCTTCACTGCATTTAAACATATACTTAAGTCCCACTAAAACTAAACAGAAGTACATGCTGAAAATTAAAAATATGTGTTTGTTTTCCTAAATGGTGCTAAAGCCTTAACTCTTATTTCTGAAAATTTTTATCAACGCCCTCCACCTCCAAAAATACAAGGCTTTGAAGAATGATTAAAATATTACATGAACTGTCTTGTCCATCTGTATACAGTTTTCAAAAGACAGCAATTATTTTAGACTATTAATTTGCTACATTATTACTTAGACATAGAGGCATATCTCTTGGATTTGCCACCTGAAATGAAATTGCATATCATCTACAGACATTATAAAGGTGAAAAAAGCAGCTGAGATACTGAAACAAATTTTAATCTGAAAACTAGTTTTTAATTGCTGATATAAATATGCTGTCATACAACATAAAATAAAAGAGGATGTTCCCTATAAGGTATGACAGTATGCTTAAAGTTTCAGAAAATGTTAAGACTTTGATTAGGGATTAAAAAAGAGTTAGAAAATTTTGAAAATAATATATAGAGCTATTTTTTAGTTGTTACATTTATCTCCCATGTTACTTAAGTTTATTTAAAGCTTTTACTTTGCATGCATTTCTAAAACATTGAATGGTCCTTCAGACAATTTTTACTCCTTTTTTTATTACCTTGTGTGAGAGCTCAGCTAACTGGAAAATCTAAAATAATTATATAGATTTCACTCTTGTAAATAATTATGTACTTACTTCAGTGTAACTCAGGTTATAATTTATTGCACACCTTAACTGGAATAGAAGAGTCACGGACATTTGAAGAAGTTAGGTTGTATGAAGGAAAGAGGAAATGTGGCTACTACATGATTATCTGACCGCAGTGGGATTTTTTCAAAAACTTGTCCTTAAATGTCAATTAGACACGAGAGTATAGCTCTCAGTTACAACTATTTGAACATTGCGTGGTGTCATACATTGCTGATACTTTTTGAGCTGGATGTTGCAAAGGTGAGATGGTTGAGATGTAGTTTTCAAAGAAAGAAAAGGATAGAAAGAAAGACTTACATTACCTGTATTGATTAAGCCATAGCCTAGGAGTTCAGAAGGAAGCTACACTTCCAGACAAGACCGAGAAGAGCTTCCAAAATCATTAAAAAGCACAATACCTTTGAAAGTTGTTCCTTGGCAAAGCTTCAGAGGAGATTTAAAAGCTCAGCTGTTCACAGAAAAAGACTAAAGGAAAAAGCAAGTAGAACATCTATAGAGATGGACAAGAAATCACTCCAGAGTTTTGTCTATCTTCTCCTCTCTCTTTCCATTTGCTTTCAGAAATCAAGTATACAAATGCCACAAAAATTATTTTCCAGAGTATAAATTATTTTAGGAAACAGGTTTATTTAATTTCTTCTGTAATATCTTCTTTGATCGGCCCTGTTCTGAAGTGCCAGTCTCAGGGAATTTGGAAACAATATACAATGTAAGTCAATCATTATACAGACCCACACCAGTGACCAATACTGAGTAGGCTATTAATAAGAGTCTCATATGAAGGGATTTGTCTGAATGCTGGGAATATCAGAATAGGAAAGAAGATGTTAAGGTTCATTTAGTTACTCCAAAAAGAAGAACACAATTGATTGTCATCTTATTTTTTCAAGCACTTTGAGGACCAAGACTTCCATTTTTTTCAAGCTTAAAGCAGGTTGAAAGATGTAAATTTCAAATATTCTTTGGGGTTACTTTTTAGGGCATTCTCGTTGACTGTAATAACAAAATCCAATTTGAAAAATTATGATTCTTCCTCTTATTCCTCCTTGCTATGAAGATAAATCAGTAGGATTGTTTCAGTATTTAGAGGTTGTACATGGAGTATTAAAGCTGAGAAGTTACAGTGCAGAGAATTTCTATGATGGCAAAATGCACTTCACTGGAAAATCTGACATGAGTCCTGAAGTTTGCAGAACAACAAAAATCAGTTAAATTCCCCATTTTTAGAGACATATTGAGACTATTTAAGTAATATTAAAAGCTAAGAAACAGTTATTTGCTAGGCTACTGATGACAATGCATTGGTTACCAGAAAAATCTAATACTTGCCCCTTAAATTTCAAGTGCAGTGTTATATTGGAAATACTATCTAGCTAAATTGGTGGGTTAACTTTTGTTAATATTACAAGTATACTCACATACAGAGACACAGAAGCAGACACACACACAAACAGAAAGAAATCCCCGAAGAACAGTAGATGAGGCATTGATCAAACACTTGGATGAAAGTTCAGTTGTGATTGATTTCCAACTCTGTCTACAAAGCCATCATCAAAAAAAGAAAAGAAAAATAGTCATTTCTTCAGTATTATGTCAAATATGTTTCTCTGAAATAGCAGTTGTACAGTTGTACAATAAAGGCATTTTCCATACCAGCCATCACAAGAAAAAAAAGACTTTTTCCCAAATTCTGAGATGCATTGCTCTTATATTTGTAGTTTTCATTGCTGTCTAAAATGAATACACTTATTGCATCTTATAATTAAAAAAAAAAGAATAACTGGTTAAATAAGAGCATGTATTTTCATACAAAAACAAGACTGCACCTGATATCCAAAAACAAGAGGAAACTTGTATAGCCATTTTTTTTTTTGAATCGGTGTATGTTCATTTCTCATCTCATTTACAGTTACTTAAAATAAATTTATCAATGAAATTGATTAAACAACAGGGAGATAAACTGTAAACATATTTATAAAACTCTATGAAAATTCTGAGACTTCTTTATACTGTGGTTGTATATAAGTACTAAGAATATATCTTTAAAGTCTCAATACTTTTAGTACTTGACTTTTTTGGCAGATTTTGTGGAGTTGATTAAAATTGGGAAGATCTAAAACAAAGAAATTTCATTATTGCAAAAACACACTTCAGTGAGAACCCCACTTGAGGCCTGAACTTTATAGAACAAAAAATTTAGTTAGATTGCCCAGTTTTACAAATGCATTGGTTCCATACGTTTAATTTAAGTAGCTATACAAGAGTTTCTTGCTGTTTTATGGGAAGCAGGCTTTTGTATGCATATCAAACTAATGTTTTTCTTTTTTTTTTTTTTTCCCTAAAGGATATCTTATTCTTTCCTTTCCATGTAAAGATATCCAATATTTGTTTTTATTTGGTTTTGTTTCTGCCTAAAATAATATATATATTTTTTTCAAAACACTAATAGAATTAGATATTAAGTAGCCTAGGTTTGTTCATTTCTTCAAGTAGACAATTTCCACAATTTCCAATCCATCATCTATCCAGTTTCCAAATTCCACATTAATATAGGTATATATTACAATTATGCTAGCAGGCACATCTACACACATTTGCCACATTTAGATTACCTGTGCGAGCAGATCATTTCAGATGTCAAGTGTTCTCTTATAAAGGTTATCAGCAGGAGCATATGTAAACTAATTCACCAGTTACTGTATAAGTACCTAATATATACTTATTTTACTGGAACGTTACAAAAGACATTTTTGTACAATACAAAAGACATAAATGACATTTTAAAGAGTCAATTAAAAGCATTTTAATTATATCATTAATTTCATTCTTAGATGTTTTCAAATATACGGAGACTTTATACAGGAAAGCTAAAGTCTAGAATCAGATCTGTTTACAAATTTAAAAGATAGATAGTTCAACTTAATATCAAAATGCAGGAGGCATATTATGTGACAAACCTAAATACCTGCAGTAGATTTTACTCAGACTTAACACACTTAAAGCCAAGTGCACACTTCACAAGTGTGTGCTTAAAACACAAGTGCGATAACAGAACCCAATTTAACCTCTTAAGCATTTGTCTATGATCCATAGGAACACAACTTTCACCTATAGGCTTGCCTATGATGATGTTTTGCTATAGGTCATGCCCAAGGTGCAACCATTTGTGTAGATCTAAGTGTCTCAGAGACCATTTCAAAGCTAAGTGTATTAAAGTTTCATAGTGTAGGCAACACTACACTTTTCCTAACTTTTGGTGTTTTCATTGTGTTCTTAGTATACCTAACAGATACCAAAGAATGTTTCATACAACTAGCACAATCATTTTTCTTTAAAACAACGGATAGCTGGAGCTAACTTTTTAATAAGATTCTAGAGGCTGCAGGTTATCAGGCTGCAGGAAAAAAAAAAAAACATTTAGAGACAACAGAAATTCTCAGCACTAACTTATATATTAGTCTTATCAGGCTGGAGAATCTGGATGAATTCTCTGTCTTTCCTGCCATTAAATTACCATCAAATAAATAACGCAAGAATAAAGGTGTTAGAGAAAGTAATCATAAAGAAAGCAAATCTGTGTTTAGGACCTTCAGTCAAGATAAGAGGTCCCAGTTTCCGTTGTCTGGATTGCTTATATATTTCTATTAAACAGTAACAAAAGAAAAAATTAGAAATAATTAGTCCTGAGTCCCATATTCAGGTATGAGTGTCCTAGCCATCAGCATGATTCATTTCTGATTTCCATTTCTGATTTCATTTCTGGTTTCCATCTTACTGTGAATCTCATTTCCTTCTGTACAGAATAATGGATCCCACAAAGCATCTTGAGTACCTCTTTCATCATGAAAGCTGTAGTTTTTAATACTTTGAGGTCAAACCTGGATTTTCTATTTGATGTAGGACCCTAAAAAACAGCTTTTGTCCAAAAAGGTGCGTACACTCCAAATATATAAAACAGTAAGCATTTCTATATGCTTGTCTCTTACTGAAAGTGGTACTAGACAAATAAAGCAGGCCTTGGATAAAACTTAGCTTAAAACCATAATCCAAGAACCTGGAGCTATTAGATACTCCTTTGAGTTTGTTTTCTAAGAATAAAATTGATATTGTTTCATTTTAACTCTCCAGTAGTTAACAGTTTTTTCTCAGCTAGTCACGTAGTCAAATTCTAAGGTATCTAAGTCTCTGAAGGAAGTCTACATGATTTTTTTTAGACTACATGCCTAACTTTTAGTTACTGAGGTTAGATTAAGATGCTTCTTCTATGTTCTTCATATTTCTATTGTGGTTTTGCTTGGTTTAAGGCCATCTGAATTGTGACCAGTCCAGTGCCTACCTTGAAATTACTTGTGACAGGCTGAAGTACAAAGGGCTTTGGGGTGCCCTATTTACTCTGTGTGTGTGCGTGTGTTCAAAGCATGCCTAATGAAAGTAATAATACATTCTTCTAACAGTATTCTTCTATCAGTAATACTTCTAATAGTATATCTTCTTACTGTAGAAGCCACTTTTTAGAGAAGACCGTAGACAGAAGAAAAGCTGTGCATGTTATTGTGTATTACTTTAAATAAAGTAGATTAGTGACTAAAACTGTCAGCAAAAGTCTTGGATTTAATTCCCTCCTTAGCCTGAAGGGGAACTTTAGAGTGCCAGAACTAAAACTGCTTTAATCCTGGACAGTGTAAGACTAGTATTCTATACTCATTTGTAGGATATAAGAACTGCATGAGAAAATAGAAGACAGTGATAGTTGAGTGGAATAGAAACAGTTGAAAAAATACTATTGTAATATAATACATATTACATATTATTAAAAACAATATATATTACATCAATAGCTTCACTTTCTATGAAAGAGCATGAATAAAATTACCCCCAGCCAAAGACCAGATGAACAGCATATCAATGACAGTGTTAATAAAAAGTACATAAATATGAGCAGATTACTCTAGCATTATTATTACTTTTTATGTTTCTTTCCTGCTGGAAGCTTTCTATCACTCTCTCTGAAGGTGCTGTTGCCCATTAATGCTGATAAATAAAATAGGCCAAAAGCTACTTCTGAGCCCTTATCAAAATGACAATAACTTTTGTTCAGAGAGCTCATCTTTTTTTTTTTTTTTTTTTTTTTCTTTGCAGAGCTATCCAAGAAAAGCCAGTGTGTCTGCGTCCAAACTGCCCACTTAGAAGTAGCCTTTCACCAGTAATACTCTGCCCAGGCAAGAGCATTTTTGCCAGCGCCAGCTAATTTGGACCACAGTCAAAGGGTTGTCCTTGCAGTTAAACTATATGCACAATTTTGTATTAGTTTTCGGGTTTATATTCTGGTCGTTTTCGTTTTACTACTATAGATGTATCCATCATAATCAGTAACAGTAATATGGCTTTGTAACACCTGTGCTAAGTGAGCAATTAGATAACCAGCTTTACTATTTGAGGAAACTATATCGATGCTATCAAACTACAACATTTTCTCTTTCACACTAGGGACAATTCCAGAGTTGTAGAGATTATTCTGAAATGTTGTATTCTTATAATTAGCTCTTTATCTAATCTTGATGCTGTGTCTTGTGTTTATAGTTCTTTCTAGCTTATAAAAGGTGACATGATAAAACACTCAAAAAAAAAAAAAACAGAAATTATCTTGGACACCCTCCCCAAAAAACCTTCAGACTGAGGCATGCTCAGGTAGAATTCTGTTCCTTTGTAGCTTTGTGCCTGTATGTAATTCAGGGTTTGAAGTCTAAATATAGAGATGAAGTTGTTATGTACTGAGAAGATTGTATGAGAAATAATAAAATTATTCCATTTTCAGTAGCTGATTTATACAATAAATTTAAAGAATCTGAAACATAGAATGGTTGGTTGCATTGAATACCTGGTTTTGGCTATTGCATTACTGTCAGCCATAAAGTGTGGAGTTTGTCTCAGCTAATTCCAGGTAGGTAATCTCACTACTTTCATTGATAGTCTCACTACATTCCTTGAGTCTACTCTCATTGAAACTATGATAGAAAATGATAGGGAAAAAATGGTAGGAACTCCACGATAAAACCGTTCGTAAATTAAAAGTTACAGATTCAAGAAAATCTAAATATTATAGAAAAAAATGTGCTTTCTGATATATCATCAAAAAAATACTTGGTTAATTGTGATTTTTATTAGTGCATCCATCATAATTTTAATAAAAATATGCAAAATACAAAGAAAATGGTATAGCAAGAAAATAGGCAAAACTTACAGTTTCTTAAGTAAATCCTAAATGTATTTACAGAAGACTATCTCGGAGTGTCTACATTTATTAAGATATAACCACAAATGGGATAGGCATAAAGCACTGTTGTCAGAACTTCAGTGCATAGGTGACTCTTCCTGTCTCATCCCGCTCGGCGGGGGTGGAGATAGGTTTGTTTGAATCTGCGGGTCAGAAGGCAAGACAATACGAGTCTTTCGATACGGTTTTTCAATGAGGCTAAACTTTAACTGATAATTTGCTAAGGAATTACTAGGGGCGTGGCAAGAGTACATACGTTCCAAATAATAAAGAGAAAAAAGGAAAGAGTATAGGAAGAGAGAGAGAGAAAAATACATCACCACCTGTGGATCCAGCGCTGTTTTGTCCACTTCAGGTTCTCGGGTGGTGGGTGCGCCACGCAGGCACCCTAGAGTCAGGGTTTTAAAACTTAGTCCCCGCCTCCCTGAATGATTGAAAAGTGAGTCAGGGGTGGTTCTCGGGGTCCGTGGTGGTCTTCTGCCACACGCACCCCTATTTCAGAGGCAGTAGTAAGAAAGGGACACTGCCCCACCTCCAGTTCTCGTTTCGTATGCTAATTACTCCGCAGTCTTTTGTCCCAGGACCTTCTTGAGAGGGGGTTGTAAATACCTTTCCTCCCCTAGCTGCCAGCACCATTGGCGCCAAGATGTCTCAGATGGTTACCCAAGATAAGGAAGTTGGCCCCAGAAAAGCGCTGTCCTGTTTTCACAGGACAATCTTTTCTGACCTTATCTTATCCTGTTACTGTGGTAACACCCTTTCTTTACCGAGTGTTTGAGACATCATTCCTTTTAGTGTCTTACACTCTATTAACCAATATGGAACAATTCCTGATTTATTTTCTACTCACCAGTAAGAGGAAACACAGACCATACTGTTGTCCATTCAGTTCAGATGAGTCCAATTAACCTTTCATTATAAGAAAAACTGCTTCATCAGTATCTTGTTCTTTATGAAACTGATAATCTCAACAGTGTTTTCATTGAAGAATGGGGTGAAAAGTCATGAAATGGGCTAGGTTCCAGAGCTGGCTTCTTCCTGTGGAAGAAGAGGTGCCCATGAAAGAGCCTTTCCTGTGAGAACTTCATGAGGTATCTCCCCATCTCCACTGAACCAGCCATCTCTTTCCAGCTCACAACTGCTCTCTACACTCCTTGCTGTACTTTCAGAGCTGCTCTGAAAGAGAGCTAATGACATTTTGTTCTACATCTTGGAGAAAAAAGATTAAAAAAAAATCTCCGGTTTAAAACTCCCTGTTTTCTGGCCCACACAGACAAGGAGGGTTTCAGTGTTACTAATAAAATTTGTTCATTTGCTTTATTAGTAGAAGTAAGAGGAAAAACTGGGGGACATCTGTCATCATCCATTACTTATTATACATGTTGCCCCAGGCAAGAAACATGCTGTTACTAATTTTAGTTTACTTTGTTCATCTCATTTTGCTTTTGTTAGCTTGCAGATGTGACTGCCTACTGTGTTATGACCCAAGTTTCTTGAAATCAGACCCTTACTGGGACTGTGTTGCATAAGATATGTTGTAGAGCTCAAAACATATTAAAAGTGAAATCTCAATGCTTCTTTCTGTTCCATTCAAATAAATTATCAGGACTGATTCCAGGAAATCAGGAAGGTCCAATGAAAAGGAAGCTGGTTCCTTTTATTTGGCTGGAGGCTAAAATTGAAATAATGATTCGAGTCCAGTTAATGAACATTCAGTTGGTGGTGTATGTGAGATCAGCATTTTTCTCTCTCACTATGTGGCACTATACCAAACATTAGTTCAGTCATATGTTCTATAGGACGGAATAGTTACTGTGCCCTAACTCCAATACATGTGTTTATTTATGGGGAAGGATAGATAAGGAACTGAGGAGACCAAAAGCAAGAGGATGAACTTCATTTTTTGGGAGAGGTTTTATATGGTCTCCTTTCTTTTTATGATCTCTCATTTCTAAAATGTCTGCATATTTTTTTAAGGTTAGTATGATTTTGTGTCAGAAAGTTTAATCTGTTAATTCTACAATATTTACATAACATTTCTTGTATTGGTTTGAAATATTTTTGCAAAGCATGGCTAGAAATTTTTTTATTTATTTTAGAATGTAGACAAAAATTAAGCAATACATTTGTTACATTTTCATGATTCTGCCTGTTCTAAACTTCATTTTCTACCTCAATAGAATAATGTTATCAAAATACAAAATGAAATGAACAAACAATAACCTGTGATACAGAGCAGTGTTGTGAAATGGAAAAATGAAAAACATGATGTTATTTCCTCTGGTGATTTACCCACCCAATAAGAGAAAAAATGTGTACCATCCATAATTTTTTTGGTGAATGTGACAAGTTTCATATAAAGCCTTATGCAGCCAGACAAAAAGAGATTCTAAAATCCACTCATTCACCTCTATTCTTTCCTGTATTCTATATCATATATTCTATACTCTGTATTCTACCATCCATAATTTTTTTGGTGAATGTGACAAGTTTCATATAAAGCCTTATGCAGCCAGACAAAAAGAGATTCTAAAATCCACTCATTCACCTCTATTCTTTCCTGTATTCTATATCATATATTCTATACTCTGTATTCTACCATCCATAATTTTTTTGGTGAATGTGACAAGTTTCATATAAAGCCTTATGCAGCCAGACAAAAAGAGATTCTAAAATCCACTCATTCACCTCTATTCTTTCCTGTATTCTATATCATATATTCTATACTCTGTATTCCTTCCGTATTCCATTCCTTGTCTCTCTCGCTTATGTATTGGCTATATTCATGCCAGCTGACGCTCTTAAAGTATTGACAGCCCAGAAATACAGATAGTTGGAAACTTGTCTAAAAAAATCTTTTTTTCACCATACTCAGTAAGCACAGTAATCACAGGAAATTCTATGTCCCTAAATTAGGGAAATGTTTTCCCCAGCCTCCCTTTATTACCCTAATTCTCCAGAAAGCTACCTGGGGCATCTACATTAGATTTTTCTTAAGTCCTCCAGAAATGTCTGGCTTATTGAGACTGTAAAGGGAAGCTACTTTCTAATTTAGACACCTAAAATAATGTGTCATAGAATCATTTAGAGAGAATATCTGGAGGTCATCCAATCCAAGTCATGATGCTCCAAGCAGCATCAACTAGATCACAGAATGGTTGAGGCTGAAAGAGACCTCTGGATGTCATCTGGTCCAACCCCCCTGCTCAAGAAGGGCCACCCAGAGCCACTTGCACAAGACCATGTCCATACAACTTTTGAATATCTCCAAGGAGGGAGAATCCATAGCCTCTCTGGACAACCTGCTCCAGTGCTCAGTCATCCTCACCATAAGGAAGTCTTTCACAATGTTTGGATGGGACCTCCTGTGTTTCACTTTGTTCCCATTTCTACTTGTCCTCTCACTGGGCGCCACTGAATAAAGCATTAGGTCATGTTATGAATGGGCTCGGAGAGTAAAGTTTTAAATATATCCATGGATGAAAAGTCCATCTCAAACTCTCTGGGCAATCTGCCCCATTTTTTTATTATCTTAGTAGCGAAAAACTTTTTCCTAATATCTAATTAGAGTTTCTCACATTGCAGTTTGTGTCCAGAGATTCTTGTCTATCACTGTATACCTTCAGGAAGAGTCTGGCTCTGTCTGCTGCAAAAACAGCATGAACATCTCTCCTACGTCTTCTCCTAACACTGAACAAACCCAGGTCTCTCATCCTCTTCTTAAACATTATGTTATCCAGCCTCTTCATTATTTTGGTGGTTCTCTGTTGTATCCACCCCAGTATGTCAAAGTCTTTCTTGCACTGAGGAGAAAAAAATGGATGCAGTACTCCAAAAGCAGCCTCACAGACACTGGATAGTGGGGAATAATCACTTCTCAATTACCTGTCGACAATGCTCTTGCTGATGCAGAGCACATTGCATTTGACCTTCTCTGCCACAAGGCCATATTGCTGCCTCACAGTCAATTTGCTGTCCACTGTGATGTGCTGGTCCCTTTCTGGTGTCATTAGATGGTGTGAATACAATCTGAAATGAACGTTAGGCATCATCTTGTGGGTGATGTATGGAAACATGGTGTGGCAACTAGTGATGTTTATCTATACATCCCTCTGACATGGCCCATGCAGAAGGTGAGAGTAAGTGACCTCAGTTACACATTTTGGACTTAAAAATTAATAACATGTAATGGTATTAACATCTCCAGTATCTCTGTAGTGTTTATTGCATCTCCAAGCTACTTCTGTGAATAACAGTCCTTCAATCTCTACTATTTCTTCGGTGTATATATCATCACCTTGCTGTGGTATAGTATTTCATCTTCAGTCGTTCAGGAAAAGTGTTTGTCTATAAGCCATTCCTGTGGCCAATGTACAGCCAAGGTTTGTCAGCTGCAATGCTCACTTTGGGAAGGTATACAGGTAGAATCCATTTCTCTCTAATTTATTTTAATGTAGAGTATGAAGCATAAAGTCTATGGTGTACCTGTTAAATGCTTCTAAATATGACATATTTCACTTTGTTTCACAGATTTCAATATTTGGACAGATAAAATAAATTCTTATTTAAATTAGATGATAAGAAATTAATATTTGAGGAGTAATAAATATTCAGAACTTTTTCTCATTTAATTTGTAAAATTCATATTGAAAATTTAAAGCATGTTCTCTTTTCAAATAACTTGTCTCTTACGAGTTTCACTTTTATATGTATATATATATATACTTACATGCACCAGATTATACAGAATTCTGGTATAGTGATAAACTGATATAAGTAATTTAAGATTATCAGTTTTTGTCATCAAATAGAAAGAAATCACAGAAGTAAACTGTAATCTGACATTCCTTTTTAACTGTGTCTAAATACTTTTCATTCAAAACAATTTTTTTCTTTTCTGTAAGACAAATTCAGGGAGTATGAAAAAAAAATAGTGATGTGCTGCCAATATTTTTGCAAGGGTTTCCCTGAAAAATCTCTTTCTATCCTGTAATTGCACATTCACCTCAATGATGTATTCATTTTCAGATAAATAGTGTATTCATTTTCAGATAAGTTGTGTGAGAAATTAGAAAACTTTTTTATTGAAATACAAAAATTCTTTCTCATGTCTCTAAACACAGAAATGCACTACACAAAAGAAAAGAATTCAACTACAGCACTTACTTTGAATGCTTATTATTTTCCTAGAAATAATAATTTAGAGTAACAGACTTCTGCCTCTGTACATTTCTTTCTTTGTTGTTGTTGTTTGTTTGTTTGTTGTTTGTTCATTTCTTTTTGAACAGTGACTTGTAGTTCTTCATGCTTTTAAAAGGCATTACTTACCTTGGAGGGGAAAAAACAGATTTGTGATAAAAATGCACTTCATTTTAGATCTCTTCTTCTTCAAAATCCCAGAGACTTTTCTTATTATAGCAAAACATAAGGAAAGGAAAACCTATAAAAGGTAATGTAATTTGTCTACTCCTTTTTTTCTCTCAGTTTTTTATTTTCAAGTGCCTCCTTTTTCTTTTTTTTTTTTTNGTTTTTTTTTTTTAAGTTCCCCCTTTTTTTTTTTTTTTTTTTTTTTTTTTTTGCTATTATTTCAAATTTTGCTAATATTTCAAAAATATCTCTTCTGAAAAAATAGGACATTACTTGTCTTCCAGAGAAGCTGCAACCCATACTTCATGTTACCTTTAGTCCTCAAACCATATTAAAATATCTGCAAGCACAACTTAAGTCAGTATAACTGAGGCCAATTTTTGTGGACCTTGAAGATAACCACCTTTGATATTTTCTCCACTTCTGAGCATAGAGTTAAAAGCTCCCAGTAAAATTCTATTCGGGGCTAATATATGAGAGACAAATACTGACATCTGACACACAACCATCTTGATAACTTTGCTATTCAATCCAATGAGAAAGGAGAAGTTGATAGATGAAGTCAGATGTAGTTGATCCATCAAAGTCTGAAGCTTTGGGGCATTTTCATATAGAACTGTTAACCTCTTTTTCTTTTTGTCTCTGCTTTGACTGCCTTCTTCCTCTCCAGATTTTTGTACCGGCTCTCAACAAAAGGGGTAAGAGGGTCAGGCAGGAGAAAAGAAAAACAATTCAGTGGAACAGTATCCTGCCCTGCCGTGGGCTCTGTCATGGTTTTGGCTGGGATAGAGTTAATTTTCTTCATTGAGGCTTACACAATGCCGTGTTTTGGATTTTACTTATTTATTTATTTTTTTTGAAAGTAGTGGTGATAACACACCAATGTTTTTAGCTGTTGCAGAGCAGTGCTTACGCAGAGCCAAGGGCTTTTCTGCTCTCGTGCTGCCCTGCTGGGAGGGGACACAGAGAGGACAGCTGACCTATCCAAAGGGATATTCTACACCATATGATGTCATGCTCAGCAATAAAAGCTAGGGTAAAGGAGGAGGAAGTGGGGGAGATGTTTGGAGTAATGGCATTTGTCTTCCCAAGAAACCATCACGTTTGATAAGCCCTGCTTTCCTGGAAGTGGCTGAACGATGGGAAGCAGTGAATGAATTTCTTGTTTTGCTTTGTTTGTGAGCACAGCTTTTGCTTTCCCCAGTAAACTGTCTTTATCTCAACCCATGAGTTCTCGCACTTTGACCTTTCTGATTCTCTCCCCCATCCCACCTGGGGAGTAAGCTGCTGTGTGGTACTTAGCTGCCTATTGGGGTTTAACCACAACAGCTCCTTTCCTGAAATGGCAGGTTTTCCATGCAGCACACCAGCATGGTCAGAAGAGATAATTAAACCTCTCATGTTTGGTAGGCCAGTGGACAGGCTGGTCCTTTATCAATTTCTACGGGAAACAACTGGAGCTTGAAAAACAAAGAAGTCTCACATCATAAAAATCTCATTCATTATTGTTCTTCAATCAATGAAATATCAATCAAATGAAAACATTCCCACAGCATGAAGTATACAGAAATTGCATTAACTGACTTATGCAGTTTGTGGACAATTTATTGTCTATTAACTCCTCATGACTCCTCAGTGGGAAACATTAATATGTCTACTACATGGCCTAAAAAGAAATACTTAAAAGAAAAAATCATCATGAAACCAATACCATTCAACTTGCATTACAATTTTTAAAACTGTGTTTGTTTTTTTTTTTCCCCTGTGGAAATAAACTGTAGTCCAGATTACAAGCATTCAAATCTGACCATTTCATAACCTTTCTTAAGGTGAAATAATAAAGAATTAAATAGCTGTCATATGTAGTATTTTGAGGAATCATTGTTTTATAAGTATAGATTTTTGTTATCCTTAGAATACTTTCTTACGGTAATAATTTCCAAATCAAAAAATAGAGCTAAATCTTGGTGATTGTGCAATCATCCTAATTGTTTTATCTGTATACAAACAAAATGTGTTCACATTTAATCATACAGTGATGTCGTTGCATAAACTTCATTTGAAATCTTTTGAGTTCATTATTTCATCCCCAAGGAAGGACTGCAAAATGGTCCAAACATTAATTACAATACATTACTATTACATTTTAAAACCCCACTACATCTTTAATACAAGTTATGTATAGTATATTTTCTTTTTACTCTTTTAACTTGGAGTAAGTTATCATTTATATAGCAGATAGAATGAAAATACTCACTTTAAAAAGAACAAAGTGTGTGAAGGTTATTTTGCCTATGATCATTTACTGTACAGTCAGTGATATGAGAATTGCCAGCCCCAAGGGCAGGCTCTGTAAGAACAGTCAAGCACTTACGCAGCAGTAGTTTACAGTGATAAAACAGTTAAACACACATGATTTTTATTCATAAAACTTCATTCCCACCCTTCAGGAGGAAAACACAGGAAAACTTTGTAAAAAGACTATCACAGGAAAAAAACATTTATAATGAAATTATGAATTAATGAGGAAAAAGCACACCAAGAAACCAGGTTGTTATTAATTCTGTACAGAGACATAAAAATGTGTGTGTATTCATATAGACATATAATATACATATAAAATATTTTCAAAGCATCAAAGAAACACAAGTGGGGTTTACATTATATTTGGATGCTACACAGATGTATGGCATAGATAACCCGAATAACTGAAAATATTACTGGTACCTTTTCTAAAATAGCAGTTTCTGTAACATTTTGGCTTGAACAGATCTGTGTATCAGCTATTTCAGGACAAGTACATGAAATTTAAATTTGAAAGAACTCTTGGCAATAATGTTAATTTCAGATATCTGAAGTAAGAGAAAAATACTCCCATGATAAGCAGATGTAATTTTATTATTTTATTTTGAATTAAAGACAGATAATTATGGAAAACAATAGAATTATTGTGTCGAATGTGTTTTTAAGCTATACAATATGAAATGGAGGGCCAAGCAAAACCTAAACCAGCTGCGTTAAACATTTCAAGTAAGACATGAAAATTAGATTAATTATATTGAAAATGAGTAGGGGTACAGAGTATTATAGGTATTGATATAGATACATAGACATTGACATAGATACATGTCATTGTATAGATACATAACCAGAATATGAAGTTTTGATAGCGAGTCTTCACATCCCTGCAGCCTGGTAAACTACTAGATGTACCTTGCTCTTTTTCATGAACTCTTAGTTTAGCTGACACAAACTTGCAACCTTTTTTTCATGTTGATAGAATAGTCCATGCAATATACTAAATATTAAAGTGAGCTTAGCAGCTGCAAGGTCGACTACATTTTAAAAGAATTTAACTCCCAATAGCATTTCATTAGAAATAGCCACATTTTCAGGGAAACTCATCATTCTGGATGTAATAAACTCCATTTTTTTTTTCTGTATAAAACCTGCTCTAAGACCCTGATAAAATTTAATAGCAAATGGTAACCTTTCAACAGAGTCTCACAGAACACCTAAAGATTTCCTATATGATAGTGCTATATTGGAAAGTGAACATTGGTAAGTTTAAAGTGGGAGACTGGCCCTTATCTGTTTATCTAATAAAAGGCATCGTCACTTTTTCTTTTACCACTTTTCCTTAGAAATCAATATATCTGTAAATCCGCTCTGCATTTTTAACAGATACAATTTGTTTTCTATATAACTTTTTCATGTTCTGCATCATGAAACTCCTGCCTGAATTGAATGCATGTATTGCTGGTGAAGGAGAAGCTAGAGAAAGATGTCATGGTCTGTATCACTTCTTTGACACTAATGTATTGAAAACTGTTTTCTATAGAGATGTGGTTTTAATTTTTGTATTTAAATCTGAATTTAGAAATGTTGTCAGTAGATAAGTGGATGAAATTATTCATTTATTCACAATTCCATAAATACATGGAGTATTAATATTATTCTTTCCTCAGTGTTTTTTTTTTTTTTTTCCCTGCTGAAGCTACTGCTTAAGGACCCTGTTCCTTCTCAGATAAGGTCCATGTTTTGCCAAGTAAAACCATGTCTGGTAGGTGTCTGTTAAGACGTAGTGTAAACATACATAACTTAATTGACTTCTCAATTGGCCATCACAACGACAGAAGAGATAACCAAAATGGCAAGCAGATTTAAAAAAGCAGAAGTCAGCACACTGTCAGCCTTGTCTATCTTGTACTGTTCTATGTACTTGCAGCCTTTCTTCACTTCCAAGGTCACTCAAGCATGTAATAAGTAGATTTTCAATGAGCTGGAACTTCCTGCATTAGTTGATGTTTTGACATGTTTTTCTGCAGTAGTGCAATCAGGGATTTTCTAGCTTTTTCGTAAGTGGCTGCAGTGATAAAATAAATACAGATTATTCATGCAGCTACAAAAATATCTCCTCAGTTTGTTCATTTGATGTTTTTCATGTTTACACATGACATCTAGTAATTTCAAATGTGTCTGGTTTATGCTTCTAAGCTGCCACAACATATGTTGTCCTTGATACTATAACACAAAAACATGTTAAAATCTGCACCCAGTAGTCATTGGTTGCTTTTGTTGGTATAATCACAGAATCATAGAATATCCTGAATTGGAAGGGACCCACAAAGATCATAGAGTCCAACTCCTGGGTCCCTAAAGGGCAACCCAAAATCAGATCATGTGTCTGAGAGTGTAGTTTCCTAACACCCAGCCTGACCCTCCCTTGTCACAGCTCCATGCTGTTCCCTCGGGTCCTGTCACTGTCACCAGAGAGCAGAGACCAGTGCCTGCCCCTCCGCTCCCCTCGTGAGGAAGCTGCAGGCCGCCATGAGGCCTCCCCTCAGTCTCCTCTTCTCTGGGCTGAACAAACCAAGTGACTTCAGCCGCTCCTCATATGTCTTGCTCTCTAGGCCCTTCACCATCTTAGTAGCCCTCCTTTGGACACTTTCCAACAGTTCTACATCTTTCTTATACTCTGGCACCCAAAACTGCACCCAGTACTCGAGATGAGGCTGTACCAGCGCAGAGTAGAGTGGGATAATCACTCCCCTTGACCGGCTAGCAATGCCATGCCTGATGCACCCCAGGATACAGTTGGCCCTCCTGGCTGCCAGGGCACACTGCTGGCTCATGTTTAACTTGTTGTCGACCAGACAATATTAAGTGGCGGTTCAAAAGCAGTATCACTGTTCTAATGAGATTTTTCTCTACCTTTGTTTTTCAAGGGGTCTCATAACTGCAAGGGTCAGACATAACTTGAGAAGTCTCATAAATGTGGTATCCCAAGCCTAGATTCATAAGGGGCCTAAGAAATTGCTGTTCTGCTCCTGTTGTATTCTAAAGCACAAGTGATTAAAGGATGTGTCCAATGTGTGAAGATCAAGGAATAAAACCTTCCTCAGTCTTTTGGACTTCAAGCCTTCATCTTTAATCTCTTAGGAGGGTAATAGATTATGTGCTGTTCTGAGGCTGTGAATGATATCTCCAATTCTCATTCTAAATCCTGTTCCCTAGGCAAAATAAAAATAACAAATCTAAGGTCTGTTAGACAAAAGAAGAGGATATAAAGCAACTAAGACTCACTCAGGAGAGAGGAGACCTTGGTTCCATTAAGTGCCTAAGGGATTATTTTATATTAAAAGTTAGTCAAAAGAACACATAAATTGCTCTTAGTTTTGCCCTGTTCCAGGAACTTGTTCCATCAACCGGTTATTTTCTTTGAGCTAAAGACAGTGAGTGATCATTCATGTAGACAGTCCGTATCTGAGGGTAAATCAAATTTACAGTCATAATGTCTATGGATCTTTTTATTTACCAGGGATGAGATTATCAAAAGCAGAAAAGTGACATAGCTTCAGCAAAAGTGTTTAACACTCTTTTTGCTGATAATGGATCAAGTAGGTAATGAAAGAATAGAATCTAAGCTGGCTGAAAATTGTTCAGGAATTTCCTAGCAAATCAGCTAATTGAGGAGACGGAAAAAGACCTATCCCCTTACTGGCACAAGTGACCATTGGGTTTCATGAGGATTCAACACTAATCTAAAATGAAGTGGGAATCAGGTGCCATGGTGGATATATGAAAAAAGTCACAGATTTTTGGAAATTTGGAAAAAATCGGTTATACCAAACATAGTTGTCCAAGCCAAATTATTACTTCCTATAGATGTTATCAAAGACACTCCAAAGTCCTTCTAATGTAATAATTTGAGAAATATATAAAGCTAATATTGGTATAAATATATTTTACCTACATAAGGAAAGGTCTTTACCTAAATAGGGAGGTCTGCTCCCTACCTGAGGCCCAGGTTAGGGATGTGAAGAGAAAGCTTCCTGCCCCGGTTTGGCCCTCAGATTATTACCCATTATTGATTTTTCAGGTAGGCAGTGATGAAACTGCAAGAAGTAGTCTGAGGGCAATCAAAAGAGACTTCAGGGCCTTGGGACAACTGGTTAAGTAGTGTTTTCCTCCATCCCTCCACTTACAGGGAATGATGAGGCAAAGAACAGAGAGTGCCAGCAAATCAATACCTGGCTCCAAGCCTGGTGTCACCAGCAGAACTTTGGGTTTTTTGATCTTGGGACATTTTACAAGACACCACGCCTGCTGGCAACAGATGGGTTCACCTGTCTCGAAGGAGGAAAAGGATCTTTGCACAGGAGTTAGGAGGTCTCATTGATAGGGCTTTAAACTAGATTTGAAGGGGGAAAGGGATCCAACCAGGCTTGACAGAGACAAGCATGGGAGTGGTATGACAATGGTTATGGGATGGCGTGCTAGCAAGGTCCATTGGTCTGCCATCCCAGTAGAGGTAGGGGATGGAGAGCCATGTGACAGCAAAGGCACGAGGGACATTGACAGGTTAGAAATCACAAAAGTGCCTGGGAATGGTCATGCAGGAATTAGGGCTTCTCCCCCAAAAAAGGTGATGGGATTGCTAGTGCAACTGAAGTGCATCTACACCAATGCACGCAGCACGGGCAACAAACAAGAGGAGCTGGAAGCCATTGTGCAGTGGGAAAACTATGACATGGTTGCCATTATAGAAAGATGGCTCACATGACTGGAGTGCTACAAAGGATGGCTACAAACTCTTCAAAAGGGAAAGTCCAGGAAGGAGGGGCAGTGGGATAGCCCTGTATGTTAAGGAGTGTTTTGATTGTCTAGAGCTTAACATGGCGAAAACAGAGTTGCGTGTTTACGCGTAAGAATCAGGGGGAAGGCCAATGAGGCAGATGTCATGGTGGGAGTCTGTTACAGACTGCCCAACCAGGATGAAGAGGCAGATGAAATATTCTATAAGCAGCTGGGAGAAGTTTCATAATCATTAGCCCTTGTTTTCGTGGGGGACTTCAACTTACCAGATGTCTGCTGGAAATACAACACAGCACAGAAGAAACGGTCCAGGAGGTTTTCAGAGTGTGTGGAAGATAACTTCC
>VXAA01007269.1:280-29583 GCA_013399115.1 Anseranas semipalmata
CCATATGGGAGCAGTTCCTGGAGAGCTGCAGCCTGTGGGCAGCCCATGCAGGCCCAGCTCGGGAAGGACGGCATCCCGTGGGAGGGACCCCACGTGGAGCAGGGGCAGAGAGTGACCGTGAAGGAGCAGCGGAGACGCAGCGTTAGGTACTGACTGCAGCCCCCATTCCCCATGCCCCTGTGCTGCGCAGGGGGAGGATGTAGGAGAGGGTGGGTGGGGGAAGGTGTTTGTAGTTTGCTTTCAGTTCTCACTGCTCTCGTCTGCTAGTGATGTGATAGGTAATAAATTACATTAATCTCCCTACGCTGAGTCTGTTTTGCCCATGACGATAATTGTTGAGTAATCTCTCTTTCCTTATCTCAACCCTTGAGCCTTTTTCATCATATTTTCTCCCCCTTTCCCTTTGAGCGGGGGAGTGAGAGAGGGGCTGTGGTGGAGTTGCTGCCCAGCAGGGTAAAACCACCACAACAACTTATCTGGTGAACAGTTCTTTGCAGATGCAGAGATTCTTGGTGGTCTGAAGTGATGCTGAAGGAGCATATCTTTCCCAAAGCTGGAGAGAGATTTCTGAGTCATGTACGCATGTACCAGATAGAGCTACTTTCAGGAAAATGTATCAATTTATTTAATATACACTACACTGCTTTGGTATTTGCTTACTTTTGATACCTCAAGAAACATTACTGAACATATAGGCCCATGTCCAACAAGCTTTGGTTTCCAGGCAATAAACAACAGTTGAAAATATTAACAATTAAAATAATTATACATTCACAAACACATATTCAACCTGGTCCAGGGTGAATGGTGATAAATTTTATTCAGTCAATAAAGCTTTTACTTGAGAGGCTCCTATCTTCAGTAGCATACAGAAGTCACTTACAAAACTCAAGGAGCATTACTATTTGTGTAAGAACAGATCTTTCAGAAGGGTTGGTCACCATGAAGTTTTTGTCATTTAAGCACACTTTGCTGAATATATGAACAGAGGAACATTGCTTTACGTGACCTTGATTGATGTATCTGATACCTCTGCTTTGAATATAGTTTAGTGCAGAATGAAAATATTTTCTTTTTCTCCAGGGAAAAAGTGAAAAGGAAGAAAAAGGCCAGTCTACACTTCACAGATTTTACTGAAGTGAACTTTTAAAACAAAATAAACCAGAAAAAGTATTGTATATGAACCTTTAAGAAAGGAAAAATGTTAAACTTTAACAAAAACTGAAAAAGGCACTTTAAATTATATATCAACAATAGGAATATTAATACAAAAAAAAATCAATAGAGAATAATCTTATGCTAAGATATCATTGCTCTAAGATACAATTTTTGTAACAGAATTTCTGTGAAACATGTAGAAGATTGTTGCAAGACAGACTGAATTTCCTCCTTTCCTTGTGAACCACTTTAAATTTTCCTCCAACATTTTGCCTCATGCTAAAGATTTGTGCCTGACAAAACTAGTGGCTTTCTATGGTAGGGTTACAGCATTGGTGGGTAAAGGAAAAGCAACTGATATCATCTACCTGGACTTGTGCAAAGCATTTGCCACTATCCCCCATGACATCCTTGTCTCTGAATTGGAGAGACATGGATTTGATGGATCGACCACTTGGTGGGTATAGATTTGTCTGGATGGTCACACTCAAAGAGTTGCAGTCAATGTTTTGATGTGATTAGTGGTGTTCCTCAAGGGTCGGTTTGGGACCAGTGCTGTTTAACATCTTTGCCAGCAGCATGCACAGTGGGATTGAGTGCACTGTCAGCAAGTTTGCCGATGACACCAAGCTGTGTGGTGCGGCCAACATGCTGGAGGGAAGGGATGCCATCCAGAGGGACCTGGACAGGCTTGAGAGGTGGGCTCGTGCGAATCTCTTGAAGATCCTGCACCTGGCTCAGGGTAATCCCAAGCACAAATACAGGCTGGGTGGAGAATAGATTGAGAGCAGCTCTGAGGTGAAGAACTTGGGGGTGTTGGTTAATGAGAAGCTCAACATGAGCTGGCAATGTGCTCTTGCAGCCCAGAAAGCCAACGGTATCACAAGAAGCATGACCACCAGGTCAAGGGAGGTGATTCTCCCCTTCTGCTCTGCTTTCTTGAGACCCCACCTGGAATACTGCATTTAGTTGTGTGGCCCCCAACACAGGAAGGACATGAGCCTGTTGGAGCAGGTCCAGAGGAGGCCACGAGGATGATCAGAGGGCTGGAGTACCTCTCCTATGAAGAAAGGCTGAGAGAGCTGGGGATGTTCAGCCTGGAGAAGAGAAGGCTCCAGGGAGACCTTGAAGTGGCCTTCCAGTGCCTTCCAGGAGGCCTAAAAGAAATTTGGAGAGGGACTTTTTATCTGGGATTGTAGTGATAGAACAAGGGGGAATGGTTTTAAACTAAAAGAGAGCAGATTTAGATTAGACATCAAGAAGAAATTCTTCACTATGAGGGTGGTGAGGCACTGGCACAGGTTGCCCAGAGAAGCTGTGGATGCCCCATGCCTGGACTTGTTCAAGGCCAGGTTGGATGGGGCTTTGGGCAACCTGGTCTGGTGGGAGGTGTCCCTGCCCATGGCAGGGGGGTTGGAACTAGAAGATCCTTAGGGGTCCCTTCCAATCCAAACCATTCTATGATTCTATGATTGCGTAAATCTGCACTTTAAAATATATATATATATATATATATTTTTTTTTTTTGAAAAGAAACATTTTTTATTTGGTGACGGAAGATTTGAGAAAATGTATAAAGTTTTATAAAAGACAAGCTACACAGTGAACTGCTTGATTTTATTCATGCAAGTTCTCATTTTGCCCTGTCTACAGCTTCCAGTTGAGAGTATTTCCAAACAGAATATAGGCATCCTTTTTTACTTTCCGTCTTACCATACTTTCCAATATCTACTGAATTCAACCACCACCTGTGTTGTTGCTATACATAGCAACTCTGCTTTTAAATCACAGTGGCCTACTGGAGCACATGAAACTTCTGCTTTCTTGGTTGGTCTAGTTCCCATTGAGAGCACTCAATATTGTTGCTCTTTCCTAAATAATTTTCACTGCTAAATCACTTTCTCTGCTACAGACCTTCTAGGGTTCAGTTCTTTGTATTTCCTGTGTGAGATCATTCTGTGAAATTGTAATTTCCCCTATTCTAATAAAACTACTAGCTTGTAATGCTTTGTAATCACATTTGTCAAAGAAAGGTTGGCAAACCAGCACCATCATTGACCTTTCGTTGATCAGTATCAAGAGTGATTCTAACTCCTCTAAACAGCAGCTTTCATATTGATGCTTGTTTCCACTGTGGCTGAATCAAATTACAAATCCTCTGCTTTGCCAGAAAAGGCAGAGGATATATTATTTACAATAAGTACATTTTCATTCATGTCTGGAATGATAATCTAAAAATTGGTTAAGGAAACTCACCTGGAGGACTTTTTCTTCTCTGGTAGCATTTAGCAAGGCGGAAGTTGTACTTCTAACCAATGCTGACATCCTATCACCAGGAACATGGATTTGCTTTTTGGTTTTTTGCTCAACAAAAGTTTTCAAAGCATTTATTACACATACTTACGACATTTATGCAGAAGGAAGGACAAGAATAGTATGCACTATTTTATCACTTTGCAAAAGAACATTGCTATTAATGGATAACAACACAAAATGCAGCTTTGCACCGCAGGCGGCTTAACAGGTAATAAATGAGATATGAAAGTATTGGAAGCTGCAGGGAGGAACCCACAATAGCTTTTATTCAGTGCACCTTTGTAGGGAAGAGGTAGTGAGGAGAAGGTAAACTATTTCATGAAGAACGTGTAGTACTGAATGCGAATGCGGCATAACTCATACTGCTTTTGGTATGGCAAACAAACAAAAACAACAACAACAAAATCCTCTTGGCATAGCAACAGGCATAAGCTCAAAGTTAGCAGTCACTCACAGTTAATTTCACTATAAACTTAAAGACCTGCTTCCCTTATTAACAGGTAGCCCCAGCCCTTCAAGCCTCTTTTTTTTTGGATCAGGCGGGGGGGAAGGTTGATCGACCTATCAGAGGCTGCCTTCAACCTGTTAGAGTTCTAAGCAGACCATGCTTATGTGACCATAAACTAAAATATTTTTGCAAGTCCATTGTTCATCACCAGTGTGGTTTCTCCTGATTTCAGCAGGCAATTTCTAATGATAGTTTCATCATACAGTGTTCCTCAAATTGTTAAAAGGAGACACAAATTTTCATAATCCATTCAAACAGCTTCATAGCTATTTTCTTTCTTCATTTTCTAATTAAGGATGATTTTGGTGAGTGAGGTTGTTGGGTATTTGCATTTTACATGATATTTTAAGCATCATATGTTAGTTTAATTAAAGTGAGCAGGGAAATACCTCTTTGTATAATCCAAATCTCAGACAGTACAATTACAATAAAAACTGAGAATATCATTCACAATCAATAAGTAAGCATGTTATGGAATCAGTATTATTGTAATTAAAACCTGTGTACAGAAACATTGATCATAAATAAAAAAGAAAAAAATACAGCAGTTAATAAAGTTTTTGCTGCTTCAAAAATGCCTGTTTCAGTGTTTTAAGTTAAGGTGCTTGTATAGTGTATGTCAGACTAAGGCTGATCTCTAAATGTCATTCTAAGATGTTTTAAAGTGAAAACTAAAAAACCTAAAAACTTTTTTTTTTTGTCTGTGATAAGATCTAAGGTTTTATTTAATGACAAAATTGTCATGAAATGGAACCAGACATAAAAATTTTCAAGGTAATACACTATGATACTATTCATATCTCTGAAATAAGACAACATGGATTATAAAAGTGAACATGGATTGAAGAAGTCACTGAATTCACTTGTGAAATTTTTGTGGAACAAAAAAACACCTAATACCTATATTGTATAACCGCTGACCTGTTCTCACATCCTTCTCCTGACATCAGTTAGCAGCCCCTTCTGGAGAGGTGGTACTGGGCTGGATGGACTTTTAGTCTAGCATAGCATAATGATTCTACACTTTTACTGTTTCTTAAAATAGTTACCAGTACATAGATAGATACATATCCGGAAATGAATCGCTGACATTCTCTGCCTATTGCGGTATTACCTGAAGGCTTTGCTGATTCAGAATATTTCACAGGTTCTCATTTACTGATGCATGAGAGCACACATGCCATATCCCCACCCGGAGATCTAGTTTCAACATGTAGCACTCTGCCAGGCTTTGATGGCTTTGTGTAACCAAACAAAAATGTCAATGCTCAGTCCTTTGAGAATGATGATCTGGGCATCGCACACAGTTAGGATGCTTCACCAAGACAGCTGGCCCAGCCTGACATAAAATTCATCAGTTAAGCCTGGAATACGCTTATGTATCTTGGCAGCTAACGCTTTGGCAATGTAATTGTGATAAGCTGTAAACCAGTTTGTATTTGGCTATCAGCCTCTGCTAGTGCTCATATTTGTTCCAGTTTTTTAAAGCCAAATTGTTTTGTTTTGTTTTATTTTGTTTTCAGGATCACCAGCGCAGACTGAGCCATGTGCAAATCAGTGGCAAAATATCTTACAGCTGCAAGAGAAGTAACTAGCCATTTGTAGACAGCAGGTCTTGAGAGGTGTTGTTGTAGAGATGAGTGAGGTTTTCTCAAAATTCAAGGAAAATATTTTTATTGTATTTTATTCTCCTAATATAGTTAAAAATTTGGATAACTTGTTGGAATTTATTTTAAGGATGATTGAACCCCCCTCAGAAAACAATACTTTTGTTTTAAAAATAACATTGTCTTTTCCTTAGTTTTTTTATTTCACTTCAAAAAGAAAATCAGGACATAAATAATGGTCTGAAAAAGGTCATCTTATATATAAATTTATCTGAGCCAATGAAACAATGATATTTGTTACACATGCACACACAATTTCCAGCCACAGAGAATACTTTTGATCTGGATGTGGTCCTAAATCACAGGAATACCACCTGCCTTTTGTTTTTCCCAGATTTGGTGGAAAGCCTTTGACTTAATGGATTCTTAGGTTTCACAAAACAGAAGAGACTGGAATTAGGAAATATAATCAAAAAGTGAACTTTGCTTTTATTTTGCCATATCATAACCACCAGAATTGTACCCTTAAAGTGCTGCCTTCACTGTATTGATAATAAGTAGAGTCTGGAAGACTACATTAGATATTCTTATCCACATTAAAGATATCTGCAATTATTTAGTGTAGATACTTGTAAAGGGTAAGTTCATAAATAAAATATGAGTTAGAAGTATATTGAAGTTTACACAGGTAGATGTTTGAAATGAAAAATAACTATTTTCATTGTGCTTGGCAATAACCTATGGCCACATTAGAAAGCTCTTCGTTTTTATTTAGGGGAGCCAATATTCATGATGTTGAAAATTCCTTTCACTCTTAAAACTCGAGAAGACTAGATATTTATATTCTTTACTGTATTATTATTATTTTTTTAATTTCTAGAATATTAAGTTTTATTTTTATGAACTTAATAAAAACAGGCAGGAGGCCATTTCCACAAATGCCAACACTGGGAAGTATTAAGCCATTCATGTCACTGCTCCATTTCACTTGGTACTATTGCACATATGCTGTGCACTTAACTTGTATGGATTAGCCAGTCTTCCAGTATCTCCATCTGGACAGTCAGATGTCCAGAAATGGTGTATCGCCATCAGAAACCACAGAATTGGTAAGTCTACATTTGTTTGGTACAGAAATTTCCAGTTTTGCTTTGGTAAACTCTGATATTAAACAGTGATCTTGGCTCTGCATGCTGCTTTTATAACTTCTAGCTGACCTCTCTGCCTGGCACTGGCTGTGTGAAAATGGGGGCAAATGTAGGCTGTGGCCAAAAACATACAGTCATGTCAATGCAAAAGCCAAACCTGCCAGTATGACAGCTATGGCAATGCTTAGATCTAGGCAAAAAGCTATCTGGAGAGAGCCTTGAACACCCATTAGAATTTATAATGTCTGTGACTGTGTTTGTAGAAAAGACTCATTTTGTAGCAGCTGTTGACAGATAGGGAACAGAGTTCAGATTAAAAAGTGAAAAATTAGTGCATAAAAGAAAACTGACAGAGTAGGTAGAATTTCTTCAAAAAATCATCTTTCAGCTAGTTGGCAAGTATTGGAATTGTCTTTACAGGCACCACATATAATGTTTGGGTTTGAAAAGAACAGTCCAGGAACAGCTGGACAAAAGTGATGACTACCCAGAATAGCTGGAAAATATCAGTGCTACAGTATGGATATCTAAATCTTTACTTTCTCCCATTTAACTTGTGAACCAAACTCTGAATTTGAATAACTGAGCAAACACCACATATTTAATCCATTTTGTTTGCCAGTATTCTCAATCTAGATGGAAGTTTGCACTTCTGTAATACCATGTATCACCAAGAACTTCAAAAGAAGTAGGGAATTTTCAAGCCAATTTATGATCAAGATGAATTTCTAATGAGGTGCCCTATAAATTGTTTTGCACAGTTACAACTTTTGGATTAGCTTGGTTTAGGGAACAGCTGTTTTCCAAATGAAGCTGAAGTACCTGCAATGATTTTGAATGAATATTGTTTGGGAAGATATCATAAAATAATTTGGTGTCTAGTGCAGCAGAGACACCTAATACCAATTTCATAATGTAAATATTCTAATCCCAGAAGTGCTGCACTGACCTTTCATATTGATTTTGTGCACTTTGCCAGGATTTTGAGAAAATATGAACCATGAAGTTTGAAATGCTATGTTACATTTCTCCACTTTAAAAGCAATATCAGTCACTTTTAACATGCAGAGCTCTCCTGGGACAAAAACTCTTCACTTACAATAAATTTTCTTTTCTTTTCCTTTCCTTTTGTCTCCCTTTTTAAAAGATGCCACTTAAAACATTTTCTGTCTCTCCATGGGAAAGGCAGGTAATAAGAAGACAATGTTAGCCTTTAACAATATGGAAAAAAGGGATTAACAACAGTGTGTGAAATTATCTGCATTTACCACCCTTTCCGCAGCCTGAGAAGAACATCTGAAGTGCATCAATAAGACAAAGAGAGCATCTCTGGAGAGGTCTATGATGGCACTTAGTCTTAATTGGAAACTGATTTTCATTTCTTTTGAAAGCATCATTCCACAGAATATATTTCTTTACTGGTATAAACCATAAATGTTGTTTTACAAAGCACTTTAAACTATGACTGATAAAAATGTAATATAAAAGAGTCTCAGCTTCCTATTCCACCTGATCCAGGTTAAGCAAATGACATTTCATATGCTTCCCAGTCTTTGTTGTCTCATGTAGTACATTGTTTTATGTATGTAAAAATTTGTCATGTCATTTTCTACAAAGATATAAAGAGCTATGTAAAGCTATACATGTAGCACTGAGAGGCAAATAATTTTTCTTCACAATTACCTAGGTTAATATTTTTTTCCTGAGAAGAAATTAAGATCTTACTTCTTTCTCTGCCACTTTTCCGAAATAAATTATTTTCATAACAATATTTATTATTTAGCAAGGAGATTGTGAGGATGATTAGATTATTTTATTCTTATAACTATAATTATTATAATGTACTTTTTTTTTTTTTTTGCATTAAACACAAACAAAATTATAGACACAACCAGAATACTAATTTGGTGTCTCATTATTTACAAAATTCTTTTAATACTTTAGTATGAAATTCTTACACACTATACATATATGTATATATATTTCATGTCCATTTAATTTGATTTGAAGGATTTTTAACATAAATTGTTTTTTTGTTTGTTTGTTTGTTTGTTTGTTTGTTTTTCTGTAGCATGAAGGAGTGGTACCATAATGTTGTATTTAAAACCTTTTAAGGGCTGTACAAGCTTCTGTTCTATTAGAAAGTTCTTAGTACGTATCAGTACTCTGAAAACGTGTAGCGTTCCAAGTTCTTTTTGGGTTAGGTTTTCATGAGGTATATTAATGCTGATGGAGTGTGATGTGTTCTTAAAATTCTTCTAATGGGGTTTTCTGCAGAACCAACTTTTGTTGTCATGAAATTTACACATTCACTACAAAACTATTTATTAGCATTCCCTGTTTGCTTCCAGACTGTTGCCTTCTATACCATATCCTCAACATTTTTCATACTTCTCTTGGCTTCCTCTGTTTTCCTGAATCACAGGGCAGGCTGTAAAGAAAGACTAACCTCTAATCTACATTGAAAAAAAAAAAAAGGCTTTGAATGACTTTGCAACAGAAATCTACCAGAACTTAATTTTATTACATGAGACAAACAAATTAAAAATCCTATGGATCTGACAGTAAAATATCCATTATATGAAGTGGTGATTCATAAAATAGATGCCTAGAAACTATGTAGACAGCTGTCTGACATAATGTCTTTCTCAATAAAAAAAAAAAAAAAGAAAGAAAGAAAAAACAGAAAAAAAAATAGTTTTAGTTCAAAGAGATCCTGTTTTTTTTTTTTTCCAGCCTTTGAATAACTGAAAGTCTTCTTTAGCAAAGGCATTGTCTTAAGGTTGCCATCTAAATATATGCAATTTAGTATTTTTTAATGTATCAACCATTTATGTGTGACAGTTATGCTTGAAATGGAATAGGGCTGGTAATATACACACATTTCAAAACATTATTATAATTTTTTCTTGTTTATCAGCTAATGAATACTGTGAAATAAAATCAAACAAACAAAGGAAAACAACATTTTGATGTAATGGTACTTCTGCTAATGAGAGAATTGTATTGACATCAGTTGCTAGGTTCAAAAGATCACAGAGTTCACAGATGGTAACTTCTGAAAATTTATAAGTGAGGAAAAAGGAAAAAAAGCTTTACTTATTAAGGAACTAAGTTATACGATGAATGCAATTAAAAGCCAAACCTACATACAATATTTTTGTTTTTTTTTAATTTTTTAGCTCACCATTTGCTTGAAGAAATGTCATTAATACACACAAAAGACATCACATATTGTCTGTTCCCAGCAAACATGTTTCCAGCATTTAACAGTAAGAGCTACATGTAAACATTTGGGGCATTTTAAGCCATTTCTTCTTTTACTAAGCAGTACCTTTGAAAAGGGAAAAATATTTTCTAGTCTCTGAATTAGAAACATATAATTTTAATTCATGGGAAGAAATTATGAATTAAGAGCTGAGCTTGTCTACAGCAAACTGTTTTATCAGGATCTGTAGACTTTTAGGGAACACTCAGTTCTCAGTACAACCCAGATTTTAACTTAAAGACATAAATACATATCAGTCATCAGGGATATTTGACATCACAGTGTAATAGCAAGACAGCATGGAAATTACTTTGGGGCAGTTTGGGCATAGTCATGTAGAAAAGGCAAGTGGACAGATCTTTAAATAAGCGCAGATACTTTGATTTCAGTGTATGAAAGAAAGTGTGTACATCAGCTGAGAACTGATTCCTTGCGTTCAGCTTACACACCACACCTGACTTGGAAAAATATTTGCAGTCTAAAGTGTTGTACAACACCTTTCAGGGAAAGCTCAAAATAACAACATTTTGATAAACTACTGAAGAAGATCAATAGCACCCATTGCTTTACAGTCATGCACATTTAAAGACAATAATTTTTCCTTCTGTTCTGAGGGATAGGTCTGGTAATGCTTGTGTCACAGTGCTGTTGCTACCACTGAATTGATAACAGTTTACCAAAATCAATTAATTAAATATTTGGTTGAACCTATGAAGTGAAAGCAATACAAACACAGTTTACAAATATTTAAGTAATCAATGCATATAAATATTGACAGAAATATCAGGAACAGAAATTGAAGTGGAGCAAGATAAAACAAATAAAAATTCCTTTCCTTCTTATTATCAGTACTTCACTATCTGTTTCAGCCATTTTAACACTACATTTTGTAGCTGAAGGAAAATGTTGTTTTCAAAATGTAGAGGTTTTCATTTTTTTTTTTGAGAAAAAAAAATGCCATTTCCACTTGTCAGCAAAAATACCACCTGTTTGAAACAAGGAACCAAAATTTTAATTTTTGTAAAGACAAGTATAGCTCTATGAGGGATGTCGAAGTTATTTCTCAGGCCAGAGGGTCTTGAATTCCATATATATTTTTTTTTTATTTGAAAAGAATAAAATAAATCTCATTCTTGCCATTCACAGAATCATGAGGTCATGTCCTCAACAGATGAGTTTCTATCGACCTTGCTGGAGCTGCAGTCCAACTCTGAAACAGCTGGATCATACCCACTGCAGAAGAGACTCCAGTCTCTGCTAAGTTATGTTTTATGTTGTGCTAGAGAGTTTTGTCTAATTTAGTCAAGTTCAGCTTTAACTGTCCCAGGTAACTAAACATTCTTCTTCACAAACTACTCCGAACCTCTTTGTGATTATTATATTTTTATTTTTTATTTTTATTTATTTTTATTTTTTTCCTGAGCAAAAATAGGAAAATAATGTTACATATTAAAACAAGGATTTAGTGTAAAGAGTTATTTTCAGGAAGAGAGGACTGGATGTCAGGAAGGTTGTAGGCTGTTTTGTTTGAAATAGAAAAAAGGTTAATCAAATAACTAAAATCATTTGTTAGTTGATCACTTTTGGAGTCTATTAGTGCAATGTA
This sequence comes from Anseranas semipalmata, assembly GCA_013399115.1. Taxonomy (NCBI): domain Eukaryota; kingdom Metazoa; phylum Chordata; class Aves; order Anseriformes; family Anseranatidae; genus Anseranas; species Anseranas semipalmata. The sequence continues at coordinate 11,892 of VXAA01007269.1, forward strand.
TGAAATTATATCTGACAGTCATTGTATCTGCATAAATTTTATGACTTTCATTATATCCCCGAATTTCAGTCACCCAGTCTTCCTTCTTTTGTTTGTAGAGAATAAGGAATGTGGTGGGACATGGAAGGCAAAGACATAGAAATGTAACAATTTAAACATGATTACTCGCAGACATGTCAGAACTCTCTTTGTTGTATATGGAGATAGAGAAAAGAAGAAAGCACAGTTCAATAATGATGACTTACGGGTACAACTATAATACAAGTAGATGAAAATAATTATAATAATCAAGGTAAAAAAGAAGTAAAACAACATAAAATAGTGTGAAAACTATGTAGTAATGCGCCTGACTACAGGACATTCTATAATTACCGGACTGCTATGGAAACATCTTCTTTTCACTCTGGAATCATTTTTCTCACCCTACATGGTGAAAAAGACATTGAATAATTTATGAAGAGAATATAGTATTCTTAAGTATTGTTAATTTTGCCTGGTTTCTCTCCATAATGGATGATTGCTTATTTTTGCATCTTAATTCCCATCCTTACAACTATGCAGGTACAAATTTTTGTATTTCTTCCATTTGTTTGGAAGCATAATCTGTGAGAGAAAAAATGATACTAGAATGAATATTAGAAGAGAAAGTTAAAGCCTATTCTATTTTCTTTTTCTGTTTTATAAATTACCCTTTTAGAAGTCTGGAAATACTGATCTTTTCTTTGAACTTGCATAACTATGGAAGTGTTCAGTAGCAGGGACGCTATTCAAATCTGTCTTTTAGATATTTTAGAGGTGGAAAAGGTGAAGAATAAGAATATTTACTTTCAAATCAGCTTCATCAGCTATAAAATGAAGAAATATCTGAGAAATTCCTCACTTTAGTCATTGTATACAGCTAATACTACTAATAACAGCCTTTTTGTTAAACACATAAGGTCAAGGTTCTCAGAAGTATGAAATCTTAGTTATATTCACATAGCCGGTTCAAAGAATGCAGTGATTTTATTAGTGTTGCTTAAGGACACTGGCAGGGGAAGGAAATGATTGCAAGCTTTGTATCTTTCATCGTGATAATAAACAGAGCCAAAAGAAAACAGAAACTACCAGGTAGCTCTCTCTGTCAGAGCCAGCAGAACACTGCAAAGCTACAGGAAAGGTGTCCAAGAGGCAACCAAGGATTCTTCTGATATGAGAAAATTTCATGGATAGACAAGGCCAGTAATAACCCCTACATCCAGTGAGTCTCCGCTGTTTGAAGGAGGTAGTTTGGGAAGAAGAAAAGTAACCCAGACCCCATATTTCTTTAGGAAAAAAATCTTCCAGTCCACTTCATAGTCACTTTTAAACAGTCCTAAGTTAGGTAGACTTCTAAAGCACTCATGTCTCAAAAAGGAGAAGAAGAAGACATTAGCATATCAATATCTGTCCTTTCTCTCTTACCTAAAAGTTTGTTTCTTACCTAAAAGTAGCTGTTATTTAAGACTCCTTAGTGTCTTTCTACATAACAAAAACAATATTTCTAATTTAAAAAAATGTAAATGGTGACACAAAATAGATTAGAATGAAAGGCATTATCATAGCTTGTCCTCATCATATCTAACATATAGGAACAAATATAGAAAGAATCTTATTTTCATATGTAAGTATCTTGCTTTGATATAAAATGTAGTCAGTACATACTTTCGTATTCTGTGTTTTGAATAAGTTAAGTGTATTTGACAATGTCTGTGACAAAAAGATACTGATTTGTATACAGTAAAAGAAAAGATTGAGCCTATTTCCTCCTTCTTATAAAGCTCCAGAATATTATCTTACTATGCAGAGTATTACTTAAAGCTACTAGCAGAGAATGTCAAAGTAACTTTGAATATATGCTAATTTAATGAAAGCAGAACAAGAAAGCATGATCTGGTCCTCTGGGCTTTCTACTCACTATTAATATGAAACCCCAGGGAAGCAGAAAAGGCAACTGGCTCTTTGTCTTGGGCAGACTCAGCTTTGCTTATGTCTCCTGGTGACTACAGTGATGGGAAGTCCTCAGCCACTCCCCACTTACTTTGGTATCTCCCCAGCAATACTTTCAGAAAGCTTTCTTTCCCTGTCCTGATGTCTACTGTAGATATCCCTCAATACTTTTTGAGATTTGGTCTTCCCTGATTTACCATGAGCAGGTGTTTGCAATGGCAAGACAACTCCTCTCTGTTAGTTCTTTCAAATAGAAAGTCTTATTTCATTTCATTTATTTCATTTGGTCCATTTCTGCCACAGTGAGGTGTCCAGAACAGGACACCAAAGTCCAGCACACGTACGCCAAGTAGAATGGTAGGTCCATTTCTCCTGTCTAGCAGTTTCTATTCCTTCTTCTGTCACATTATAGTTTCTGATAATTTTAATGGCATGAAAAGGTTGACTCTTCACCTGTGTGCAAGTCATTATAACATACAAGTTTTTTTTTTTTTTTTTTCTACAGATCTTCTCGTAGTCAGATGTTGACCATTCTTTATTTCTGTGGTTTCCAAGCGTAATACCTTTCATGGGAAATTGTAGCTTAAAATGACAATTGGGTGTATATGCCAAGGCATATATTGTAAATATGAGACCTTTTATATATATATACATACATCAAAATTGAAAAAAAAAATTATTCTCACCTTCTGTAGATTACCAAACTTGAGAAAGTTTTTAGACATTTAAACACATAATGTGCTACACACACAATGTTCCTAAAACATTTACTAAAGTGACATGCATATAAACGATTGAACTCAAGCTCTGTCTTGGGGTGCACCCAAATTCACAATAGATGTCATCTCTATTTTAGAGCAAGTTCTGTCTTCAAGTCAGCAGTCTTCTTCTCTCACCTTTCCCTATAATGGATGGCTGACAAGTTCTCCTGATGGTATCTTAAAAGCAGAAGGAATGAAATACATACAAATATGGCAACTACTTTTTTTTTTTTTTTTTTTTAGATTAACAAGGCTTTAAAACTGATCTGCAACATTGTTCCAGGACATAAATTCACCTCGTGTGGGACTGTGATACTTCCAAGTACTTTCACATACCTATGAGAAAGTTACTGATATAAATGGAAATAAAGAGTTCAAGTGTTAGAATCAAGGTGTTAATAACATATAGACCTTTATTTTTTGACACAAGTTGTTTCAAGAAACTTTTTAGGTCTACAAGTGAGTTAATCTATCCAAGGAGACAGAGTCAAAGAGGCTTTAAAGCTACCTGGAACTTTGAAATGGGAGATCTGTTCACTGTACAAGCTCTGTTTTCCCATTTACCATCTTTTCAAATTGGACTGATAACAGAGGTGTACATGGAAGCTGCAAAATCCCTCATAATTAGTAAGAAGAGAAGAGATTAGCTGCAGTTGACATGACTTTATAAATCCTATTAATTATTGCGTGGGTTTTCTTGAAGTACAAAGGTGTATTTATTATTTAAATTCTATATAAATTTTCATCCTTGTGAGTGTCTGATCTTATACTGAGTTCCTCTGAATACTTGCATTTACTATTTTCATATCATAATGAGTTTGACATTTAAAAATGTATAAAATATAATGTCTTTCAGAAGTATCATATTTATTGCAGCTTGATTTTACTAAAGGTCTCTTCAGTTAAGTGCTAGTGTTATGGCAAGGTTAAAGTCCAAATATATTCTTCCACTCCTAATTTCTAGTCGTCTATATGCCTAATGATGTGGGGTCTTTCTGTTCACTTCATTATTATGTTATGCTTAATGTGCAGATAACATTAATCTGAGACACAGATGGAACCAACTCCTCACAATAATCATTTTTTAAAAATTAAGAGAGAAGGATTAGTCATGGTTTTGGCTGGGAAAGAGTTGATTTTCTTCATAGAGGCTCGTATGTTGCTGTGCCTTGGATTTTTGATGAAAGCTGTGGTGATAACACACCAATGGTCTTGTTGTTGCAGAGTGGTGCTTACACAGAGCCAAGGACATTCCAGCTCCTCACACCGTCCTGCCAGCGAGGAGGGTGGGGGTGCACAAGGAGCTGGGAGGGGACAGAGCCTGGACAGCTGACCCGAACTGGCCAAAGGGATGTCCCATACCATGTGGCATCATGCTGAACTGTAAAACTGGGGTAAAGACAGAGGAAGGAGTGGGCATTGGGAGTGATGCCATTTGCCTTCCAAAGAAACCGTTAAGTGTGATGAGCCTTGTTTTCCTGGGAGTGGCTGAGCACCGGCCTGACGATGGGAAGCAGCGAATGGATTCCTTGTTTTGCTTTGCTTGCATGGATCTTTTGCTTTACCTAGTAAACTGCCTTTATCTCAGCCCATGAGTTCTCGCACTTTTACCTTTCTGATTCTCTCCCCCATCCCACCTGGGGAGAGTGAGCGAGAGGCTGGGTGGTGCTGAGCTGCCTGCTGGGGTTGAACCACAACAGGGTTGTAGCATGAAACTGAAGAAAAATGCTTAAACAACATTTTGCAAGGGGCACACTTGTCAGTATGTGTTCGTACTCTCCCATGGAGTCTAAGAACTGCATTTATATTAGGAGGCAATTTTCCAATATCGCATTCCACCTAAGTCTCATGCTTAATTTTTATTAATTAGTAGCAAATAGCAGACCTGAATAATCAATTAGCTTTGGGGCAGTAAAGCCAATGCTAACTGGTTTATTTTTTCAAAGTATAATATTAAATATCAATTAAAATTAACCATGTTAATAAACTACTTATTTAAGTATTCAAGCCATGAATCAGAAACAAAAGTCATCATATATGTCTTGCTTTCTGGAAAGAATCTAAGAGGAATACTGCACCAAGATTTCATTGCAAATCTGTCAGATAATTATTTACATTTGCTCACAACACGGTAACAGATATGGATGTCCATAATTTTACCCATGAAGGTCTAAGCTGAAATAACAGTGCCACAAAATCCATACAAATTTTGGATTACAATTTCACAGTTTGATAGCTTCAGCTTGTAGCAGCCTCATACACAGACTCAAAAGCAAAGAGACTTTTCTTTTAATCACGTATATCCCGCTCTACTCTGCACTGGTGCAGCCTCACTTCAAATACTGTGTGCAGTTTCGGGTGCCATAACATAAGAAGGACATAAAACTATTAGATACTGTCCAAAGGAGGGCTAAATAGAGGGTGAAGGGTCTGGAGGGCAAGACGTATGAGGAGTAGCTGAGGTCACTGGGTTTGTTCAGCCCAGAGAAGAGGAGGCTGAGGGGAGGCCTCATGGCGGCCTGCAGCTTCCTCACGAGGGGAGCGCAGGGGCAGGCGCTGAGCTCTGCTCTCTGGTGACAGCGACAGGACCCGAGGGAACAGCATGGAGCTGTGACAGGGGAGGGTCAGGCTGGGTGTTAGGAAAAGGTTCTTCACCGAGAGGGTGGTCGGGCACTGGAACAGGCTCCCCAGGGCAGTGGTCACGGCACCGAGCCTGCTGGAGTTCAAGAAGCGTTTGGACGATGCTCTCAGACATAGGGTCCGATTTTTGGGTGGTCCTGCATGAAGCCAGAAATTGGACTTGATGATCCTTGTGGGTCCCTTCCAACTCAGGATATTCTATGATTCTATAATTCCCTAATATGCTGCAGACATGCTATTTGACACAGATTGTGAGTCTAGCTCAGAAATGTTTTTAATGACTTTAATGAATTCTGAAAACAAAGATGAAAACCATTCATTTTTTTTTTTTCACTGACGCTCAGCACTGTATAAAGTCAGGAATGCCTGATACCTTTCTGTTCTTTGCTGGAAACAAATAAACTGGGATTTACTTGAATCTGCTAATTAAATTTAATAATGTAAAACGGGTTGTATTGATTTCTCTTTTACTCATTGTCTGTAGTTACTACAGCTTTGTCTTTTGCTTTGACTTAAAACTGCTGCTGAAAGCATTGATAAGCCCTTACATTTCAAATGCCTTTAAAAACTGAACTCATACGGTATATCTGGGTATGTGATGAGATGAAATATAAAGACAGGGTAATCACAGGTCTTTGAGGATTTTGCTGTGGATTTCACAATAGTACACCACATTCCCAGGCCACTTTTCTATTGCTCTGACAAAGACCAATAAGGCAAAAAGGCACTCATGCTAGCTACTGCTAAGGCAAGTTTTCCATGGTATTTATGGATAGTGAAAGCAATTTGCCTGCTTTTAAAAGTTTGCTTTAAAAATTCCTGAGCTTGAAGTTGTGCTTTAGAAATATACTGCTTGGAGGAAGAAATGGCCATGTGATCTGCAGTCTCTGTACATATTGATTTACTGTACATATTGATTTTGTTAGCAAACAAGCAAGGATTCTTTACATATAAATTCCTATCCATAGCAACAGAGCATGCGTATGTAGGATGAAAGTTTACTGTAACATATTCACAGACTCTAAACACAACAGAAAAATTAGACTTTGTCTCTTATAGTCTGTAAGATCAGGTGGCTAGACCAATCTACTGTTTTTTAAACTTCCATGCCTAACATTTTTGGATTTTTAGTAATTTCCGGTCAAGTAAAATGCCCGAGCCAAACTTCTGAAGGTACACACACTGTCCGCATTCATAAATGCTACTGTGTCTAGTAGGGAAATGGCAGGTCCCATACCCAGTTTCAAACACATCATTCAGAAATGCATTTTAGGCCTCCTGAAAAAGTGGATGTACAGTCCCTGCGAGGACATTCGCACAAACCCATTGTCTCACAAAAACAATGTCGCACAAGTGTTTATAAAATCAAATGAAAAAGTTCTCATTTCAGACCACTGCAGAGTTCCATTAAGCCAGAGTTCTTCCCTTTATGACAAAGCCCACATCTTGGCTTATGTACTCACTAGCAGGAAGGCAGACTGGCTCCAACTAAATCCTGGCTGCTCCAGAAGTAGGAATACTGTTCTGCCTCAGGCCCCGGGGCATAGTCATCTCTGGCAGCTGTGATTCAGATTATCTAAATTCCCTTCTGAGGGCAGATGACTAACCAAACAGAAGTCACTTGTAGAAGAGACACTTATATCTTACGTATAGTATCTTTGCAGTTATAGTGCTGCAACTAAGTGTGTTGTCACTAGAAGAGCTAGGATGTGAGAATGAGTATATAAGAGAAATTTACATGCTCCCACTCATCTGGGAAGAAACAGAACTGAATTTTCACTTTATTTCTCAGGGCTTAATCCAATGGTCGCCTCATGTTAAATTCTTAAGATATCATTCTAGAAAAGCTTAATTTCACACTTCTCTGATCACAAGGTTTACAAAGTCTGGATGTAACTCCAGGATTTTTTCACTCCCAGCTCTGAGTCACCCTGTGCTACATGAGGTTGCTCTACCTCCAGAGCCTGGCCCATAATTGTAGGTTTTGATCTATAAGCATGAACATAATGTCAGGGAAAGTGCAGGTTTCTTCAGGTCAATTTTTTTCAGTCTTCAAGGGGCTTCTTTAATGGGCATGGTATTATGACCAACAGTACCTTCAGCTCTGACCCCAGGCTTTGAGCAAAAATGTCTACATGCCCTCCTTAATGTCTTGCCAACAGTGGGTATCTATCTGTTTCCAAATATACTACTTTGATGCCCACAGGCAACTTATTTAGGCTTCTGTCTCATCATCTCAGTTTGCCAAAGAAAAATGTACTAAAAAATGTTTTATTTCTGGCTACACAGATTTTTGTCTTATTTCTCTATTAGTCAGAGCTCTGAGATATCTCCATTGCCATCATATTTTTGACCAGGAGGAACTCAACTCTTCATAAACTTCATGTAGGAATTGAGAATTACAGCATCATTTAAGCGAAACTATTTTCACACTTCAGAAGAACTACACAGGAACATTAAAGATGTCTATTTTGGTGTATCACATAAATGTCAGGTCCGAGAAAGATGAGTGAGAATATCCTCAGTCCGAGACCCTTGATCTCAAAGGGCAAGCTTGTACCACTTTTTCTTTTCAAGCCTTACTAATGCTTTTCTGACCTGAATGACAGAAGGGTGAGGTTTGATTGCTTGTTTTACAGCTTTAGGAGTTGGAAAGGGCAAGGATATTGTGGTTGAATCTTACAAGGCTGAGCTAAGAATGAGACAGCTGCAGGGAAAAGTCACTGGAGCAAATGGTAGAAGAAACTGTCCAAATGGGTGAGCAATGATGACAGTTTGGGTACAGCAGAGATGGTAGCAAGGAAAGAAGCTGAACATTGCTTTATGAAAAGAAACCAAAGTGCCTTGTATGCATCAACATTGCCATTACATCAACAGATGTAATTAAGCCACCACTGAAAAATAAGGAGACTATCTCTGGACCTGTACTTATGAGTGCAAACTAGAAATAGTGAAATTACCAAAATTTCACACAAAGACAGATGTCAAATGTAGTATCACTGTTGTATGCAGTTTCACTGAAGATGAGCATCACAACACCAAAATTAATTAAGAAGCTGAGACACAGTGAGGACATTTATCAAGCCCTAAATATGCTTTTAACTTCCTGGGTTTGACAATCCAAGTGTAAATCAGGGATTACTGGGTATTAGAAGAAAATCTACTTGAGCATGGCAGAAGAGTTTACAATGTGATAAATATTCTAGCTGAGTATTCATGGTGAGCAGTATCTTCTTCAAGTATGTGCACTGCCTGTGAATTGATTATCTCCACCTAATATTCTTCTTTAGGGCTTCTATTTGGCTGTAGAGTGGCAAACAGTTGATCAGAATCAAGGACTTTATAACAGATGAAAGCAGATGTCTAGCTGGGAGATCTGGTGCATGAAGTTGTTAAACAAAATAACTAACCTACCTATTTTATCACCAAAATGCATTCTACCCAAGAAGCAAGAAGCATTCAGCTTGATGACTTGTACATTTTTTGAAAGATAGATTTTTTTGTAACAGCTCAGTCATTCAGTAAGGAGCTTTTTAGTGGCAGATCTATTAAGTCAGTACACGTCTGGCAAGATCATTCTTGAGGGTAGGAGAGACCATACTGATATGGATTACTGTGTGAGGCTGACATGTCATTTTATTTTCACCTCCCAGCCTTTATCTTTATAGCTCAGAGGACAGGCTGTAAAATACAGTAATTTTAGAAGTAGTATATTGTTACACACATGCAGAGTGGTTGGTTAGGTTATGAGCTGTAAAACTGGGAACAATAATTGTATGCCAACATTGAAATCACTGATCTACTTTTGGGTTCTGTCAATACCTAGAGCTGGTCTGGTTTTGACCAAGATACTGTTACTTCATGCTTTTTAATGTGCTCAAGTCTGAAGACAAACCCCCAGAAAATGAAATTTCAGTCTGAAACCCTAACGTATGATTCAAGAGGCAGTTCACACACATTAAGTATCAAATTAACAACATATTTTCATGCTGACATTAGGCATTGAAGTGATTAAAAAACAAGAAAAAATGTGTGAAAATTCCATTGTACCTGTGTTTACTACAAGTATTCGAAGAGAAACCAAGAGATTTCTTACAGATTACGTACAGCAAACCATTATGCTATCTCTGTTTTTTGTAGATAATTTTAAAGATTTACAAACTTTTTTTTAACAGGAATTTTATTATATATTTATTTTTATTATTATTATTACACTAAATAAATCACTATTATACAATCACTAATATTGTTTTGAGGAGCACAAGACTGATTACATGGTATGGGGGAAAATTACCTCAAACTGCTCCTTATTGAAATCTACGAAAATCTAAAACATTGGAAAAAAAAAAAGATTTTTATCTATTCATTATTTTGTTCTAGATTTTAAATTCATAAGCTTTAATCTAGAGTTATTTGGTGCAGAACAGGTTTCAGCAACATACTGTAATGAAAGAAGCATTTTGCTCTATAACACGTTTTTGAAAGTTGTATAATATTTGTAGTCTACTTGCTCTTCCCTGGTAATTTATTTATTTATTTATTTTTGTTGTCTGGAATATTTCAAAGACATCTTTGACACACAACTCAAGTCCAGTTGCACAATAATGGAATAATGCTGAACTAAGGAATGCCAATGATTAGATGTATTCTACAATGTGCTTAAACTTATTTTATTATTATTATTATCTTATTTTCTCCTATGTATACCTTGTTTAGTTTTTTAATGCAAAAAGTAAGGAAGACATTTATGTATGATTCATATATGAATTTATACATTTCCTTTCCCTCTTTCAACAAGATTTTATACAGATTTTATACTTCAGCTGGATGACACCAGCATCTTAATGCTTAGAATTTCTAAAAACAATGCTTTTAGGAAAATGACAAGCATAAAGATTTTTTATTAACATAAAATATAAAGCTGTTTCAAAAATACTTCCCCTCAGGAAAGCAATGTAGCCTGATAATTAAAATTACTGCAGATGCTCATCCGGCACAGGCACTAGTCTTGGTGTTGTGATAGTGTTCACGGTGACATGTTTGGGTGAATGTATCATCATTCATTGTAAGGATGTACTCTATGGTATACAGAGCTTGATATTAGAAGATTGAGTGTCAGGTTTGAGAGACATCACATGTTAATGTAGGTAGTAACAGGAAATAGGTAAATTGAATACTTCAATACAGGTAGTAATGCAAAACAAAACAAAACAAAACAAAACAAACAAACAAACAAACAAAAACAATCCAAAAAACCCACCACCACCACCATCACAACCACCAACTTACTTGCATCATGCCCACACTTCAACATAATTATTTCTCTCTCAAGTTTGTTGACTAGCTGAGGGTAGAAAATCTTATTGATGCTACTCCAAGGAGAGCAGATCTGGAATTTTAGTTAACAAGGAAATAGTGTTTAGCTGTAGGATAAAAAATGATCTTGAAGAGCATAATAAAAAAAAAAAAATAGATTCTTCTGGAAGTGTTTTTCGTTTGGGTTCTTTTGTTTATTTGTTTGTTTTGTTTTCTTTTGGTCAATCTGAGGTATTAAAGCAAGCCATGTATTTACCTATAAATAGGGCAAGAGGGCTCTAAACAACATTCATAATCGCTGTGGGCTGGCAGCAGCCAGGGAGCCGACTGCCATTTTACATAGGTGAAGGATGGTTACATTTTGCAGGTTTCCACTGACAAGATAAAGGACTGCTGTTGTGACCTCAGGGAAGTGTAAAACACAGGGAACAGATTAACCATGCACTCTGCAGCCACCTCCTGCCCTCATCTGCCAAGACCTTGGGAAAGAGAGTGACCGACAAAAGCAAATCTATACTCTTTATGGACCCTAGATTGCTCTTCCAGGCTTAGGTGAAGCCTTCTGGACCAACTGATGTTTCCATTACAGTATGATTTTATTAAACTATCAAGTCATCAGCTTGAAGAGTTGGTAGGGGAACTCCCAAAATGAAGTTCTGACCCATAACCAAAGGCAATAGTATATTCACTACTGTTTCTCAACTGGACATTAATGTTTCAGTCACAACAGGGACAACAAATTCAGGTCTGACAGTTATTTCAGTAAATGACCAGTGCTGTGGAAACATCCAGCAATTTGGGGTTTAAACTAATCTCATTTACAGATTCTTCTGTAAATCTCATTATTTAGGTTCTTCTCCTCACAGAAGGTTCTTTCATTCATTCATTCATTCATTTATTCTTTTATTTTTAAAAGAACAAGCCAACCATCCTCTTCAAATCAAACAGCAAATGCCTTCAAGGAGCCAATATGACTAACACAATCAAGATCTTATTTATTTTAGACTTCAACCTTACACTAATTATAATGCCAGCAAAGACCTTCAGAACAAAACTTTACTGAAATCACTTCTACATAATACATAATTCAGGAGTGCCTTTACAGTTGTAAATATATATATATTTGCATATACCGGTATATTCCCCTTGTCTATTTATACCAATGTAGACTGGGTATTTCCAAAATACTTCTGCAAAACTTTATTCTGAAGATGCTTATTTACAATGATCAATAAACAAACCACGTGTAACTGTGAGAAATTATTCCTCATCCCACTACAAAAACATGTAAACCAGAATCACATAACAAATTTCAGAACAATCTGCAGTGGAATGCAAAACAGTTAATCTTCTGATGGGAAATGCTTTTAGGCATCTAATGCATTCATTTTTATTCTTCCCCAAAAGAATTCTTGAGGAAAAGTAGTTTTAGAGCAGCTGCCTAATCTTTTCTTTCTGTGCTTTTAATATGTGCTTAACTTATCCAGAGGCACACTCCAGGTACTTCATGATGACAAGTATAAGAGAACATACATTATTCAGTAGATTGACCTATATGCAAATAAATAGAATATAAACATTTTAACCTAAAAGTATTTTTCTATATATCACAGTGCGGTGCATAACTGCTAAAACTACACCTCTGAATCATAGAACATAATATGGGATTTCATGAATTTGTTTTGAACTGTTTTTTGAGACAACACAATCTGGTGGATCAAGCTGTGGTCTAACATTTAGAAACTCTGGATTACTAATCCTCATTTTGGCCTTGTACCAGAATAAAATCATAGCCCTTTTGAGTTTAGCTTTCCTTTACTTATTAATATAGTAGATAATGCTACCGCATAGCGTTCTTGAAAATATTTGTTACTGCACAATTTATTAATTTACATAAGTGAATGATGAAAACATATATTTCTACATATATATATGTGTACTAACTAAGATTATATATATAAATACTACTGTACACTATTTTCTTTCTAAACCAAAATACATTCTTCCAATGTGAATGTGCTTTAATGTTTATTTTTCTTGTAAATGTAAGTTCTAGCACATTTTTAAAGGCTTAGCACATTTATTTTCTTAGTCACAGCAGTATCAAATGTTAATCAAAGCATTCCTTGAACAGCAGGGTGAAAATACATACAAACTACAAACATTATTTTCTGTTTAATTAAATATGGAAAATTTCAGGACCCTCCCCAAAGCTTTGCTGAGATTACATATAATTTTATTTTTCTCCTTCTCACTTAACTATTTATTTATGAATTTGTCAATATAATCTATTGTATTTGTCCTAATTCTTATGGCAGCTTGATTGAGGTGGCTCACTTATTTTTATTTTTTTATTTTTTTAACTGATTTTAACCTTTTTCTCTAATAGGTTGTGTAGAATTTTCTTTAACGAGGCACACGTTTTGAAATATGCCAGGAAACCTTTCCTGTCCTCATAACATGTTGAAAAATATAGGTAGTCATGTTATACAACATTGAGCACAATTATATTCTGAAGGTCAGAGAAGTATATATAGCAATTCAAGTTCAGCAGAAAATGCATCTGGTGATACATCTCTCCTAGTCACTTTCATCTCAATAAAACGTAGCCTACTAAGAAGATAGAAAGTCTTAGGCACCTGCAGAGATTGAATCATCCCTTCTCACAAAAGTTCAAAATCCAGATTTAAGGAAACAGAACAAACTAGAGATCTAAGACACCACGTCGGTGGCAAAATGGGGGAATGGGCAAAAGAGGCAAAGTGGGAAAGAGATTAGCTAGTTTGGGTTAGTTTTTTTTTTTTTTTTTTTTCCCTGCGACTATCAGCTCAGCAACTTGTTTTAAAAAGTGTTGCCATGCTTACCAGAACATTACTTAGTTGAGCAATGTAGACTAAAAGGAAATAGCTGGAGCATAAGAGGCTGCTTGGTTCATACACAGAAGAAGAAAAAATATGAAAGACATTTCAGGGTCCTGGGTGATGTCTGGACATATATGTACTAAGAATGTACTTCTTCAATATTCTGGTGCATGAACACGGCAGCAGGACAATAACTGCTAAAAGAAAATCCTAATGACTAGACCAGAGCATGTGACAGCCTTGTTAAGTCTGTTGCAAAATGGTAATGACAATGTTTCAAAGTTCTGTGTTCTTTCTGCTTCATTTGATATTAATGAGAGTTGCAGCTACCAGCTCCTTTCAGGAGCAGGTCTCAGATTAGCAGTAGCCTCACTCATAGGTAGAAAACCAGGACCCGTGAGGACTTGGCGTTCAATGAAGAGGAGCAAAATTGACTCAGGAGGTAGAGATTGTGGTCTTTATGGTATCAAAGGCAGGATGATAAAAGGAATATCGTTGCTTTAAAAGTCCTCCCTAGAAGCTGGAAGAAGAGTGGCAGGAACTGGAATCAGTTTTGTTGAGACTATAGATCTCAAGTAATTCATTTGTTCTGCTCATAAGAGAGCAGATATTAAAGAAAAAGAGTAATGTAACCTTACTGATATTCTCTTTGTGACAACTGTCAGTACATGTGTTTTTTTTTTGTTTGTTTGTTTTTTAGGACAGAGATTTAGCTCCTTATTGAGAAATAAACATAGGATAAAATGTCTGATAGAAAATAAACCTAAGGAGAGTGAAGAAAAGGCCTTTATCTAGGTCTTGTATTATATTCCTTGTAAACTGTCTTTCTTTTTGTCTGTGTTAGTCTGTTTTGCCTCTTTCTACCACAGTAGCCTTCCAGATTATAACACTGTAGCTAATCTTAGCTATTTTCTGGTAATATCTTCCTTGGTATTTATACAAATGTATACATTAAAAAAAAAAATAAAAATCCAAATTCCAAAAGAATTAGAACGCTACTAAAGTAGAACATCTAGACAAGTACTGCAGTTTAGTATTTACTGAAAGTTGGATTTCAAGGCTGTTTACAGCCCTGACTCTGCCCTTTGCTGTTGCGTGAGGTCTCAGTCAGTCACAAAATCACTATCTGCTATTTCATTCAGTGCCTGATATGACCTCCACTCTCCAGTCTATACACTTCAAGTCAGGGACTGATGTTCCACACAGCAAGTTAAATATTTTGATGCACAAACACATACTGCTTCATTTGGTGTTTTTTAAAAAGTTTATAAATACTGTGGCATTTGTCCCTAAAGAAAACCAGCTCTAGAGCATTGTTATTTCCATAAGCTCCCTGGTTACAAAACCATTTGTCCATGTCTGCATTTTTTTTTGTGCCTGGATTTTTTTCTTCCAGGCAATATATGTACCATTAGCACTTATGTTTAATAAATTATCTTCTACTACCAAGCTTCTGTTTTGCTGCTGTTGATGAAACTTAAAAGGGAACAAGCAAATTTAGACTCCAGCCCTGTTATTGCATACATGTTAGGCTTTTTATATGTGTTTTAGTTTAATTTTATAAAACTGAAATAAACACCTCTTCAGATCAGAAGCAAAAATCTGTAGCCTTATTGCTCAGGGACAGTAAATATTAAGATTCTTATATAAGGGAGAAAAGGATCCAAGATTTAAAATGCCTCCAGAAACTGCTGTTCTGCTTACAAATTCAGCACCCGCACTGCAGTTTGCTAATGAAAAATAATAAATTTTGTAGACACTTCTACCTCCGACAAAAATCCCTAATGGAAAAGAAACAAATAGCAACACAATCCTTCCTGCTGCCTGTGTGTTTAAGTGAACACTATTCACCTGCTGCAAGGTTCTCACAGGTTTTTAGTATTCACTCAGATAAACCACCTTGCTCCCTGAAGCCCCAACCACTAGTTTGTTCATTTCAAACCCCCAGTTGTAAAGCTTAAAACATGAGCTGGACATTGCAGCTGCTTCTCTTCTACCTTACACCTGAAGGAAGTCCAGAGTAGCACAGACCTTTTCCAGTTTCTCTCAAACAATTATGTGTTCCCAGCTTTCATTTTGATCAAGGATGTCAGGCATGGTAATTGCATTCTTCTCCCCCTTTCACTAGTCTTAACCGCTTTGCATCACTGAGATGTTTGCTATGCTATGAAAACCAAAAGTGGAGAAAAGTTAGCACAGCTCGCAGTCTATATATTTGTTATTCACCAGATGAAACTTGTGAACATCAATCACACAGCTTTGTTGTTTTCTGACACATTTAGTATAATGACTGTTTGAACTTAGCTGCATGTACACCTTTTAAAGAAAACACTTATTGAAAATAGACACATTTTATAGAAATGTGCAAGAACAGCAGTTATAAAGTAATTACTTTTGCAAAATTCAATCGTGAATTAGTGAAACTCTTTCTGAGTGGAGAAACTTGAAGCAATGGAATTTCAGTTAACATGGGAATACAAATTCCAGGTGCCTACTCAAAACTCGCTTCATACATCCTTCAGTGAGTCCAACCAAGAAAATAAATCGTGCAAAAACTAAATTGTGCAAAAATAAATGTACAGGTCTAGAGACACATCCTATCTTGAGCCGTGCTGGAGCAGTTTGGTTCTGAGGGATGGGCCCCATGGTACGGACCCACATGGGAGCAGTTCTGGAAGAGCTGCAGCCTGTGGGCAGCCCACGCAGGCCCAGCTCGGGAAGGACGGCATCCCGTGGGAGGGACCCCACGTGGAGCAGGGGCAGAGAGTGACCGTGAAGGAGCGGCGGAGACGCAGCGTTAGGGACTGACCGCAGCCCCCATTCCCCGTGCCCCTGTGCCGCTTGGGGGGAGGAGGTAGGAGAGGGTGGGTGGGGGAAGGTGTTTGTAGTTTCTCACTGTTCTAGTCCACCAGTGATTAGGCAATAAATTGTATTAATCTCCTAATGCTGTTTCTGTTTTGCCCGTGATGGTAATTGGTGAGTGATCTCCCTGTCCTTGAGCCCTTTTTCATTATTTCCTCTCCCTTTCAGAAGAGGGAGTGAGAGAGCAGTGTGGTAGAGTTTAGCTGCCCATCTGTGTGAAACTACCACACTGACATGCCTTATACCAGGTACAAATAAATAAATAATAAAAATTCAAATCTCCACATTTAGGTTTTTCCCAGGCTAGAATCATGGGATCTGATCAAGGTCCATAAATACCTGAAGGGAGGGTGAAAAGAAGACATAGCCAGATAGCCAGTGGTGCCCAGTGCCGAGACAAGAAGCAATGGACACAAACTGGAACATAAGAGGTTTTGTCTAAACATCAGGAAGCACTTTACTGTGTGGGTGACTGAGCAATGGAACAGGTTGTCCAGAGAGGTTGTGGAGTCTCCCTCCTTGAAATCTTCATAAACTATCTGGACATGGTGTTGGGCAGGTGGCTCCAGAGGTGCCTTTCAAGTTCAACCATTCTGTGATTTTGTGATCTTCAATCTTTCCTCCTCTCTTTCCCTATACTAATTCTCTGTGAACAGTGCTACAGCTTTGTGGTATTATCCAACAGAACTATAGCTTTGTGGTTTTATTCAACAGAACTCATATCTCTGGCACATGGGTTAGGGAATTATTTTGTCTATCTTTAATTATATTCATGAAAATTGTGTGAACAGAAACAAATTAAACAACTATTTGACAGAGACTTGTATTTTCAACCACTAAAACACAATAACTTTTAAAAACATATTAAATTATTTCTCTGACAACATTGACAGGATAAGCCTTATTGACTCAGTTTCTCAGATGGTTTGTCTGATTTTGGTAGGAGATGTAGGAGTGGAGGAAGTGGAATCTGTAAACCTTACCTTCCCCCCTTATCTCATGTTGATGTTACTTAAAGCAAATCATTTGACCACAGTGTTGCTTACTTGTGATGCTGTATACAATATGTTTATTACCAGCCCTAAACCCTGGCATAATCTATTTTCAGACTGTGTGAGGGAAGAAGGCAGCTCTCAACCATCCATACCACCCACAGACTCTCATGCCTCCAAGAAAACAGCAGGCTGCCCTGTCTCCATTCTCTGTACCTGAGAGTAGAGAACAGGCTTTTTTTTTTTTTTTTTTTTTTTTTTTTTTTTTTTTTGGGATTAAATGGGGTGGTTT
>VXAA01007269.1:31458-55287 GCA_013399115.1 Anseranas semipalmata
TTTTTTTTTTTGTGGTTGTTGTGGTTGTTGTTATTGTTTTTTTTTTGTTGTTGTTGTTGTTTTTTGTTGTTGTTGTTGTTTTGAGGGATGATAATACAGACACATAATTTATACAGATTAGATTATTTGAGTTCTCAGAGTGCACTTTCATTTTAGGAGCTGTCCTTATGACCTTTTTCAAGATCTTCCTCTTGTACGCCCCATTTTTGTAACACAATAAGATTGTATGCACAAGCTTTTATGCATAACAAGCTAGCAAAATATAGCTTTGTGTTAACATCATTAACTCTAGTACAAAATAATATTAACTTTGAATATTGATTGCTTTTGAATTATGTCTAAATCTTTTTCTAATGACTTCATTCAATTAGTCAAAACAACAAATATTAGTCAGGTTCCGTGTACCTAATCTCAGATTAATTCAGCTGTTAGTTGGTAACCTATTCTCCTTTCAATTTAATAAATGATTTTATTTTACTTCAGTTCACAGTATTAGTACCTTCAGCATTACTTTTTAATTGACAAGGAAAGGAACTAGCAAGTGTTATACGTATATAAGCCATGCACAGCAGTTGTTTTCTAACCTGTTTCTTATGCCAGTTCTATTGCAAGGAAAGGAAGTGTAATCCATATTAGGGTATGCCAAAAAAGTTTAATAGGTACCTTTTATGATGTTTACCAACTTTTCTCCCTAGAGTGAAGCTTTTTTTTTTTTTTTCTAGAGAAAAATAAATACTAATACAGATACTAGATACTAGATACTAGAGCCCCATTTGTTCTTTCTTTTAGTGATATTAAGAGACATTAAGCAGAAGTGTCTGGCTGAGTAATTTCAAGGTGGCTCCATGGGAACAGGCTGGAAACACAGGAGTGACACCAGGGAGCCAGCAGGTGCTGCACTTTCTACCTGAATGGTAAGAACTTGCCAGCTTGATCCAAAGCAGGCAATGAGAATAAAAAGGAAGCAAAGCTACCAGCAAGCCAGGCACAAGCAGTTCAGGTCCTCAGAGAAAAGGTAGCTTGTCCAAGAGGAATTTGGGTAATGTCCTTAAAAATGTGTTTTAAATTTTGGTTAGCCCTGAAGTGGTAAGACAGTTGGACATGATGAACTTCATAAGTCTCTTCCAACCAAATTATTCTATTCTGTTCTATTCTATTCTATTCTATTCTATTCTATTCTATTCTATTCTATTCTATTCTATGCTATGCTATGCTATGCTATGCTATGCTATGCTATGCTATGCTATTCCAATTTTCAACTTTTGAATTTGAAAAATTGGAAATTTGCATTTCTAATTTTCAACTGATTTTGCAGCCCAGTCTTGCTATCATTTCCTATTCAACAAAATGAATATCAAATTATGTCTCTTATTTCAGAGGAACAGTTATTTGTCTGATAGAGTTTGATGCTTTTACCACCATATGTAATCATGTGTTGTCAAACAAATAGTAATAACCAGAACAACAAACAAAAAAAAATAGCACCAACTTCTAAATAAGCCATTTTAAAATAAGCTTAAAATACTAAGTCATTTAAAGGATCAAACACTCCTCAGACCTGATTAGAAATTAATAAGGTAATTGATCACAGAATCATAAAATCATAGAATAGGCTGGGTTGGAAGGGACCTGTAAAGATAATCTAGTCCACCCACTCTGTCATAGGCAGTGGCATCTTTCACTAGGTCAGGTTGTGCAAAACCCCACCCAACCTGACATCAACAATTCCAGGGATAGGGCATCCTCAGCTTCTCTGGGCAACCTGTTCCAGTGCCTCACCACCATCATAGTAAAGAATTACTTCCTTGTATCTAATGTAAATCTATCCTATCCTATCCTATCCTATCCTATCCTATCCTATCCTATCCTATCCTATTCTACTATAGTTAGGTTAGAACTGTTACCCTTTGTCCTGTCACTACACTCCATGGTAAAGAGTCCCTCTCCAGCTTGTAGGTCCCCTTTAAGTACTGGAAGCACAGTAAAAGGTCACCCCAGAGCCTGCTCTTTTCCAGGTGAGACAACTCCAATTCTCTCAGCCTGTCTTCATAAGAGTGGTGCTCCATCCTTCTGGTCATTTTTCTGGCCCTCCTCTGGACCTGCTCTAACAAGTTTCTTTCTTTCTTGTGCCTGGGGCCTCAGACATGGATGTAGCACTCCAGGAGGGTTTTCACAAAAGCAGAGTAAAAGGGGAGAATCACCTCCCTTGACCTGCTAGCTACACTTCTTTTAAAATGTAGCCGAGGATATAGTTGGCTTTCTGGGTTGCAAGTGCATATTGCCAGTTCATGTTCAGTTTTTCATCCACCGATACACCCAAGTCCTTTTCCACAGGGATGCTCTCAATCCACTCATTGCCCTGCCTGTATTCATGTTTGGGATTGCCCTGACCCAGGTGCAGGATCTTGCACTTGGCCTTGTTGAACTGCAAGAGTTTTGCACAGGCCCACCTCTCAAACCTGTCCAGGTCTTTTTGGTTGGCATCCCTTTCCTCTGAAATGTCAACAGCACCACTCAGGTTGGTGTCATCTGCAGATTTACAGATGCACTCAGTCCCATTGTCCATGTCACTGACAGAGACATTAAATATTGCTGGTCGCAGTACCAATCCCTGAGGAACACCACTCGCCACTGGTCTCCACCTGCATATTGAGCCACTGACCACAGCTCTTTGAATGCAACCATCCAGCCAATTCCTTATCCACCAAGTGGCACATTCATCACATCTGTCCAATTTAGAGACAAGGATGTCATGTGGGACAGTGTCAAATGCAGCAAAGGTAGATGACATCAGTTGCTCTTCCCTTATTCACCCGTCCTGTAACCCCACCGTAGAAGGCCACCAAATTTGTCAGGCATGATTTGCCCTTAGCCATCACCTCCTTATTTTCCATATGCTTTAGCAGTGATTCCAAGATGATCTGCTCCATGATCGTACCACGCACAAAGGTGAGATGGACTGGCCTGTAGTTCCCCAGGTCATCCTTTTTTCCCTTTTTAAAAATAAGGGTTATGTTTTCCCTTTTCCAGGCAGTGGGAACTTCACCAGACTGCCACAGCTTTTCAAATGTAGTGGATAGTGTTTTAGGAATTTCATCTGTAAGTTTCCTTTGGAGCCTCAGGTGCCTCTCATCAGATCCCATGGACTTGTACACATTCAGGTTCCTTAGGTGGTCTGGAGCCTGATCCTGTCCTACAGTGGATCCTGGTGCCTTCTTTTGGATTCTGTGAATTGACCAGTGTGGCTAGAGCACTTGACAGTGAAGACTGAGGTGAAATATTTGTTGAGTACCTCAGACTTCTCCATTTTGGTTGTAGCGAGGTATCTTGTTTCCCACACTGGGGAGTGGGGTGGGGGTGTTACAGTTTCTTTTATCTTTCTTAGTTTTCCTATGTACTTGAAGAAACCAAGTCTGTAACCAAGTTCAGCTCCAGCTGTGTCTTGGTTTGCCTGATACCCTCTCTTCATCAACAAGCCAAGAAGATATCTTTAGAAAGAAACAATATAGAACAGTAAAGTGTTTCCTGTAATTCTTAGAGAACAAAATATTTTTGAATGGATAAATGAGCTTTTTGTTTGTTTGTTTGTTTGTTTGTTTTGTTTGTTTTTTGCTTTTCCTGATTAAAAAAAAAAAATGCAAACTGAAAGCCATGAAACAATTGTCAACAGTATAATGACTTTAGCTCAAAACCCAGAGAAAGTAAGAAAGTGAGACCCTGCAGGTCTGAAGAATCTCTCTTGAAATTGAAGGAGACTCACAAATTGTTAAATTATAAACACATGCTAAAAATAAACTTTGAAAAACAACCAACCTTTTCTCTTTTCTTACTAAAAGCAACAGACAGGATAAGCAATAACAGACATAGAAATCCCCCAGGATATTTTGTGTTGAATATCTCAAGCTCACAAGAATTTATATCAAGATTTAAACAACGAAAGCATTTGTACTTATTTACTAGACAAAATAAATATGTTAAAATCCCCCGAACTAATCATATTACTTTGGGAATTTGATCTTTTTTTGCCATACCCGGGCATTCTAAAAGTAAGAGGAAAAGTAAATAAATAAATAAAAAATGAAACTAAACTACTAAATCAGGCAAAATTAAAAACTGAGGTAAGAGAAGAGGAAAATTATTAAAGGATACAAATATTACAGTATAAAAAAAAAACTTATTAAATGCTCATGTTTAGGGATCACTGAAACTGTATGTTTAGAAATGACATGCTATATTACTATTTATAACCAATTAGATAAACACCATTAAACTACTAACTTCTGAGGCAATCTGAATTTGTTGAAATAAAATATTACCAAATCAACAAGGAAAGTACTACTATGAAAAAAGAAAACATATTCGTAATGGCAGTGATAAGTGCAGAAATGCAAATGGAAGTGTTGATAGTATAGCTAGTAAAAGACAGACATGTTTATCTGAGCACCAGTAACACAGTTTATGATATACTGCATCTATTGAATACAAAGTGTGAAATGCTGTGGGGGAACTGATAATATGAAATATGATTAATCAACCCACAGCAAAAAAAGCATCTGCTGTGTAAAAATTTCTCCAGTAATACATTATATAAAATGTGGTAAAAATAAACAACTAAATTGGCATTGCTAATGTATAGAATGTTAACACAAGGTAAAAAATGTTAGTAAAATGTAGATCAAAGCAAAATTACTGATTTATTAATGAAAATCATCTCAAGAAGAAGACCAAAACAATTAAGGCAATGAAAGCCGTTATTCACCGTAACTTACAGTTTAGCACTGCTTTTCTACTGCTAAGAGGCAAGCCATGTATGTTACCAGAGAAAACCAATTACTCCTAAAACATGTATTTAGGGCTTTGAAAAGGTCCCGTTTAAAAGAAAATTAGAGTAGTCTGAATCTCTCTTACTTTATCATCTGTGCATGCCACTGCAGACATGCAACTAATCGTAAGAATAATCGTATTATATGAAGTATGACTCTACAAAGGCCTAAAGTTACATGTGTATTGTGGCCTATGTATTTTAAAGGACATTATTTTCAAAATATGTATCAGAAACTCTGCTAAAACCATTGTTACTTGCATGAATTGGGAATAAACAAGTTTTGAAGGACCCAAATGAACACACACACACATACTTGTATTTTATCATTTCACAGAACCACAGAATCACAGAATCATTTAGGTTGGAAGAGACCTTCAAGATCACCTAGTCCAATCTATGACCTAACACTACCAAGTCCTCCACTAAACCATATCACTAAGCTCTACATTTAGGGGAATGATTACTGTGTGTATACTGAAGATCATATGTAAGCAATCACAATACTTAATGTCAAATTTTATCTCAAATTAAATTGGAATCATGACTTTATATCACAGGAGGACTCTTTTTTATTTCAGTGGGAGAGGAAGCCTGACACACTGACTGTACTTCCAGACCTCAAATAATCTAATATTGGAGCTGGACAGAGGATTGTGCAAGTGATGTCACCTCTAAAAACTTCAGGACTCCCACTGACACAGCAGTAACTGCTGCAGTTTGGAGAGCTCATTCCCCTACAGTTCATAAGTAGGACCATAGGACACCTAAAGACCAGTGAAAACACTAGAGTTTAGCTTCTCTGCTGGGTGTGAAATTGGAAAACAAAACTTTTCCAAATGCAAGCCACAAACAACCAACCAAAACAAACAAACAAACCACCACCAACAAAAAACTGTTAATGTCAGCCTTTCAAAACAGGGAAGAGCTAATGATTACAGCCTTCTGGTGGGTTTAAAGTAAAGGAATGTTAAAAGGGGCATTTTTAGCTACAAGAGGGAAAGGATGAAAAAGGCAGTTATGTTTAATCAGACATATCCAGGTGGATCATCTTACTTGAAAAAAGGAAATCAACAACTCTGAAATTCATGGGACAAAACGTGGGATAAAAGAATTCAGCTCCAAACTTCAAGCACACTCCAAAAAGCTGAAGAGGGAGATGTTCTTCATCTGTGCTCAGAAAACAATAAGGATGGAAAAATCTACTGGCTTACTTAAGCAAACCTAAAAGAGAATTAGTCAGCAAAGTAAGGGTGAAAAGCTGAGGCTTCTTGTAACACTGGAGAGTTATAGGTAACAAGTTTACACCAAGTAATTAATTTCTTCTAATATAGAAGGGATAGAACTTATATAGATTAGATTTATGTTTAGGTAACTAAAGTTGGGAGAGATGAACTCATGCAAATCTGATTCCAGTGATTTGACTAAATTTCTCTTTCAGAAATGATATTAGTTCAAAGAGTATTCAGACCCTCCTGCCAGAATATGACACAGTGGAATAACCTATATACCTGCATCCAAAAAAGGGCAAAGCACAGCTCAGTTATGACCATGCACTTGTATATTTTGTTAAGATCTTGACATGGTTTCTGACACAGTTTCACTCTGTGCCAGCCAGCACTAACCCCCGTAGTTGCTGGGCACAGTTCAAGAGCACGAGGTTGTCCCAAAAGATGGTCTTATTCACAAGGGCACTCTGTTTTGGGAGGAAATAACTTTTAATTGTATGGATGAAACCTGTGCTACTTGTTCCTTATAGACAGAGAACAAGTCTTGGATGGTTTTGTTTATTAGTGCAGGTGTAGCCAGTAAATCTGACTTACAGAGAATTAATGTTCTATATGAGCTAGAAATAATCAACTCTACTTTCCTAAGGACAGAGGTACTGTAGCTGATTGATTTTCATGTCTAAGCAGTTGCAGAGTACTACTGAAGTTTTACTCTTGGGTCATGCAATTATAAGGTCTCCTTTTCTCTCATTCCCAGAAGTATATGAGCTCAGCTTTCTTTACAGTTAAGGCATTTGCAGTCCATCTTCACTTATCTCCCGCTTATTTCTGTAAAATGTAAAAAATGTAATAACATGTGAGACCTCCATCTACCTGTAAAACTGGGCAGAATGAAAAGTTATTTTTGAAGGGGAGATACTGATAGAAAGTGTTTAATAATTACTAAGAAACCAAACCATATATATATATTATAATAATATTATAATAATATAATAATATTATAATAATTATAATATTATTATAATAATATANTAATAATATACAATATACAATATATAATATATAATATATAATATATAATAAATATATTTTATATATATATATATATATATAAAGAACTAGTAAAAGAAGGGAGAAGATGGTATGCATCTTTCGTTTGACAATATAACAGGATGATCTCTGCCTGTCACCTCACTGAAATCCACATTGTAGAACTTATTTCACTATAGCTAGTAAATGTTTGGAAATTATTATAGTTTCCAAATATCTTCAACCTCATTTTCAGATTATTTAAGTCATTTCAACTGCAATATAGTCTCTCCTGTATATTTCTGAAAGACAACCACAAGAATCATTTAAACACATCACTACAGATTGGGTAATTTTCATCTGTATGAATTTATTGAAATGCTTACTAACTGTCCTTTTTGTATAAGGACACTTTAGCTACTTTTTGTCATTTATACCAGTTAGTGTGGAGGATTTACCCTGATTTCAGTGGATTTACATTTGTTTTATATATATGTGTGTCCGTTATGTATATATAATGTGTCCTTTGAATTCATAGAAAGGACAAAAAGATTCAAGGTGTATCATTTCCTTAGTCTTTTCCACGTGATTTATAAAAGCATTGTAAGTATTATTAACCAAGACTTTTAGAACAGCATATTATTACATTATTTGCCGAGAAACTACAGTATCCTTTTCTTTCCGTCTTATTAAGCAGGTCATATGGTTCCCATTCATGTAAGTACTTATCTTGGCTGAATGATTGCAAAGACAGTTGCAAATAGGGTGAATACAACTAGATACTTGTTTGTTGATGGATTTTATTTGTTCATGCGGGTGGACTTCCAGGCCTTCAGTTTAAAAATCCTGGCCCCGAGACAGAAGAAAAAGCTCATTTTTTAATCAATATCAAAGGATGTTCCATGGATGTGCTCAATAATGCTCTCAGCTAGTGAATGTCTGTGTGCCTGCATGAACCCTGAGGCAACTGTGGTGCCAAAAATGAAATGGAAGAGCTACCTTCTCAGGGTAGGTTAACCACAGGGTGAAGTGTGCGTTTGGGATAATGCAGTTTGTTTCTAATCCTCACTGTTACCATCACAGTGACACCTTCCAGAAGCAGGTTACTATTTGCTCAAATAAAAGATGGGACAGAAATGTATTTTCCTTTAAAAAAAAAAAAAAANNNNAAAAAAAAAAAAAAACAAAGAATGTCCATATTTAATAATGCAATATTTTACTAAGAAACATAGTTACAGAAAATGTATCTCTTGCTTTAAGAGCTGAATGGTTACCTTTTCTCTCAGAGGTGAGGCAGAAGGCCAGATTTGGTATAAACCATACCTGTATTTCTCTATATGGCTATGAATTACTATGGCAATACAAGAAGAAGACAATTAAAATGAATAAGTTTCATTACACAGGCTGATATTGAAGTCAAATAGCTGCTTTTATGGACAAATAGTTCTTTACATCTTCTCCCTGCCATGGTTATTACAAACATAAAAACATATCTTGTCTCTTATTTGTCCAGAAAGAGGCAGAGATAGACTTCTTAAGCCTCTTTCTTACATCTAAGAGAACAAGTATTACACCTACATCTTCAGAGTCAACCACAACTTAATATAGTTAATGATTCCTCCATTCTGTTTATGAGATAGGAGCTCTGAATGACCTATACTACCTCTCTGTGTGTTACTCATTCCAGAAATGTAGGGGACTTGGAATACAGATCACTACTTTTAAATGGAAATGTGTAGGTCAAAACCTATAGGATTAATATGTGGATTTCAGGCCTACAATATGTCTCCATAAGACTTGTTTTTCAAGGCCCAGGATAGTGTTCCGGGCAGTGGCATGGGGCACAGGATATGTTTCCAGCCATCCCGTAGTTGCTTCTACCATTGTAAGCACATGGCGCTTGCCATTGCGGGTTTGAGGGAGTGTAATGTAATCAATCTGCCAGGCCTCCCCATATTTATATTTCAGTCATCGTCCTCCATACCAGAGAGGCTTTAACCGCTTGGCTTGCTTGATTGTGGCACATATTTCACAATCATGAATAACCTGCACAATGGTGTCCATGGTCAGGTCCACCCCTTGATCACTAGCCCATCTGTATGTCGCATCTCTTCCTGCTTGTATTTCGTTTTTGTTAGTTGGTGGAGACATAGCTGTTATTTTGTTGATCACATCCATTGGGATGTGGTGACGTCTGTCTGTCATAACAGTCTTCCAGGGCAGAAGAGGTGGTGTGTGGTGTTGGATTGTTGCATACTGAAGCCAGTTCTGATTCCATTACCACCATGCTTGTCCATTTCTATCAAAATTCATTCATCCTTGCCTGGGTGAACTGCTTCGAAGGCAGCTATTGATCATAACCTCTATTTGCATATAGCTCATGAATGAAGATAATGAAGATAATCTGTATTTACCACTATTTAAGATTCTTTGTATTTTAAGAGATAGTCTTGAATTAATCCTAAACTGTGACCAGGCCAAGCTGTGAACAGAGATGTCAAAATGAATTTCCTATTTTCTAATCTTGCACAAAGAATTCGTCATTCTCTAAACTCTTAACGGGAGTCAGCAAAGGTGGATGATATCAAATAGAATTTTATTTATATACAACTGGGTATTTCAGGAAAGTGATCTGTGCAAGAATGTAAGTGTCACATAAGCATAAAGTTTAATTTTCATGTGCATGAAAAACATTGATACAACAGTAAATGTTGTAAATCCTCAGTATGCAAATAAACACCTACCACATTCTGTGAAACATCTTCCAATTCTTTATAAAAGATCTATTAAAATTGATTCTTTTTATCATTTGTGTTATCAAAATTGGGTAATATGGACCATGTTTTAGGGAGCAAGTGTCAAAACCTGTACAGAAAAAATTTGAATCCCGTCTTGTTCCAGAGGCCTTCACTTCTGAACTCACTATCAAGCAACCGCCATCACACTCTTTCTATTACCTGTAGCCTTCATGCCATGTGGCAGCTCAGTTGAAATGTGGAAAAGCTTGAAGTACATAGTCTGACAATCATTGCTAAAAGGAATAATATTTCTCATTAATATTCATATGTAGCAGAGTTGTTTTTTTTTTTTAATAACTCTTCATTTTATTTGGACCTCTGTTTTACAGAGTCTTCAGCAATAATCAACATTTCTTGACTCTATGCTATTAGGAAGCCACAGCCTATTTGCTTTCCTGAAAACAAATGGTGTTGTAAACAATGCAGTTGATTTTGAGTAGGGGATTTACATCAGCACAAAAGGTTTTGGGAATTAAAAGACTCAAAAATGAAAAGAAAGTAAACAGTATGTATTCACTACATCTTCTTGAAAGTGTGTTAGCCTGATTTTGGACATATGAGCAAATAACTATGAGAATGTTTCATCGAGGAAGAGTAAAACTTTCTGAATTTTCCTAACTGAAGTTAAGATTAAGAAAATAGATAGTAAAAATTATTATTAGTAGAATGTTATGGATATAGCTTTAAGTACAAGCATTTAAAGTTTGTAATAATTCTAGAGATTCAAATATTTTGCAGACCTATCTAGAAGTCATATTTTCTTTTATACTAACTAAATATATATATATTATCTAGATCATGAATATAACTGGGGTTACACATGTGAAAATATTATCTCTCTCTCTCTCTTTCTTTCTTTCTTTCTTTCTCTTTCTTTCTTTCTTTCTTTCTTTCCTTCTTTCTTTTTCAAAAGCAGTATCTGATAAATTTACCGTTTAAAGCAAACCCAAGAAAATTAAAATCTATTATTATTGTGAAGAGAAATAGCTATAGAACAAAGTGTAGAAACTTGTGCGTATTTTTATAACCTCCTGATAACTTTTCATTAAACAGTATATGCATCAAACACCTTTGCTTTTTAGATTCTTCAGGGCTGATCTTTTAAAAAACATATCTTGATTTTTTTATGTCTCTTTGTATGCATCCTCTCCTCGCCTTGCCTCGCCTCGCCTCGCCTCGCCTCCCTTTCTTCTTTTATTTTAATATTTACTGTTCAATTCTATGCACAAAAACCAATCATCTATTGATTTCTTCAGACAACATTGCACTCTAATCCAGAAATGTTTTTATCACTCTCTTACTTTTCACTATTTTACATCTACATTTACTTACAATATAAAATTAGATCTACTATCCCAGAAACTACCTTCTTTAAAGAATTTATAGTCTATCCCATTTCTTTATTTCTTTCTTTGAGATTTAAACTTATTTTATTGAGGAAATATTTTTTTGTTATTTAATAAAGAAACAAGAAAAGGAATTTGGTTCAGAAACAGAGCAGTGTGAGCTGAATTCAAAACAAAACTCTTTGTTACTGTTTTGGCAACAAATAAAATGTGAAAGAGAGGGAAAAATAGTACAAAAAATAATCTCTTATAGCCTTCAACAGAACAAACATAATTCCCTACAACAGAACATGCTTGAAGTATTATATACCCCGGGCTGGGGACATAACTGTGCTCTGATGATCATATTTGTCATTTTAATCTAGTTTAAAATATTCTCAATGACTTCATCTTTTTTTTTTTTTTTTTTTTTTCAGAATTATGAGAAAAACAAATTCTAGCATATATGGTAAACTCACATTCCTAGGAGAATATACTGTAGTATCTCTGATTTAAGAATAAAAGTTCATCAAATCATATGCAATTTATTTCCGCATGTATATCTTGTATCCCTAAGAAATTCGTGAACTTAAACATGACCTTAAAACGAACTGTACAAAACAAAGAAAACTAAGTTTCACCATCAGGTATTTTTATACTTAAAAAGTACATCATGGTCTTATATTTGCCTCCATAATGTTTATAAAAATGTTTAAAAACCATAATATCCAGTTATTTTAAAATCTTACTATATACAATAACACTGTTTGATGGTAATTCCACACCTGAAGTTGAATTTTGATACCTGTGGTTAGACAAACTTTAAGATAAATAATAAGTGATAAGCTGTTTTTTTTTTTTTTTAATGATTTTAGTACATTTTGGAAAACTAAAAATTGACTTTTCTAAGTCATGTCTTTCACACGTCTCGTAGCAACAACATTATCAGTCAAAGCTTCAGCTTTATTAAAAAGGTTCAATTAGTTTGCTAAAATCTGTTTACCATACACTGGTTCTAACTGGTATTTTTTCTATGATTTGACTTGTAGTCTTTATTAATTGCATGCTAAATCAGAACAGGAGTCAAATCCAATATCACATCTTTTGATTGAAATAATCTTTGTTGTTATCTCCTCCTCATTCAATCAATCCATTATGATCAGCATTTCTGACTAAAACATTCTACACTGTGGACTGAGGAAATCATAGTATTGAAGTTTAATCAGTATGTTCTGAAGATTATTTTATTTTTAAATGTTTGACAACACTTTTTTTTTTTTTTCTGCTCTGTCAAGTTAGCACTTTCTGGCAATTCCAGATATGCAGCACCAAAAACCAGCAAACCAGATGTTTATTTTCAACTTATGCCAATAATACAGTGTTTTATTTCACCATCTTTGCTGATAATGAGTCAGATATAACAAAAACCCAATCACCTGAATGCAAAGTTATTTTATGCTTTTAGATGGAATCTTCAGAATTATTTTCAGTTGCCTGGATATAGAGGCAACCAGACTTTTGTTTTTATCACATCTTTAGCGTATCCTAAAACTGAAAGAAAAATTAAACTCTAAACACAGTACCATTCAAGAATTTATTTTTTAAATAGCAGCACAGTAGAATGTTTCATATGGACTATCATCTAGAAAGCACATTTTAAACTTCTTTTATTTGCTTCAGCTGTTCTCATGTAGAAACAAAATAAGATGAAAACAAAATGTTACAGAAGAGGTGAAACACAAAAAAAAAAAGAAAGAAAAAGAAAAGAAAGATTGATTATTTCTCATTAAAAAATGTTGGCTTTTTTCACACAGAGGAGGATTTATTGTTGTTGTAGTTAAACCTGTTAAATTAAGGTAGTTTGAGTAATTCAGGTTACCCTTCAGATCTCATGGTACTTATCATAACTAGGTTGACCTATTTCTTTTAACAAGTTACTTGTGTAACTTTCTGGACATTACAAACCATCGCATAAATGACAGTGCTCTATCAGGCAAGCAGACAACTCCAGAAGACGGTAGGTGGAAAGCATCCTGGAGTAAATTAGTCTATTGCTTTTCTCTATGTTCTAAGTTAACAAAATTTATTTTCTAACAGGAAAATAGAGAAAAATAATTTTTCCACCTTGAAAACTACTGAAAAAAAGCAATCAATATGTTTACCAAAAAATCCATATGATGGTTTGTCCTGAACTGCATACTTCATCAATTGAAAGGGAAAGGGAAGACTAAAAGACCTTTCTATCCTCTAGCAGAAAACTGGTGAACCGGAGGTAGAACTAGAGATTGGAACCATATTATTTCCATCCAAGAATATGACCCTTGGACCCAAGCAGAGATAAATAAATAAATAAATATATTAAAAGGAAAACAACAATGACAAAACCAAAAAAACAATTGAAGTAAGCAGAAACATGGGTGAAGCCCTTCAAAGTGGAATGGGATTCTGAGCGACAGGTCTCATGTTTTGCTTGAAACTTCTTAAATAAAGGAGCTGTGGGTGTAAATCAGACTCCTGTAAAGTGCTTCAGATTGGTTATCCCAAAACAGTAGACAAACGTTTTGTCACATAATTTTCTGAGATAAACATATTTAAAATGAAAACTAACCATATGGGGAATTCTGAAATACTTACATTTTTTCTATCTGTTCTTATTGATTTTGTTAGAATAAGAGGTTCATACTGACGCACATTGCATCTTGGGCAAAGCATGTTAGACTTTTATAGTGTGCAGTCTACAGGCATAATACTTCAAGAAGATAGGAAGAAAAAGTAGCTTTTCCAGGGATTTGTATAAATTCCCAGTCTTAATTATTGTGATCTGTCAACAATTTCAATTTTATGAGATTCTCTGTACATAGCATACCTATTCTAAGCACCAAAGAAGTTTCATCCTGAACATACAGCACCAGTCATTATTTTGTTTGTCTTCAGAGTGATAGATTACTAATAAGATAGATAATTTTAGCACACTAACTGGAGGGCTGGAAGCAAATAAACAGTCAGCTGAGAATATAAAATATGCTTATTTTCAACTGACACATAAACAGTTGGCTATGTACACGGTTTTTTCTGCAGAGTTGTGCTAAGGCTACTTTGTGAAGACCATAGACATGGTTAGAGCCCTTGGCTCTCATCATATTATAACACATGCAGGAATGTAACAACGCTGTCTTCTATTGTTAACTATATTTGCTTTAGAAACTTAGAAACTTTAGAAAACTTTGTCTTTTG
Organism: Anseranas semipalmata; assembly: GCA_013399115.1. Lineage (NCBI taxonomy): Eukaryota > Metazoa > Chordata > Aves > Anseriformes > Anseranatidae > Anseranas > Anseranas semipalmata. The sequence continues at coordinate 45,896 of VXAA01007269.1, forward strand.
ACCTCAGAAAAGGTTGATAATTTGTTGGTAAACAGTTGGGACAGTATCAAAGATATTTTGAACATGTATGTAAATTAATATAGATTCTTTACCTACTTATTTGTAAGTATTTCATCAACTATATCTGTTTAAAATGTCATTCATATAAATCTTACAGACTATCCAACTACTCATCTAAATTTGTCAGAAATCATCATAAGATTTACTCTATTTATTACTCTGTTACCATACTGGAGTTATTACATTTTAACCTTGATCTATATTAATAGCCAAAAATTTCATTCCAATAAATAATCCCCAAAAATTCTGACACAGCAACATTATATTTTTTTCCCCTAATCTCATTATTAATTATGAGTGACAGTCTAGCTACTACAGCATTATCATGCCTATAATACACTGTTATGTCAAATAAGCATATGCTTAACAAAGTTTCTTAGGAGCTAATTTTATTGGATCATTGTTCTGAAATACTAAGATACTCTCAAATCTTCAGACAGTAGGTACATTCTATTCTTAAAAGGAAGAGGTTACTGCCTAAGAAATAGACTGTTTGGCAGAAACTGAAGCCTTCTGCTTTAATAAACAGGAGGAATAAAAAAAAAACAGCTCTCCTGGTACAAAGATCAGACACTAGCAGTTCTTTATGCTAGACAAGAGGTGGAAGAATTTATATTATCAATGTTCTTGCTGTAAGAAATACAATGAACATGTATTGTCACAAGCATCCGAGTCTTCTTGTTAACAACAAAGGAAAGGTTTCCTTTGTTGGAGGGAAAAGTCATCTTCTCAGTTATCTCCTTAAAGCATTTCCTGCATCTTGGAACAGTTAATATTAAAACCAGCAGTTGCCTGGGTGCTTAACTCTTGTCAATCAGGCATGCTAATATCTGCCAGGCTGTCAGCTGTGTCACTGTTCAAACATAAAATCAAGGGCTATGAAGTTACTGAAAGCATTACAGACCAGAGTGTCATATGTCCTCTCGTGGGGGTCTTAGATGTGTTAATGAGAAGAGGGGATAGGCTTAATCCCTGCAGGATATTCTACATAAGGGCAATGGAAGAAAGAGCTGCTGCCTGTCACATCATGCTGTGATCAGCTTGAGAAAAGTCTGATGCCGATGAAGTGCCTCACCATCCACACTTGCCTGCAGATCATTACAAAATCCATTCCTACATTCAGATAATATATGTCACCCCATCCTGTTTTTACCCAGAGGGATCTTTTTATGTGCTCTTCATCTCACTCTCTGTTCGTCTGCTATTAATTTCCAAGGAAATGTGGATCATTTCTGCTGACCGCATGTTAAGTTTGATCACTGAGTTACTTGGAACAACACTTCCTCTGTTTATTACTGAACTTTTCTGTGTTGCAAATATCTCCTTGATCTTGAGGAAGAACAAAAAAACATCACCACACTACAACATACCTGGAATACGTGGGTTTCTGTGCAGAAAAGTGTTTGTACTTAACTGGGTATGTTCAGTAAGATCCACTGGCACACTTTGTCAACAGTTATTTGAAAGAAATATTGTTTCAGTGTATAGTCCATTTCTCACTGTAAATCACTAAGAAAATTTATGTCACAAGGTGCATTATAACTTAGGCAACAGTGACTCACTGACTTCTTCATTAATATGTTGTATTTCCTAAAATAGTCTTGGCCTGCATATGTAATACACAGATGCACAAACAGATGCATACGGATATAGATAGTATGTGGAAGGTGTGTGAACTCTTACTATGGTTGTCAGAAGATGGGAAGGATCAACAATCTCATAAGAACTTTGTGCATAAAGAGAAGGTGGCAACTACACCTGTCTTACTCCAAACTAACGAAAAGGTATGAATCCACTGTTGGTTTTATGCAAGAAGGTCACTAGAGGTCATCTAGACTCCATTTGGAGCCAATTCTGGTTTAGATTTTGTAAATATTTTCAGTTTTGTCAGTCATTAAAATTAGAGAACTGAGACAGAAAAGAACCTCTCACCCACAAGTTTAGTCTTATAATACAGGCAACTGTACCTCTTTTTTTTTTTTTTTTTTTTTTTTTTTCTCAGACCTGATTAAATTGTACTTTAAAATGCAGTAGTTTTTTTTTACTGTTTTTCTTCTGTTCTTTGGAAAATATTCCAGACCCGCCTTCACTGATATTTTCCCAACTTATGTTTATGCAAAGCCATTTTATATTCATGTGCTTTTACATTCTTAACTCCTTCTTTGATTTCGCTGTACTTTGGGAAAATAAGCATTTTAGTTTACCTTATAAGAAAGCATCATAAAGGGAATAAAACAAGTCATTCTTCTATGTGTTCACATGGGAAAAAGTGCTTCTATTTCATGGACTAGTTAATAGAATTGTATTGTGCCTGATAAATGCTAGAAATATCTGTACATACACTGTTTCAGTCATCTGTGATGAACAAGTCATTTATCTTCTCATTAGCTGGGTCTAAACAATGAACTCCACTCTTAGTCTCTAAAAATATGATTCTGAATTCTGGTCACTACATTTCATCTTAGTACTATCATATTATCATGTTGATGCAGATTTTCCAGTCCTCTCCCATATTTTCAAGACTTCCATCTTTACATTATCAAGAAACTTCATCACCATAGACCTCTTTTTTGTCCTGCCATAACATTGGTCCCAACATTTATCTTTAACATTTGATTATGAACTTTCTCCAGTCTGAGAGTTTGTTTTCCATCCAGAATATTGTAATCTCCATTTCAGATAATTCTGTAGATATTCCCTGTACTAATGATATTCAGTAGATATCCCCTATACTAATGCCATTCAGTAATTTTTCTACATCCAGATTGCTTATTTCTATCAAAGTTCACATAGATTAGATCTACATCATTTACTTTGTCTAGAAAAAGAATATCACATTAGTATAATAAGATCTAACTTTGGTAAACTCATGTCTTATAAAGTGGAATTTCACACCTGATGCAGCATGAAATGAATTCTAATGGCTCCCCTAGTGACATTAGCCAAAAGTAATTGTTAAGATAGAAGATAATTTTTATCTCAATGGAAATTCATGAGAACTGTAACATCATTATTTTTTATTTTTTTATTATCTCTGAACTGATCCTCAAAAATTTAAAAGATTTCAATGGTGTTATAACAGATAACAGCTTTATATAATATATAAAAGTGATATCAACTGTGCATCTGTCCAAAAAATATTTGACATAGTTTGATTATATGTTGTCATATTATTTCAGAAATAAACATAGTAATAAATCAAAAACACAATTTTAACCTGTAAAGTTGAGTGACATCAAACTATGTTGATCATCAAACTATGTCAATTTACCAAAGAATAATATAACAATTTAAATTCTAGAACATATTTACATCAGTACTGGAAGAGAATTTAATTTATAATAATGCAAAGAAAGGAAATTAATTCTCAGTTGTTCGTGAAGTTCCTGAACTGAAAATGATTGGATGTGAGGGTGTTATGTGGACATAGATGGGTCTTTTTCTGACATTCTCACATATATACTTGTACCAAGTCTGGCTGGGAGGGAGTTCACTTTCTTCATAACAGCCTGTACAGTGCTGTGTTTGTGATTTGTGACTAAAATAGTGTTGATAACACACTAGTGCTTTAGCTGTTGATGGACAGAGCTTGCACTGTGTCAAGGCTTTATCTTTTTCCATGTTTTTCCAGCAAGGAGACTGCAGGCGCACAAGAAGCTGGGATGGAACACATCTAGGACAGTTGACTTTAACCAGCCAAAGGGATGTCTCATGCCATACAGTGTCATGCTCAGCAGTAAAATCTGGGGTAGTTTGCTCCTCCAAGGTCTTCTAAGGCAGCCACTGCTTGGCTATATTCATCTTGCAGGCTGCCATTTGGACCATGCTACATGGTTTTGTTTCACATTCAGAACTAATGCAAGTCACAGATGTATTTGCTGTCTTCACTGTTAGCAAGACAAAATTCTAATATAAGCAAGGATCTTTATTTATTTCTTTATTTTAACCTAAAAGTCTAACTTGCAAGCATATATTAATGGAGTGAAGGAAACTTAAGTAACCCAAAAAGCTTTTTCCAGGCTATGTATATTTTGTACTAAGCTGGGTAAATTTCCTGGTTTTTTTTGTTTTGTTTTGTTTTGTTTTGTTTTGTTTTTTTTATTTTGTTTTGTTTTGTTTTTGTTTGTTTGTTTGTTTGTTTTTGTTTTTTAACCTAAGCATTTTTAAAATAACAAAGAGACAAAAAATGCATTACTTTGAGAGTAAAAAGAACATTCCACCACATGGAATAAAGTTACTAAATATGTATATATATCTGTTGAAAAACAAACACAATAGAGAATGACGTTTCTGCCTCAGTAAGATAGACTGAAATAAAACAAGTAAAGAATGAAGGAACAAAACGGTGACCAAATTCAGCTTGGATGAAGAGAAAAGGAAATGCTCTTCAGCCTTCTGTTCTTCAACTTCTAGATAAACCTAAAGTTGGAAAAGCTTCTCACCACAAAGGGATGAGGGATTCTCTTGAAGAAGAACATGCAGCAAAGAAAATGAATCATACTTCTTTCCAGATTGATGATCTTTGAAGAACAGCTGTAGATTCACTTCTCTTTGCGACAATTATGAAAGGCTAATGGTTTAGTCTGACCCTGTCTGGTGTTAAGGAATATGTGGGTGTTCAGTGTGAAGGACAGCATTATAAAATCACAGAAATTAGTCATTCTTTTTGTCCAGTCTCCTGAGAATACAATTTTCCTTCAATTTTCTTAAGCTTGGTTTATAATTTCCGCATGTTGAGCTGCTAGTCTCACTTCAAATCTCAAGAGTTGTCTGCTGTGTAGCAGACTGCTCAGCTAGTCATCTTTTCAAATAGTTTTACTTTCCATTACATATTTTGCCCAAATGTACTACACTAAATAGCATAACATTGATTTTATAGAGACTTGCTTGTGTAAGAGAAAACTTCAAATCTCTCTCTCCATTACTGAATTGTATGCTCTGTTCTTAATTAAGCATGCACAAAACAGAACGACAAAACAATCTATTAATAATAAAAGTACAGTATTTCTCAAAAAATAAAAAATCATTAGAAAAATAATTAATTTCTAAAGTATGTATAACTATTGAAGAAAGATAACTATTTTTAAGATTCTTTTCATGCAAGAGAAAATTTTACCAGCAGCCAGAATTAAGTGCATCAGATGATCAAGAAGAACTTCTTTTGAGAAGGTACACGTTCTTAAATATACATTTGCATGCAAGTTAAGGATTTTTTCTCCTTGCCTAAGCAAATAGAATAGGACCTATTGTAGCAGCCACCTTCATGATTTTAGGCAAAGTGTTAACAACTTATGTCTTTAACTTTGAAAGTCCTCTTAACTTTCTTAGTGTTTTGATCATACATTTTCACATAAATATCAGTTGAAAGTTCTCCACCCAAACAACTTTTAAGAAGATGTTGTGGTTTAGCCCAGCAGACAGCTAAGTACCATGAAGCAGTTCACTTGCTCACCCCTACACAGTGAGATCAAGGAGAGAATCAGAAACCAAACCAAACCAAACCAAACCAAACCAAACCAACCAACCAACCAAACAAAAAAAACACAACTCATGGGCTGAGATAAAGACAGTTCAATAGAAAACAAAGGGGGTTGGGGGGGAGGATACATGAAACAACTGATGTGCAATGCAACTGCTCAACACCAGCTGACTGATGCCCAGACAGTCTCTGAGAAAAGGCAGCCTCCCAGGCCAACTCCCCCAGTTTAATTGCTGAGGTATGGAACATCCCTTTGGCCATTTTGGGTCAGCTGTCCTGGCTCTGTCCCCTCCCAGCTCCTTGTGCACCCCCAGCCTCCTCACTGGCAGGACGGTGTGAGGAGCTGGAAAGGCCTTGGCTCTGTGCAAGCACTGCTCTGCAACAACTAAATCATCGGTGTGTTGTCAACATCATTTTCCTACTAAATCCAAAACACAACACTATACTAGACACTATGAAGAAAATTAACTCTATCCCAGCCAAAACTAGAATAGAAAGGAGCAAAAGATCCTGGCAAAGGATGAAGAGATTAGCAAAGTAGCTCACTAACAGAGATAAGAGCATGTACCAGATCTCTGTCCAGGCTCCCTTTAGAGTTCCTTAGCCCCTGAATCCTGCTGACAGAATTGCATCAACTATGCATTTCTAATTCAGTGCTAGTCCTACTTTTGTCACTGCTTTCTTGCTGCTCTACTGTTACTCCTTTTTTGAGACCACTAAGAAATTATCATTCTTATAGTGTCACATCTTATCACACTACACTCTGGCTGCTGTTTTTCACATTAGACTGTCCCTGTTCTGTGACAAAAGGATATTTGTTTCCTGGTGTTGTGGGCTAGATCTGGTATGCAGCTAAGCACAATATTTCTACTTGCTCACTCTCACGGCGTTCCCAGTGGAACAGGGGAAGAGGAAAGGAAGAGTAAAAGCAAAAAAATTTGTGGGTCAATAATAATAATAATAATAAACTGTTAATAAACAAAGGAGGATTGTAAGAACAGAGAAAGAAAAACAAAACAAAACGTGATTCGAAGACAGTCACTCATCACTTCCCATGGGTGGACAAATGCCCAGCCAGTTCCCAAGTAAAAGATAGCCAACTTCCCTAAACACCCTTCTTTCCCTTTTATTGCTGAGCATGACATTATATGGCATGAACCATCTTTTTGTCTGGTTTGTCCTTTCCCAACATTTTGTGCATCCCCAATCTATTCACCAGGGGGGCAGAGTGAGAAAAAAGAATGCCTTGATGCTATGCAAGCACTATTCAGCCACAGCTAACACATCGGTGTGTTATCAGCATTGTTTTGGTCGTGAATCTAAAACACCGCACCGTAGGAGCTGCCTTAAGGAAAATGAACTCCACACCAGCCAGACTCAGTACACACGACCCTAACAACTCACAATCTCATTTTTTTTCTGTACTGTATTTCTCTCTCTCTTTTTTCTTCTTCTTCTTTTTTTTTTTTTTTTTAAGACTAAGTGAGAGAAAATGCCAAAGGCAGAAAAAACTTCATAAGATATTAATACCAGAAAATGTTAAGAGAAAACTTGATGAATGTTAAACATTTTGCGTGATGGACAGTAGATTGACAGCTTGCTCATAGTACCACTATTTTGTGCCCATGCCCATGCTTGCCATTGTAAAAGGAAGCTATAAGGCTTTTTCAAGGTCTCTTTTAGAGCTTCTCCCATCCATCCTTATCCCACCATTTTGGTGCAATGTCATTCCAACATTTCTTCTGATATAATTTAAAAACTCTTTAAAAGAGGATACATATAAAAAATAGTTTTATTTACTAGTGCATCTGATTTCTCCTGCTGTGCCATTCAGTCACATTCAGAATATCTCTAAATCACTAACTTTCTCTGATCTCGGAAGCAGGTTTTTCTCTGGTTCCATACTTTTCTCTGGTCCTGTTATATTCTATATCATGCCTCTTCTACTCCTTCCTTCCCCCAGGAATCTTTCTTTCTTTCTCTCTCTCTTTTCTCTTTTTTACCTTCTGGGGATGTTCTACTGCATACACATACTGTATAGACATGATATTTTCTACACTTACGCTGAGCAAAAAAAATTGTCTGCTTGAATGTAGCTGCTTGTACTCTTTTGAGGTGTTCTCTTCTGATAATTATGAATTCTTAATTAAATTAGAAAGCAAAACAACAGCACAAAGCGATACTACTTTGTACTGACTTTCTAAAGATTAGGATTCACCTGAAAAGATACTGATATTTATTATGGAAGGTACATAAATTGTACAATGGTTCCTCAGATCATTTAATGTGTGTTCTGCAGCTTCCCTAGTTCATACCTCATCAAACAAGAGCCAGGATAAAAGTAATGTCTATTACACAATTCTAAACTTTGTTTTCTGGCTAATAAGGCTAGCAAGCCCAGTCAATTTTTATCTTGTTTTGCATTTCTGGTTTACCAGTAAAGGGAAACGGATTAGGAAAGGAAGGAAAAGGAAAAGAAGGAAAAGTAAATGGAAGCAGAAGCAGAAGCAGAAGGAGAAAGAAGGAGAAGGAGAAGGAGAAGGAGAAGGAGAAGGAGAAGGAGAAGGAGAAGGAGAAGGAGAAGGAAAAGGAAAAGGAATCCAGGAGTTTAAAATCTGAATCTTTCTTTGGGAACTGTATTTCATTTTGAGAGATTATCTTCATGTTTATATCAGTCAAGGACATGTATTTTTAAGAATCAGTTTAAGACACTTCATGAATTCTGAGGACCCAACCTAAGCAATGGCTACCAAGAAGAAAAAAAAACAGATTAAAAAAAAAAAAAAAAAGAAGAATATGTAATACAAACACACAAACAAACAAACAACAACAACAACAACAAAAATGCTGACTGGAAGAAGCAATTGCACTTCACTTCAGGATTTCAAGTCTTTGTTTTGTTGTACCTTGGAAACTAAACTCTTTGGAATGTTTTTGAAGTTAATCTTGTGTATTTATTTTTACATGACATTTAAAAACCTCACTCTCTTCATTGTGTTAAGTAGATCCTTGATGAGCTCAAAAAGCAAGATGATCAGATTACAGGAAGGAGTGTTCTGATTGGAAATGATATACACCCAGAATTCTTATGACCAGAGTTGTTGCTTTCATCATCACTAAAAGGGAATACGCTGATCAAATAGCTATTTTTGCTCTTTCTAAAGTTTATCCCACAAAAACAACCTAAAAATTACTTCTGAAAGTATTTTAATTATAATGGGTTCGAAACTGGTCTAATCTTGATTTCCTGAGAATGTTATTTTTTCTTCATATCTGTCTAAACTTTCTCCATTGTGATAAGTAGTAGATTATTTTTATTGTTATAGGTTCATGTGCAATAGTAAACTATATTAAATTACATATTTGGATCTATACTTGGATATTCTTCCTTCTTTTACGTGCTTGCAGTTTTTGAAATAGCTTTGAAATACAAAGAGCTATGTACATATTTTTATTTAATTTCTCAATAAAATTTTAAATCAGAAGTTTTTGTTCAATGTGCTTTTATATCAAACCTTAGAATAAAAAAACACACACATACAAATAAATGCAAAGCTTTTTGCTTTAAATAGAAATTGAACTCTGCATACTGTAGACCATAATCAGAAACATTCATCTGCAAGACCAGCTTGAGCATTTTATTTGTAATTTACAGGTCATTGACTTCTTCATTATAGGCAGCCCTTGGGAAAAGTAGTTTCTAACACAAAGGCACCTACAGTAGCCAAGCTGCAATATGTGAACATTGCAGCAGTTTGCCTGTGACTGCAGGGTTTGAATATGCATTTAATAGATATTTGTATTACAACTTGAGTTTACTAAACAAAATTACGTCAGCCAGGGCGTGGCGCGG
>VXAA01007270.1:5267-21429 GCA_013399115.1 Anseranas semipalmata
TCGGGAGCTGTAGTCCGCCCCGGCTGCCGCCCAGCCCGCCCCTAGCGGCGGGAGGAGGCGCACACCGCCCTCCCGCTTCGCAGGGAGCCTGGCTCCGGCCGCTACGGCGAGGGGGCTCCGGGCGAAACGTCCCCGCCCGCCCCCCGCGCCTCCCGGGGTCAGCGTGGCGGCCTGAGGGGAGCCCGGCCCGGGCAGCCGCTGGACCCCCGGGGCAAGTCCCCCAGAGGCGGCCCCGAGGGGCCAGAGGCCCGTTCATCCTTAGGTTCGGCTTTAAGCCGTGCTACTGCTTTTCTGCCTTGATCTAAGACATTGAAAAACCCTTCCAGCTTTGGTATGCGCAGCCTCTCTGTGGTCTCTTTGGCTGGGATTCCGCTACAACATAGGCTTATCACTGCTGCTTTTTTTGCTGTGCATATTTTCAGCCAGCACGCTGCATGATCAAATGATGGGCAGTGCTGGCTCAGACTGTACAACCAAGCACTGGGAAGGGGTGGGAAGGAAACAGGCCATGCCAGCCCCGTTTAGATGTCCTGAAGTGCTGCGGAGTTGCTTCGGTTTCGGATGGATTGACATTAAATCAAAGTCTGTATTTGGGGGTCCACCTGTTTGTTTATTGAAATACACGAAAACTTCTTTTTCGGTTAACAAGCTACCAATAAATTCTTTTTAAGAAGAAAATACAGCTCCTGTGTTACACAGAATGCAGTGTGGTTTGTATGTTAAAGAAAAACACAGTAAGCAGTACTGTTAGCATCCTAATTTACCACCTGAATTTGACCCACTGGTAATTCTTTCCACCTTACATCTTGTTTTCTTTCCTGAATTATATATTTAGGTTTAATTATATTCTATTACATAATCATTTCCAGCTTGTAAATTTCAGGTCAGTCTAATGTCAAGATGTGCTATGCTGGGATCTATGAGGTAAACAAGTCTGGCTACTATGTAATAGTACCTGTCTCCTGGCTTAAGTATTGAAAATGGCTGGTTTGCAAATGACCTGCAGCTCAGAAATAAAGTTTTCATTTGAACTCAAGACAAAGGCTGAAGGACTCTGAGTTTTGAGCAAAGTGCTGTACAACCCATCATATAAACCTAGTTCTGATCGAAGGGGTTATGATCTAAAAACTGAGAAAGAAAAAGGTTGTTGGTGGGTTCTGCTTTTGACTGACACATATTTGCCTGCCCCTTTCTATTTCAGAGCAGTTTTAGAGGCATTTACTTTATTACTTATACTTTTATTGTGCACATGCTACTATTGTGTAGGATTGTATAAACCCCCTCTGCATACAACTGGGCAAGTCTCTGTGTTGCCATGTCATGCCTGTGGTTTATGAGTGTGTAACTGAAGATGTGACACATGAAGCAAGCTATTTTGCTTAAAGTGAGAGATTGGCTTGCTGAGGAAGACCCAAAAGAAAGCATTTCCCAGATCAAAGTTAGGGAATATAAATGATGGGGAGAAGGTTCATGCTCCTTAGGGAGAAGCATAGCTCAACATCTAATTGAAAAAAATTTTTTTTCTCTTTCCTTTCAATAAGGTGGAGGGCCACAGCCTCATATTGCTCAGTGGCACATGATGAGAATGGGATTGCTTCTCTGGGACTGTGCAGGGGGCAATTGCAAACAAATTGCACTCTGTGCACCTCAAAAACTTTCCATTGTTTAGCTCAACATTTCAGGAATATATTAAGGTGGTAATGAGGGAGAAGTCAGCAACATTTGGGCTCGATCCTAGTCTCTCTTTGGTAATGGAGCACAGTAATGCCTTCAGACTTCCCACCCCACTAATACTTTCCCAGATAACTGACCCATTGGTCAGCTTAAGGGAACAACATGCCCTTTCAGCAGAACATGTCATTCTCATTAGATGGATGGCCACATTTGGTGGTCGTAACCTACAGGATGATGTGCTCTTTGAAAAACTATGGAGAGCCTGAATCAACTTTCCCTGTTTGCAGTCACGTCAGACCAAAAGTGGTCTTCACAGTCACGTAGCTCTAAAACACATGGGCTTTGAGTAGCTGGAAACATGTTGGTGGGGGTAGGAAATCTGGAAACCTCACTTGCTTCTTCTGACAGCTTTGGGGTGTGTTCCATCACCCCTTGGTGTTGAAGAGATTGAATGATCTAGGAATAATGGCTCAAACGTTGGGTTGAGCCCTTGTGGTATGTCACCTGCAACTGTTAGTGCATTTAGCAAAACTCACAAGCCCTGGTCTGAGAACCTGGGGGAGAATAGCTGTTAAAGTGTCTTTTCCCCTGAAGGAGACGGAAAGGGATGTCAGAGCCATGAAAGCTGGTGATGATGTCTAGAGGCAGCAGACCTGGCATTTTTGCATACTGGGTACAAGACTTGTTCAGATGATGAATGTCTCACAGTCCCATGCTGGCGTCCATGCATCTCACCTATTAACAGCATGAGCATGCTCTAGGGTGTCTCAAACACTTTGGGCCCACACCTGCTGCTGGATCTGTGAGCATCTTGGTCACATATTGCCATCATGTTGCAATAACATGGTAACAGAAATCTTCCTAGAAGGCTCATTTGCCAGCTGCAAGCTTGCACTGTAAGTCCTTTACTGGCCATGATCTATAAATGTCACCACTAGCAAGCCACCTCCTGTGTCACTTGTGATAGCATAAGGCATCTTTTGCATCTAGGAAGAGTTTGGAGGAATAACTATGGGCACTGCAAAGTGGGTTGGTGTAGGTATACATCTAATCTGTTGCGTGTGTACAGACGTGGGGTTGAAATACAGTGAGGAACATTTTCTGTTGGAAGGTGTTCAGGTAGAAATAACTGATTTAATTGGGTCTGGTTGTCTATTGAGAGCTGTTTCCCTGTGCTGCTGATGACTGTAAGGTTGTATATACATTCTTAATTATGCCATATAGTTTATGATATTTATGCAAGTTAAAATAAAAACCATGAGCTGTGTAAAGAGATTGACCAGATCAAGCTTTCTAGAGCTAAAGCATTACTACAGTTCTTTTGTTGCTGGGTTTCTAGTACAGTGAAGGAAGGTTTGGAATAATAACAATGAAAACATTTTCATCCTGTATTTCCTGGGTCTATTCTGAGTTGCTAAGTTAAATTTTGAGTAGCTTCTTGTACTCTTTTAAAATTAGTTGTGCAAAAGGACATATTTTCCAAGTGTAACCAAGTAATTACTTGGGCATGGGGGGAACCCCACTACCTTGCTGTGGAACAAAAGCTCTGCTATAGAGAAATAATCAAAAGTAGCAATCAGAGATCAGCTTGACCTGCAATAAGTTTTCAGCCAATCTTACCGTTAGACAAACCTTGATGATCCTACATCTTGTAAGTGCTAAACACATAGTGAGGACCTACAGTGGGAAGGAATCCAGCTGAGGAATGTGGTCTTCTGCATCATTCGACAGAAGGCCTGAGATCACAATCAATTTGGCAATTACATATTTCCATGGTATAGGGCAGTGGAAAGAGAGAGAAGTTCAGGCATAAACCACTTTGTTTAATATCTAAAAATTTAATGGACTTAATCATAGGGTCCTCACATGTCACTTGCTGGAACTGCACTGGAGAGAAAGAGAACGCATCTGAACAACAGGGAGCCTCTGAAGTGATTAAAAACTGGGTAGTGATCCATAAGCAAGGTCTACAAGCAACAGCAATGTATATTGATTTGGTAGAGCTAAATAGTCTCTATGAACAAATTCAATTACATCTGTCTTGTAGCCTTTTTGAATTATCTAGTGTTCAATGTAGACAAAGAGGTAGAACACCATCTGTTAACAGCTAGTGCTGTTAACTCTATTTGCATACTGGCTCAGAATATATAGACAGATATTTGAAATATAAAAAACTTTGCAATAATGATAGTTTTCTAAGCTAAAATTCATGAATAACATTGATGCTTCCTATTTGTCTTTCTTTTGTGCAGACAAGAAAGAGGAGAAATGAGAAGTTATGAGTGTACACTGGTTTACGAATCTAAGGTGGAGAGGAAAACAGACACTAAATTAACTGGGCACAGTATGAAGCTACTTAAGATTAACAGGCTGGAGGAAATCAATACACGATACAACAGTAACAGACTGGAAAAAACAGCCTTTTTTCAGAGCATGGAAAAAGTGGAGAGGACTAGAGGTTTTCAGGAAGAAAAATTCAGTGAATCGGATCCTGGAACAGAAAATGAAAAGGTAACTAACTGCTTAATTAATTTTGTCTTCCCAAAGCATGCTTCCTTTCTTCTTCCAGTTAGTTAAAGAGTTTACTATGTCTATTTCCCAGTAGAATTTAATTTTTCATTTCTATCTGTGAAAGTGTATTGCAGCTACAAAAGACTGGTCAGCATCTTTTAATCTTTTGGATTCACAGAAGCAAGCATGTTTGCTTCCTTCTAATGTTTTTATTTTGAGGTTTACTTACAGCTGGACTTAAATTCAGATGTTCCAAAGAAGTTGTGTGGTTCTGCAGCTCTTAAAAACCAGAAGGTAAATATGGATTTCCTTGGATTCATGTTTCGAAAGCATTGGTCCTACCTAACAGCAATGGAATTTGTGGGGACTGAATGAATCTCATGGGAAGAGCAGATTTCCCAGAGGAACGAAGGCAGCTTTATCCTTTGCTTCACTTTAACACTGGGGGAGCAGGGCATGGTTCCACGCTGTGTGCCATGGTTGCAGGGACAAGCATTGTCCAGAGTAGCTCTGTGCTGCATTTGTCTCTGGTAAGAACAGTACTGGGCACTACACTAAGTGGTCACTGGCAGGAAGATGACTCTGTAATCAGCCAAAATGTGTTTAGAAATAACAAAACACTCCTTGCATCACTATGCTTTTTCTGTGGGAGAGTATAGAGGAACAACTGTTTTTATTGATATGTCATTTAGACAAGAACTTAGGAAATATGCTTGCATTGGGGAAAAGAGAAATAATTTTTACACTCTAGTTTGTGAAAAGACTTGAAGAAAAATTTGTGCTATGGCTGACTGTGTGCTGATTGTTTGTGATGATATGCTAGAGCAGTTTTTCAAATATTCTGAATATTTTCATGTTCAGATGATACCCTGGAGCATCAGTATAAATTCAGTGATGTTTCAATTTGTATTCAAAACTAAGAAAAAATTGTTGATGATATTTCTTAATCTACTGGATCCCTTTTGTACAAAATTCTTACAGTCTTCAGTAAGCTACTAACATTTTTACTTTTTAGAGAAAGAAAATGATCTGCATATTAAAATAAACAAAGTATGTCTCATATAAGTAGGATATGTTTAATTTAGAGAGTTTCATTTGGAGCTACAGTGAAAATTAGAAAGAAAATCTGGGTGGTTGGGGTTTGGAGGTTGTTATTTGCCTCTTTTAAGTTAGGTTACATCCAGTGAAAATCACAACTTGCACAGATGAGAAAGTAGAAGCTGATATGGCTGCCATGTAACTCTTCCTTTGTCTTTTTATGCTCAGGCAGAACAACTTAAGTGTGAGCCTTCATCCACAGCTACGAGAGCTGCTTTGCGTATGTTAATGTATCTTAGTTTGATGACAAATTGCAGATAGTAGCTGAGGTGGTGGGATTTTTCCTCACTTTTTTTGCTGCAGAACCTCTAAGCCATTGCCTTGTTGTTTGCTTCTTCAGTCTAATGATGGAACTAGCTCTTTTTTAGGAGTGCTGTGAGGTAAGTCAGGAAGAGTTTGGAGGTGTGGTAGGGGAAAAGTGAATAGGCTTAGAAGACGAACAGCTGGTTGCTAGTGGTAAGCTGGAGAAATAGTTATGTATTCCCATTTTAGCTCCTCAGTCTCCTGGGGACAAGACTTCAAAGGTGAAAGGCAGTCCAAATGAACTCTGGTAATATAACAGATCACTGGAGTGAGGTTTCCAGATACATAAACATTAGTTAGATTTCTCCTAAGCTTTTACAAGCTTAGAAGTTAATTGCAAAGCTTAACTTTCACACAAAATTTTTAGGAATTTCTCAGTGGGATACAGAATTGGGCCCTAGCTGTGCTGTGAATGTTGATGAAAGGAAAACCAAAACCTTACTTTGAAAGGTCTTAACTTGGTCTGCTTGCCTGACAAACAGTTTTATTTTACTGATTGGGAAAGGAAGGAAAGAAGATTGTGCTGGCAGGAAATGCAGTTAACTTTGCTTAAAGGTATGCATTTACATGCGTATGTTTGTGGGCACATGTGCATAATTTCTGTGGATGTTGTCCTGCTCACTTTGAAAATAGTGACAAAGCATCTATTCACTTCAATGGGAGTGGGTTACAACTTGAGACCATCTAGCTGAAGGTGGTCAACGTGTGTACGTGCTGGAAGAAATAAATGCTGGATTTGACTAATTGATATAATTACAGAAGAAAATGATCACCCTCCTCAAAACAACTGTTTTTCTAGAAATGCTTTTTTCTAACGTAAGCAAGCACAATTTTCATTTTTCAATATAGTCTTGTAAGAACAAGAAGCTATTCTAAATAGAAAGACTCTCCACAGCCATTAAAATACAACTATGGAAAGCAAACCCACCAACTGTTGACCATCAGTCATGAATAATGACTTTACAGCATAGTGTATGTCTTGGTACTGTCAGGAAGCTGCAGTCTTGCAGTCCTCTAGATGGCACTCTTTGCCACACTAGCTCTCCATCAGGACCATTTATTGTTGGAGAGGATGACTCAAAATGACTCACGACAAAATTGCTCTTTGCCTCTTCTACATGTGTTCTGTTTAGAATGTCCCCTTGCCCACCATTTATGTAGTTGACAACACGTGTGTTTATATCTTGTCTATGTTCTGTCCTCAGGAACCAGCACAAAGTTTTGCTTCAGGTGATACCTTAACAAGTGAAAGACATTTTGTTTTATAGGATCAGTTTTCTGTGTGTGTGTAAGAACCAGATGAAAAATAAAAATAAAAAAATAAAAATAAAAATCTGTCCTTGATCCATTGCACTGCACAGCCACGCCAAGTGATTGTGGTCATCCAAGGAGGTGGTGGCACAGGGTAGGAACGAGCAGCTGTGGGTAGGTGAAACTAACTCTTTTGACAACAGCACCAGCTTATGCAAAGGTAAATTGTTTGTGAAATTACCACACAATTTACACAGATGCATGAGCTCCCAATGAGCTCCACATTCCCCACCTAATCTGCTGTTGATTGCCCAGCCAAAGCTGCGTGCTCTTTGTCAACAAACTTGCAGTCTCTCCCTTCTGGCTTTTACCTGATTAATGATGGGTGAGAGAATACCATTCAAATCGTTCAATTTTGAATCTCTATCTGAAATAAGAGCACTAACTCCCCATCCCTAATGACAGAGCAGTTTTAAATGCCTTAAAATTGTCTTCTTCAGGGTCAATGACTTGTTTTTAAACCCTGGTTCCATGATTCTGATGGGTGCAGCTTGATTCTTTTGTATTAGAAATGTTCAGGACTATAGAAGCTGCTAGGCTCATATTTACCAAGTTAATAACAAAATATGCTCACCCACGTTGGATAATAATTAAATGACCACTTTTTTTAGGAGCGTAATATTAAATAAACTTTTGATAAAACCTAAATCTAGTCTTAAGCAACGCTTCAAAGCTTTCTGAACTTTGGCAGACCACCCAGGGAAAGAGATTTGAAACTCAGGGTCTCTCCACAAGCATAAAGCTACTGCTCTTAAAGCAACCTAGAGAGCTAGAGCTACAATTGCAGTTCCTGCGGTTGAATCTATTATAAGTTGGCGGGGTAACTGTAGGGTTACTGGATCTTATCGTTTGCAGCTACAAGGCTTGGCCATTACCTCAGTTTACCATCCATTTACTTATCTGCTATGTGGTGCCCATACAACATTCATTTGGGCAACATGCTATGGCAGTAGAGATGCTCCTTACACATACACATTACCAAGCTTTTCCTTGGAGGTGTAAGCGTCATGAAGAACCTTCACCTGGAGTTCAGATACAGCTGAGCTGTTGTGGGTAACACATTACTTGCTACCCACTGAGTGGTGGCAACTTATTACATGCACATTTGACTAGGAAAAGGCACTGGTAAAAGGCATGGATTTAAATGATTTTTTTTTTCCTATGATTTTATGTGTTGTGCTTTACCTTATATTTGTAGAGTTGTTCTGTAGCCACTGCAGTTCAGTTCATAAGCTAAGATGTATTCAGTTGGCTAAAGCACAGTCTTATGTACCAGAATAGAATTTCTCCCATTATTGGTAAACATAAACATGAATCTTAATGTTTGCTAAAAAAAAGTGACTTTGTCAGTTGCAACTTATTATTGTATAAGCAATAACCCCTAGCAGCTCTACTGTCCTTGCTGTCTTCCTTGAAAGAACAGAAGTGGCAATAAACAGAGCTGCTCTTTCCTTACAGCCATATTTCAGGACTTTTTAGTTGTGTTCTTATAAGGAAACAAACAAACAAACAAACAAACAAAAACAAAGAGTAAAGAAGATTAAATTCCCACTAGCTGGTTTTATTTGAATAGACAGTTGCTATGCCTGTTCATTTTGAAGAAGCTCTAGAGACATATGAAGCAGTTTCAGAACAGGTAATTATTTTCTTGTCTTTCTTTTTGGAGGGGGTAAAGATAGAAAAAATACTTCTTGTTGGCATTTTGTGAAGAAAATTTATTTAATCAAAAATAAAAATAGAAGTTTTATTTTAAATCTTTTGTTTTTCCACAGGTTCTTAATGTTTGTTTAGTTGTCAATACAAATTTCCATGCCAAAATATACTTTTGATGATATTTTGAAAACAGTTTAAGGACTAACTTTTAATTGTTTATCCCAGTTGGTAGTGTTAGATATAGTCCTGTTGGATATAGTCAGTATTTGTTATTCAGATAAGCTAGACCTGGTGTTATCTGATTGTCCTCTAATTGCTTGTCTCCAGTCAGAATGGTATCAGCCTTGTCTCCTTTGAGCCTGCTTTCTCTCTCCTAACCACCACCACAATTTCTCTAATAGATAATTCTTCTGCATTCTCTGTGTGGCAGAAGAGGAAACGGCCTTGATGGTAACAATACCTTTGCACATTTCTTTTTCTAGGGGAGGTCAGGCTTATGGCAGTATTTCAAACAGGGAACAAAATGATCACTGTTGCATAATCTAACCCCAAATAACTTTCGTTTACTCCCAAATACTAATCAAGATATTTATCTAAATAGTTTGACAGAAACCTATTTCTTGTTTTACCATTTTAATCAAGAATGACTCTTTAACAAAATTCTACAAGGGATTCCGTACATTTGCGGTGGGACTTCTTAACTAATAAAGGCTTCCTTTAGCCTCTAAACCAAAGCACCATGTCTAAAGGTTGACTTGTTATAGTCAGAAAAATGTAAGTGGACTTCAGCCAAGTTTGGGCCAAGTTTTGTTTCTAACCTCCTTTTCAGTTTGGTTGAAGTTCTGTCCTCAGGCATCATGTTGCCAAGCTCAGTCTGGCAGACCTTTACAGAATATCCTTTCTGCAGTGCAATCCTCAGGTCCCAAGTTCATGGCAGTCTGTTGTCATATATCAATCTGTGTGATGCCATGGTTTCAGGCAGTTGTGTTTTACTTAACGGTCCCAGTTCCCATACTTGCAAGAATTTCTGTCTTTCTCAGAAAGAAAGTATCAAGATTACCTGACTGAAAAAATACACAACCAAAAACACCCTCCCCAACATAACAACTACGTGACAACTCAAAATGTGATTCAGGAGTGCTCTGAAGTCTCAGAAGCCAAAAGATGAGTAAGGAAAGAATGACAGTCATAATTTTTGAATCTCTTGTTTTTTCAAATGATGTTATGATTTTTATATTTTCGTTTGTGAATTTTTAGTACTTGAGATTTCCAGTGCTCATATTTCCCAACAGCCAAAGGAAGTGTGTTAAATTCTTTGCTCTGATCAGATAAATATACAAGTGGAAAAGAAATTGCACTGTCTTCTTACTGTTTCATCTTCCATAGTGACTGTTTGTAATTATGGCATCTCTTAAATATATCCTTATATCTAAGGCTTATATATACTTTGTATCCTTATATATGACAATAAATCAACAATAAATTTGTTCCTCAGATTTACAGTTTTCTGTCTCTATAATTAAAACAGCTACCCTGAACTTATAATGGAGCTGGTAGCAGGCTATTTTTATTGAAGTTGCTTACTATTTCCAATTTTAAGATCCTGTTTTCAGTTTTTTAAAACCTTGCCAGGTTTTGGCTGCTCAAGCCAAAATTTTCTTCCAGAACTTGCATCACATTGAATTGCTTGGGAAAATTCAGCAAAAGAAGTCTATCTGTTTCTTGAAATTTTATGGGAAGGAAGTTGGCTTGATGATACTGGAAGTGTCATATCCATTTGGTTGAAGTGATCCAGCACCTTCATCTGTTAGATTCAGGACTTGATAGTTGGCAGGTGAGCAAATACTGGATATCTGATGGGGAGACAGGAACTGCTCTGTGCATGGTGGTGGTTTGGATATGAGAGTAACATGAGTAGACTGTAAGTACGAGAACAGAAGGGACTGCAGACAGTAAAGCCATGGCACTTCAAACTGACCTTCCTGTGCATGTGCACTATGACACCTTTTAGGTGAATGTCTTGAATTTTGCTCTTTGGGTTGTTTTTTTCTTTTTCCACTTCTTGCCTACTAAAAGGAGGAAAAGGACCCAGTAGATAATCAGTGGCCTGTACTGCTAACTGCAAAAGGATTGCGCTGAGAGTTTGCTTTCATCTGAGAAGTTCTGGGATGTCGGAGTAATTAGCTTTCAAGTCCATGCAATACACATCTCATATGTAGATCTCTGCACCTGTTTCATGCTTGTCAGTAGGTCATCACTTCTCTTCCTTATAGGTTCAGGGAATGTGTTGAAGTATGAGATGGGATCCTGCTGTGTCTCCAAACCTTGTCTAGCTAGGTGGTACTTATGGAGCTAGGGAGGGTTCTGAGGGCGCCTGCCAAATTGCATCTGCTAGACCAGGAGACCCAAGTCAATCAGCTGATTAAAAGTAAAGGGATGGATCTACGCCTGCAAAGAAATGCTGCCTGGGTTGCAGGTAGTTTCTGCTCTTTGGCTTCGTATCTCTGGCATGCACTATGGGCTGTGTTAAGCTGTGGAAGAAAGAGAAAGATTCCTGCACCTGGAAATACACAGGTAATAGATATACTTTTAATAACTAAGATGTATTCCACTGATCAGTATTGATATTGTTTAACTGGGTGAGTGCTGCTTGTTTTTAGATGTAGCCAGTTAAACCTGTGTGTTCTTTCTTGGAGTGGAGAAAAAAAAAAAAAAAAAAAGACTTTTTTCCCTTGGAACATATTCCTCTCTTTTATGAGACCATATCCTGCAGTAAGTCCCAGACAGCTGTTGATGTGCTTTTTAGAAAGGTGCATCTCTCCCATTGCTGTCAGAGTGCTTTGTCTTCCATTAACACATGACGCATCCTCTAGTGACCTCTGCTGGGTGCAGTAACAGGGATTGCCTCAAGGCTACCCTCTTTGGCCACGGTGGGAGTGAGGTTGCCAGCTCTTCTTGATGTGGGACTCAGAGATCCCCAGTAAGGCTACTGCCCATTATTTCCCTTTGTGTAGCATTGTCTTCCCACAGCACCATCAGCTAATTCCTGGGTGTGGTTCGTTCTTACATCACTAGAGGTTGCAGTCAAGGATAGTGCATGAGTTTGTTGTGATTTCCCGTAAAGTAATACAGTGCAGTTGTGTTTTAACTCAACAGCTTTTAGAAGAATTCTTGATAGGAAACATTGCTTGAATGAAAGATACATATGAGCTCAGAAAGGCAAAAAGGAAGGCACAGTTTCTAGAGTAACTTTGAGGATGTAGATTGCCAGAGTGTTTAGGATTTTAATTAGTTTGCTGCAAATGAAATTTTTCTCAGAATCTCAAAACTGATTTCATGTGAAGGGTTTGCATTCTGAAATGTCTGCAACTTCACCCTGCATATCTTTCTAGTACTGTTTGCCAGGGAGCCATGACCTTGTGGAATACAGCAGAATTTTTCACATGCTGTGTGAAGAGCTCAAAGGACAGTGATGAGGATAATAATTGAAATATTACTATGCATATCAGCACTCAGTATAATAAGATACATAAAGAAATAGAAGAAAGCCAAGAAATAGTGTAGAATTCTTTGTATACTCTGCTATGGTAACCTAAGAAACTCATTATGTGAATGTCCTCTAATCCATCAGAAAAAACTTTCTTCCAGAAATCTGGACTAATGTTTTTGTAAGTAGAAGCAAAAAAGACGGATTTTATTAAGGTTTTTGATGCTGTTTCCATTTATACTGATTTTGATCTATGGCATATACATGCATGGGGAAATAGAAAGAAGGGAAAAACTAAGGGGACACTCAAAAAGTAAAAACGTGTTAGAAATGTCTTTATCCATGTTGTTAATTAATTTGTTAAAGTATCACTGAATGATGATTTTTTTTGAAACATTCACCTTAAGTAATAATCTTTCAGTCCACTCTTCAACCAACTTGACAGAAGATGAAGAACGAGCTTTTCAGTACCATACTGTCAATGAGAATGCTGTTGGTGATATGCAGCTCTGCTGGATTTAAAGTTCAGTCACATTCAGTTACTAAGCCATTTACAGTGTATAATTGTGCATTTTATGCAAGACAGCCAAACAGGAGTGGTAAAGAGGAGTAAAACAATTAATTTACACATAAAAACCATACTGGCACCCTGATCTTTATAGAAAGCGGCTGCTGTAGATTCACTGGCAGATAAAAATAGTTTGTGGTTGGTGATTTGCATTTTATCTCTGATGCAGTCTTGAGCTGTTACTTCATTTGCAGATAAGCTTGAAAAATGATTCACTTTTTGTTTGTGCTTAGATCACTGAAATTTTGCATTTTTTCTTAGGTGAATTGCAGTATGTAAGGAAAAAGCTTATTTCATTCCACTGTTCTATGTTTATTGTACTTCTGCTGCCTTGCTACTATTATTTTCCAGTTTTTAAGACCTATCTATATTAGGCTAGTGTATTAACTGATACTTGTTAGCAAGAGGACTATATCCATTGTGTTGTGAAGGAAATAGATTTTAAAATACCTTGTGTTAAGACTATCAAAGGTTGCTTTCTTGTCCTTATCTGTGCTAAAGTATTCTTTTCCTGAATTTTGTGACTATCTGAGCTCTCCGTCAGTTTTCTTGCACACGACATGAATCCACTTTTGAAATTCAGCATGGTAACATCTGTCAGACATGTGTTTTTTGGTTACTTTGCAACTTACCTTACGTTTGTTCTTTTGAGTTAAAAGGTCTTATATGAAGTGCAAGGTTCCCAGCATATCTCCTAAGCCCTCAGGCACAGAAAGGTGGCATGGACTCAGAAGTATTTCAAAAGCAGGGCAAGCTTCCTTGCCAGGGACTGGCAGTAGGGCTGTGCTCGTGCGGGGACTCCTGGATAATCTGAATCCTTGGCTTTGTGAGGAAATGAGCCAGCAGCAGGCTGAGACCAAGACTGCTGTGTCATCTCAGGACCCCGTGGCATGTCCATTCCAGACTCATCCTTCCCCTTCTCTTTCTAGAGAACTATTGTTGTCATCTGCAAGTAAACCATTCCCAGAGCTCCCTTGTTCCTCTGCATGCTGGTACATGTCTTGTGGCCCTCAGGCCTGTGAAGCTTTGGGCACATGGCTGATGTGATCAGAAAGGCTGGTGATCTCTAGCAGAGTTTGTATTTGAGAATGGTACTTTATGAACTCCCAAAGTGGAGAGAGAAGGGGATGAGATCTAAAGAGTGTCATGGAGGATCTTGCTCACTTTTCTGTGATTCTGGAGAAAATGTGAGTTTGGCTTCCTAGGGATTGTGAAGGAACAGTGGTCATGATGCTCCCTCCTCAAAGCAGAGTTAATTGAGAAAGAAAATTTAGAGCTATAACAAATAACTTCCAGCAGATGCATGTTCTTTCTATATGTGATACCCCAACAGAAGACTACTTCCAGTGGCAGTTAACTATACTTTTGTAAGCCTTCAACCAGCAAAGAGATGAGCTTTGCATTAAACTCATTTATCCTATCCTACGAACGTTGTCGGTCTCTTGAAGGCTGTGGGATCTTACTGGACCTGTGCATGTTTGTACCTGTGCTCTTGGACATTTCTCTTTTTCAATTGCCATCTTACACATAGTTTAAACAGAAAGAGTCTGGAAGACTGACCTGGAAACAAGATAGATATTTGGGCAGGAGAGCATCACAGCCCTGACATGTTGTTTTGCTAGATGGGTAACAGCTATGACTGAAAGCAATCATCCACCTTGTGTCCAGTTCTGTCTTGTCTCTGAAAGACCCAGTACTTGGTTACTAAGCACTCAATTTCCACAAAGATTGTAAGGAATATGCAGCACTGGAAGACTTGATGTGAAGCAGGAGAAGTGAACTTACAAATAGCTGTGGTTTCCCTCATTAGCTTTGCTTTTTGTAGCTGCTCAGTGGGTTGTAAAGAGCCTTTGATACTTATCATATGTGTTGTTATGAGCAAGCAGAGACCATAACTGAGATTGTGAGGCACTGTACAGATAGGATCTTCTACAAAGAGTTCATTGTCTGAACAACTGGATAAGGGATTAGTAAAATCAGAAACAGACACAGAGATGGATGAAGAGTCTCCTCAGGTCATGCTCTCAGTCAGTGTCAGAGATATCTGTAATAATATGGGAATGAAATTGCTGACTCTCTGTCTAGTATCCTCTTTGCATAGCTATATGCCGAGATCTGGGGGGAGGCATGCCTCAGAACCCTGAGCCTGCTGGATCCCAGCCATTTCATGAATGCTAATTACTTTGCAAAGGTCTTTCATGCTATTTGATCCAGAATCTAAAATTTCAGAAATCTGCAGTGGCTTTCTAGATGTTTTCATTATTTTTCTGTTGTTCATTTACATGCAATTCACTCCTTCCTCCCCTAGTTCATTCTTGGTTTTTATTTAGATCCTAAGAGTGCTGTGACGAGAGGTTTATCATAACCTTTGGAATTTGTGGCTGTTAAAATGTATGAAAAACAGATTACTTTTGTTACATCAAAGGCATAGATATTTATTTCAGTGTAAAAAATGATAAATCTTGGCTGTTTGGAAAAATAACTCCTTCCCTTAAAAACTCCTCTTTGCCCTTGGATACATGGCTTAGCATAGACTTCTTTCAGCCACGATCATTCAAAGGTGTCTCATTACGGGTTATCTAACCAGCCAATTTGTAATATACACTGAGATGCAGGGAGATAAATCCAGAGCGTCCCTGTGACCTTTCTCTTCTGGCACTCTTGTGCAACGTCTAGTGGACACGTTTAGCAGAAGTCACGGTGACATAAAAATGGCTTTCCAGTGCTGAGAACAACGTGAGGATTCCAAACAAGGGCCTTTGCACAGGAGAGGTCACATTTCCGTCATCTCAAACAGAAACCTCATGTGTAATGAGCATTTGGAGGAGCTGAGGATCTTCATTTTTCCCCTTACATGGACAAGCCAACATAATTCCTGGTGTTTGGTTCTTATATGTTTACTGAAAATATTTATTTTTCTCCCCTGTGTTAAACAAGTCCCTTAATTGCTTATATTGAAAATGTAACCATTAGGTACACATTGAGTAGCATGTAAAGGAGAATTTTTTTAGTCAAGTACTTTAAACTGATTGATTGGCATTTCAAAATGTAATTCCTGAGAGAAATGAAAGTGGTGTTCTATAATATGTCCTTACGCTAAACAAAGCACATAAGATGTTGTTATAATACACATAAAGGAATTCGTTATTGATACTAAAGAGAGAAGAGAGAGTGTATTTCCATAGTTCCCTGTCTCCAAGGCTAACTAAGCAGATGTACTGGTACACAAGATCTCCCTAACTTCACGCCTGGACTAAACAGTGATTGAGCAGATACATGGGCAGACAGGTTTAATTTCAGCTATGACCCTATCTAGTTATAAGCCTGTTTATTTGACCTCATATCTTAAATAGTGAGTATAGCTGAAGATGATAGGAGAAAATTACAGCCTTTTATCTTAACTATTGGCAGTGAGACAACAAGGTGCAGGATGATTTTCTGTTGACCTTTGATGATGCCACAGCTCTTAATATCATCATTGCATTTTAAAGGACATGTTCACCTAGAGAAGAGTTGCTTTTGCCAAACCAAACATTTTCTGCTCTTTTTTTTTTTTT
>VXAA01007270.1:21436-40997 GCA_013399115.1 Anseranas semipalmata
TTTTTTTTTTTTTTTTTTTGAAATTCATAGTAGACCCATCTTTGGTAGCTCTGAACCTGGAGAAATTGCCTAAAGCATCTCAGTTCTACCTATTTTAGACCATCCCAGAGTTAACCAAGGCCTCCTATTTAAGCCTACACTATGTATTTCTTCCAATTCATATATTAACACGGCATTATTATGGTTTCATAAGAATAGAAATGTACAATATGGAAAAGTAGCTTGCTGGTGAGGGCATCTAAAGAGTTGGAGGGTCTAAAGATAAGTCCATATAGCACCACTAAAATGGAAAAATAACCAAAGTCCACACAAATTCGACAAATGAATCAGACAAATTTACTACAGCCATTAACTTACATTTCTGTAAAGAGGTATTTTTCCCTTAGTCACTTATAATCCTCTAAGTTGTTCTTGTTTCAAGGCAATATTCTAGCCACTAAGAGGCAGAAGATCATGCCATCAGAAAGAGTGCTTTCTCTTTCCAGCACTACATCCAAGGTTGGTGTCTTTAAACTCTGTTGTGTACAAGCTTCATTTTTAGTTACAGAAAAACTTACTGTCAAAATAGACACACAGAAAGGTATGGATTTATTGAAATACTTAACTTGCCCAGGTCTTTGAAGGCATTTTCTCTTAGCTGTCCTGCTTCCACATGGCGAAAATGAGGTACATACATACAACTACTGCCTCTCCTGTCATGTTACTGTGTTCGTTAAGCACACTACTTGCAGCACTCTCCTTGCTATAAGGAGAACACCTTGTACACAAAATAGTGCATAATAAAATATGTATAACAAATCTTTATAATAAAATTCTACAACAAATATAAGTTGTAAATTCAACTATAAGTCACTCAAATTTAAAAATTGTTTGCTTCTGTCTACTCCAGAGACCAGCCATGAAAATCTTTAGTTAGGAATTCATGGTTGGAATTCCTAACAAGTCAAATGGATTTCATTTAATGATCTTCTTAAAGAATCCCGATAAAATATTTTCTGTCTGCCACTAATTGCCACAGAGTGATTCAAAATATTTGTGAGGGCTAGCATGGGACTTGTAAAGAAAGTTTGTGTGGTGCCTGTTTGCACTATTCCTGGCTCACGCCTGTGCTGTACTTGGTCCCTCTGCTTCATTAGCGGTACTTTCATGCATGGTTAGGTAGTTCAGGGGGCCATCTTAGGATGAACATTTGCTCCTTTGTTTCCTCAGGCAATGCAAAGTTTTACTGCATTAGAGATTACTTATGAACAGTGTAAATGAGTGAAATGAGTGACAGTTGTCACATCAGAGACCTTACGGAGTAAAGTGTAGTCTGGCCATTATAGAACTGTATAGAGGAGCAGGGGCCCAGGGGGATGGACAGAAACATCCAAGGTCACCCAGCAGATCTGTGATACAAGCAGGGCTATCAGCCAGGCTTTCTGACTCCCAGACCAGGGCTTGAGGCGTACTGCTACTGCAGCATGACCGCCTTGTAATGAAAGAAATGTCTTCCTCATCACACCTGTTTCATATATCTGAAAATGTATTCTCTCACACATGTTGTATGAAACCCTTTATGTTATTAGCCAGCATTTGCTAAGTATGTGGGGGATCTTTTTTTTTTCCCCCACAAATTCTTCAGTCATCTTCATTTCAGCATCATGGGACTGTGGTAGAGAAAATTGGCTTCTTAGCTATCTCTAGGTTCCAAAATCAGTGGAATGCGTAATTGGAAGAATATGAGTTGGCAATAATGATTTGAGCTGTATTTCCAGATCTGCCAAGTCTTCCACGGTTCCCAGGATCTCGTGCATCTGGAATCACACTCTTAATGTAAGCAGTGTCTGGCACTAGGAATGGTTTCCCAAAGTCTTCAAAAGACAGCAAAGAAAAAATTAGACTCTTAACAGGTAAAAAAAAAAAAAAAAACTTACATTTTACTTTAGAAACTGTTTTTTACAGTTCATCTTGGAAATCATGATACTTTATAGCAATACATCAATACATGCAAGGTCAAGAAGAAAAGAAGTGCCTGTCGGTAGTGTTATATACAGGATTTATCAGTATGAATTTGGAATGGGACTTTATATTTGAGTTTCAAATGAAGCATTGAAGTTTATGCCAAGTAAACATTTTGTAGAAGAAATTTTAACATGACTTTAGAGTATCTGTTCATCCATTGTTCAATATCTGTTCTGTTTTTTTTCTTGTCAACTTATAAAGACAGGCTTCCTTCGATCTTTGCGGTATTCCACTGTAGTCCCGAAGAGCCATTCATTATTAGAAAGAACTAGATGAACCTAAAAGATAGCTTTCTGAACTACATAAGGTGTTTAAAGTACTACTATCTGTTAGTCAATTGTAATTGCAAACAAACAAGTACTGATTGTCCCAGTGGAAAGCTGAGACTTTCTACTTTCCAGTGGGCTAAAACCACATGCTAGAGGTCATGTCCGGAGATACTTCAGCATGTAGGTGGTCCTGGATTACACATTATTTACAGTGATGAAATGATCACAGTGATCACATGCTTAAAGTTAAGCATGTGCTGAAATGCTTTGTTAAATCAGGGTTGTTAGGTATTATTAATAACATATGTATTTAGTTGCACTGAGGTTGTGTATAAGATCCTCAGCCTGCATACATCTATAAAAAGACAATTATTCTGTCAAAGACCTCATATTCCATGTGTAAATAAAAACAAAAGGAGAATGACACAATCAAGCAATCAAGTGCAGTGAACTTGTCTTTGTTGATATCCTTTGCTTAACCATATAATGCTTTAATCACATCAGAGGATTTTTTTAAGCTTCATTCTACAGGGTTTAGTTTTCATTGGGATTTTGCTGTATCATGGATTGTGTGATCAGCCTTCTGTTGCTGATTTCTTCAGATAAGTTAAAATGCAAAAGAGTAAAGGGAAAGCTAGAAGATAAATAGGAGGAGAGAAGAAAAGCTCGCCCCTTTTTAATTTCTTTTTAAATTGTCAGGGACCCAGATTGCTTCTGTTTTACAGTTCTCCATTTAGATCAAACCAAGCCAAACTCCTTCAGAGTTATTGTGGTTGACACAAGCCACAAATTTGTCTCATGCGTTTCAGTGAGCAGAAAATAAAGAAACCTGCATTTGGACGATTCCCTCTTCCCACCAAAAAGTGGAATTTTTGTAAATAAAGTGTGCATTTCAGATAAAACTTGCCCAGCTGCACTGATTCATTGTCAGAGTGGTAGTCAAATGGGAGTTTCAGTGATGTCCCTAAAATGTAAATTCCTTGGTTTATGAAGCTGAGTTTTTTGAAAGCCATTGAGAACTAGTTGGGCTCATTTCTTTTTTTTTCTTTTCAAGTGCTTTCATATTATTTTCCCTGAAAGTGACACAG
Source organism: Anseranas semipalmata (assembly GCA_013399115.1). Lineage (NCBI taxonomy): Eukaryota > Metazoa > Chordata > Aves > Anseriformes > Anseranatidae > Anseranas > Anseranas semipalmata. The sequence goes on from VXAA01007270.1 coordinate 24,798, forward strand.
TGTCTCTGTTTTGTGAACATCAGCTCTGTCTTCTGATATGCATGTCAGTAGGACTCCTACAGTATGGGAGACAGGAACTTGGACTAACATGTCTTTACTTGCTGAGCATCAGTTTAAAATCCATAGTGCTTATAGTCTATATGTACTGCTCTCTGTTTGATTGGGCTGGACTAGGTACTGCTTGAAAGCTTTTTCCCAATAATGGTCATGTGAATGCAAAGAAAAGAGAGAAGAAAATTGCATTCAGATGATGAACTATGGATTACACAGAATGTAAACCTTCACACTAAGATGCTTATGTTTTTATTAGGAACTGTTGCTGAACATTCATCTTTTTTTTTTAGAGATCCTACTGCACTTAATCCTACATACATTTTCAAAAAAAAAAAAACTATGATTTTTAGGAGCTACACTATTAGGTCTCACAGTGCGCCCACATCACCTTACCTGGTGTTGCTTGGTGTGTTCAGGAAAAGTGTCTGCAAGACTGGTAAGAGAGGCAGGCTGACAGATGCAAAGCTGATCTCTGTGTATACCCAGGCACATGTCTAATCTCTCAGCAGACTGCCAATTGCTTCGCTTAGAATAAGTTGGAACAAGAGTAAGTCTGCCTCCAGCAAAGAGAAGTCCCTACCTGTTAGCTATGGGTATTTTTGAAATACTATGCAAGTGATACTTCAGTTCTGTCTCACCCCAAAATGTGGATCCTATGTACCTTGCATACAGTTCGTTTTTTTTTGAGGGACTGGTATAGACCAACTAAAGTTTACAGTGACCTCCAGTGGTGAAAAACCTTTCTGGAAGAATGACATAGATAGTATCCCAGTTCTGTCTGGAAATCATTTATCAGAGGGTTTAGGTGATGCAGGTTTCAGTCTCACGAAGCATTTTACATTCAAATTTATTTAATTATTATGTTTTGTGCTGTGCTTCTGTTGTTGCTTTTTTTTTTTTTATCTTGGATTTTTCATCTTTCTGCTCTTTTTTTTCTTGCAGGATCCTCTTGCTTTTTGGATTGATAATGGTTGACAATAGTCATTGGAGCCATGTTATATGTGAGCTGAGTGAGGCTTTGCTGATTATGTTTCCTAGTATAATAACATGAGATCAGTTCTGGGCACTCTCCCCTCAGAAATCTTCCATTTCTTTCTTATTTTCTGTAGTCTCCTCGATGCTCACAATTTCCTTCAGCTCCCTCATCTGTCTTTCTAGCTTTCCCAGGTATTTATTGTCTCCCATATGCTGTTCATTGAGGACTTCTTCCATTTCACTTAAACTGTCTTCTTCGGTTTTCTATATTAAGGGTTGTTTCTGTAGTGTTTTAGCCATCTGGATAGCCCAAACCCCACAAACAGTATGAAAGAGTGGATTTTTGGAATTGTTGATGCTGGAATCTGGCATTGGGGGTGGGGGAAGATATTTCTGTGTTCTGCAAGACGGTGTATACCTTTATGCTTTAGAGTCCTTTATAGCAATTTTAATTTAATTTTTATTTTATTTTTATTCTTTGCCTACACTGACTTCTGCACTGTGGGCAGCACAGATCAGCCTGTCTGCATCAAATTAATGATGTTCCTTACTTCCATTTGTTAGTATTACTGACCTTTTGCTATAGAAAACACAGAGCTATCTTCAGGGATGAAAATGGAGCTGGATTCTACAAAGAGTTGTTAAACTGTCAGGTCATTTGTGGTTTTATGGGCGGGAGGAGGAAAATTTTTTTTGGCTAATATGATACAGGAATCACTTGCCTTTCCCAGATGATTTTCATTCTTTTACACTTCATATACCAACTAAATGTGCTCTGTGGTAGGCATGCAAGGGATCAGAAATCATCAGGCTTCGACCAGCTGTTCTGAATGTAAATTCATGCGTGCGTGACTTGAGCAGACATATTCTGAGTTGCCAGTGAGCTAATAATGGCAGTTGTCTTTTCCTAGGATGTTGTCTTTATCTAGGTAGAGACACAGAAGAAACAAGTACGAAGACCAGGTTTCAGAATTTGCCAAAGAGGTCTTGTTTGCTGACTTTCTGAACCAGGTTTTGCTGGTTACAATGGGTCTTTAATTCTCACGGACTTTCTTTGGAGTGCTATTTGAGGGGTTATCAGAACAGAGTACCTCGTCTTGCTTGAGACTGGCTAAAGTTTGGTAAACAAAGTAATTAACACAGCAGAGAAGCCCATTGAAAGATAAAGCATAGAATCATTGTTCTGTGAACTGTGCTTGGGCTGATTCCTTGCTAAGGAGATCGGTTGGGTGCCGCATTTCCTTCCGAGAGGCTTTCCATACCTCTGCCACGGCCACACTGCGTGGGAGTTGTCCCCGTAAAAGAAAAGGGGATGTTGCCCTTCTTGATCCCATTTCTGCCTGCCTTACTCTGGGCTTCAGAGGGGCGGCTATGCTTGTAGAGAGGAATATTCAAGTCCTACCTGATAGGGAGCATTTGTACTATACTGGCAGGGATCCAATGCAACTTCTGGGAATCTCTCTGTAGCTTGCTCCTTGTGAACCTTGTGAATTCCTGGAAATCAAATGCATATGTCTAAGACGCTGTGGAGCACACATGCATAAGAATAGCCCGCTCATTTGATTTTAAAGGCTCAGACTGGAGTTCGGATGGAGAGCTGCTAATGTGCATAGCCACGGCTGATTCTGCAGGCACAGACGTGTTGCTCGCCCTGGCAGGTTTCACCAGGGATCTCTGGGCACTGGTACACAGACATCAGGTTTCACACCCCTGGGAGAGGTTGTGGACCTCCGGATTGATGCTGACGGTGTCAGGACAGCTTGAAAAGTTAGAAGACCGTAGTTGTCAGCAGCACAGCAGGTGTTGGTGTGACAAAGGTTCCGACCTGTGACACGAAATGTAGTGGTGCAATGGCTGTAGCTGACTCCTCTGTCCCAGCTTTTAAACCATTTATATCAAAGCTATCTGGGAACTGAAGGAACTAAGCCCCAAAGTCCCTTAAGTTCACTAAACACCATGTCTGGTGAAATTAATGTTAAATGTAACAAGTCCACCTCTCTCCAATTGTTACAGTTCCTTAAATGGCTCCAGGCATGTTCTTTTATCCCTGCTAATAATAGATGGGATTTACAGATGGCTCATATACCAAGGACTTAATACCAAGCACTATCAAAATGTGTCACAGCCTCAAACCATAGTTTTGGGTGTTCTCTGTGAACCTCCTTGTGTCAGTACCTTCCAGGAGTGCTTCCTGAGGACAGTATTGTTGCCTTTTTTGGTTCGGCAATGGTAGGCATCTTGACAACGAGCTGTTTTCTGAGGGATTCTTGAGTATCACAAGCTAATCTTCATGAACTACTGCAAGCTAATTAGAATATATGATTATAAACTGCTCATCGTATCCTAAAATCTACAGATCTGTGACTCTCTGTGCTAACATTAATATATAAATAAAGCTGCTTGCATCTAGCTATCTTATTTCCCAGCTCAAGATGAAGCAGGGCAGAAACAAGATTTGTCCCTCCGGATGAGCAGTGTCTAGATAAGGAAGGCACTTCTGATGCTTTCCTTAGAGATGTTCATCTAGCCCATCTTGGATGAAGGAAAGCCAGGATACAAACCACTGAAACATTTTCCAGATTAAAGGCATTTGCGGGATTTCATGTTTCAAATGATTATTGTATCTGCCTATATAGACTGGGGAAGTGGGATAGGAAGAGGGGAGGGTGGAAGAGCTGGATTTGTTTCTTTATTTGTTTGTCTTTCAATCTAGCATTCTCTTTCTCCATCATATTTAGTGGGCTTACATTCTTCTGTTGAGTGTTTTAAAAACAAACTAAATTATAAAACAATGGTACTCAAATAGCCTATCCTGAACTTGAGCAGACTAACTTGTGGTGTGAGGGGAACTGCAGTGCTAATGAAGCAGATTGAAACTTTCTACTCTGCAATCAGCTTTAACTTTGTCCCTGCAAATTTTAATGAGCCTCAAAGCCTGAGAAACCTCAAAAAAATGCAGATTGCATTGTTTACTGATATGAAAATGCACTTCTAAGTTTCTATTTGGGACCTGTAAATCATTGTCCCCCATAATGGAATAAGATCTTCGAGGTTCATATAAATTGCTTGCTATGTATAATGCTATCTTCTTGTCAGTGAAATTTTTCCATGGTCAGGTTTAGTCTGTTCAGGTGGGTAAATGCATGTTTGTGCACTGAAATGGTGTGAAATTAGAGCCCACCAGCAACTTCATACTTAATCTCCATATTAAGTCAATGATTCTTCTTTTACAGTTTATTCATACTTCCAAGGTCTAAGAAGTGCTGTGCATGGAGTTAGTGTGACGCAGGGAGTGTGCTGCCAACAGGTGCTCTGTAGTGTCTAAATGCCTGGGTTACAGGGATCCACAGCTTTGCACAAAACGCTTCTGGAAAGTGACCTGAGCACAATGGTAATGTATTCAAGAGGAGTACAGGGCTGATGGATCTTTGGGATTCAGACTAGACTATTTCAAGAAATCCTGTGCCTTTGGTCCCTTCAGGAGCACTGTTTTGCAGGTTTGGTACTTTCCCCTGTCACTACATGAATTCGGTACATTTTTCTTAAAAGACATGTAAATACATATGTAATGAGAGCAGTAAATCAAATGCATAATTAGCAATGTCTAGAAAGGTTAAGTGCACAAGCAGTATTGCAGGTACTTCTTGCCCAGAGACACATCTGTATGAATATAATATGAGACCAAATCAGTGTTCAGCAAAGAGGCTTTGTGCTCACCTAAGAGAGCAATCATTTAACCACCTTTGCCTTTGCTGCATTAATCCTTGATGCCCGGTGGTGAAGCTCTGGAGACAGTCCCCCACAAGATCCAGGGTGTTATCTACTCCCCACTCTGTGACACGTGACACTTAATTCCTTGCAGTTACAGTCCTGATCCATGACACTTGATTCTGGACTGTGGCAAGCCGGACACCTGATCCTTCATGCTTGATCTCTGACACTGGATCTCCATTAGGAAAATTACTGGTATCTGATCTGCCTGATCACAGCTACTTGATATATGGTGATGTTCCCCATTGTGGCATGCTTACCGCTGAAAGTAAATTTGAAACAGCTAGTACAGCAAAACTGAAGAATCGAAGGATTTGGCTGTACTCTGTGGGTACTGTGGCTGAAACATGACATTAAGAAACCATATTTTTTAAGGAAAATGGCAAGAAGAAGAAGTGCAGGGGTAAAAGGAAAAAAAAAAGAAAAAAAAGAAGAAATATTAAAAAAAAAATTACATCTGTGCAAATCCCAGTAGATATATCTGCTGTCAGAACTTCATGCTCTGCCTTAACTTTGTTGTGCTCAACATGGACCGGCATTTAAAACAAAACCTAAAATGGCTTCCCCCAGCTTCACATCAGATCATATTTTTCTGTCAAATTTAGCTGATTCTGCTTCACAATTATAATGTAGGTTCAGCCAATAGGTTTTCAGAAGCTAGCAAAGCCTTTGACTAAGCAAGCTGGTTGAAATTAGTTTGCAAAGAAATTGATAATCTGGCTCATTTCATAAGGTTTTCAGTTTCACTGTAATCATTTTGTGCTCTTGAAGACAGGAATGCAATAAACAAAATTGCACTGAAATGAAAAATACACATGGTTCATTCCAATGGGGTTAAAAGCAGTGCTTTGATAGCCTTCTTCACTAGTTAATTTTATTTGGAGGTAGCACATTCTCATGTGTCCATCAAAGTCTTCTGTTCTCATGAACCATCATTTTCCAACACATTCCAGTGTTTTGTTTCAAAACTCTTTGATTAGCTCCAGTGACGACTATTTTTAATTCTCACATTGGATCATATGAATTGGTCAGGGAAGAAAGACTGGCACTTCTGGTAATCACAATGCATTGTACATAGTGTCAGATGAAAAATTTAGGTGAAAAAAATGCAGTGGTCATGAAATTGAATCCCACAAGTGGAACAGTGAGTGAGGTCAAGTCATGGCTTCAGAATGGTTCCAGGTACAAGCAAGACTGAAGAGAAACCAAAGAGCCTGAAATCTTCTGTGCTGTTAGGGAGGACAGACCTAGAAGCAAGAAATATCTCCGCTGTACTCCAGTGGGAGAAAGAAAAGATTAGTAGCAATTAAGCAGGGCCTTTCATTTCAGTATTCTGGATTTAGAGCTAGGCCACCATCCCAGATACAGATGGCTAGTAGCAGCATCCTAAATCAGGGAACATGGGGTGAGAATCTTGCCCAGTGAAATCCTCTTAGCTTCAGGCAGTCAGACAGCACATGGCCAGAAGTTGCATCTTCACTATTGCCACTAATGAAATTATCCCTTGTGATTTCGTCCAATACCTTTTTTTCTGTCCATTTACCCCATTGCCCCCCGAACAATAAGTAATTAGTGTGAGAATCTGTTTGAAACCTGATGTACAATAACTGTGTTGAGCATCTCCATTTTCTCGCATTGGGAGAAATAGCAATCAGTCATTCCCTATTCACCTTCTCACAGTGATCATGTTTTTTTAGAGCCATGATATTACTTGCAGACGTATGCATAACTTTTCAGTAAATACCGAGATTAAGGCAGAAACACTAGTTGGAAATACTGTATTTCTTTTACAAAGAAAGAGAGAGAGAGAGAGAGCAAACGAGAGAGAGAGGAATGAACTGTTTTATGAGACTACAAAGCCAGCTGAGCAAACTAATAAGAAATGAAAGAGCATGGCATAATTGCAAAGTGAGATTGTTGTGTGAAATTGCCCTGCCTTTCAAAAGAATATGGATTTTTTCCAGCTTATGAATATTGCCTTTCCAAGGGTTGAAAGTTTGATATTTTGTGAGGAATAATCCCTTTCACAGTGCTCATCTATGTTGTGTAGGCTGAGTGAGGAAATTTGTAATTTCTGATCGGTCCTCATATATTTCAGGACTATAGTTAGGACTAAGTCTAATCCATGATTCCTGCTGATGCCATTTCTCCAAGCAACATTCATGAGCAATACATTCACAGGAGTCAAGACAAAAAGCCATCCACCACATCTTCTTACAAAATCTAAGCCCCACTACTTAATGTATTGAGCCAAGACTAGACTGTTTTATTGTTGTCTCTCACTAGAGCCTACCCCGCTGGTGCAGAAGAAGCAGGGTTACAGGACTGGCTCTTGCCCAGGATGAGGGCAGACTCTCATTTCATAATGTGCTGGACAACTGCATTGTTCTGCACAGATTGTCCTTGACAGAATTTAAGCAATGTTGAAAGCCATAATTCAAGTGATGACAGTCTGTTTTCTAAGCATAGTTGTAACCATTTTAGAAGTGGGGACGAAAGGTGAGATTAGGCTTCTCTGTCCATCATCCTTGAAAAATCAGGTGTCCTATTAAAGCCGGTCTCTCTCTTTAGTCAGAAGGAAGAACAGTACCACCAGGAACACTTCTTCCACCTGTTCTGAACTGTGACTGTCCTGTAGTGATCTCTCTCTTTCTCTACCTTGACTGTAGAGAGTGCTAACCTTAGGCAAAGCATCTTTTAGGTGAGTAGAGTTAGATTTATGGTTTTTAGAGGTTCTGTAAGTTCATTCTTCTTTTGCTTATGTCCAGCTTTAACCAGTGTAATGGTACCAATTGCTGGCTATGCTGCTGAGGAGGAGAGGAAAGCCAGACAGGAATGTCAGTAGGGCTTTATCTACCTATGCCTTACCTTCAGATAGGAAGGAGAAAAATTGTGTGACTTATGTTTGTGATTCCAAAGATATTAAAGAGTTGAAAAGAAAAACAGTCTATAATATAAGCTTCCACCCACTGCATGAAGCGAGAAAGGACCATTTTGATTGTCTGCTCTGCCCTTCCACAGGGCAGAGGCCATGGAAATTGGCCAGACAGTTTCTGTATGGAGCCCAAAAACTTGTGATCAAATTAGAGCGAGTAACGTTGATGGAGTTCTGTAAATAGAAGAAGTGAGCAGATGAGGATAGGTCAGGGGAAGAGAGGAGAGGGCCTCTGAGGTAAGAGGAGAGTTTGTTTCATAACAAGACTGTTCTTCTCGTGTTTCCCTGTCCCAGGAGCAGAGTCACTAAACACTCAGGAATCCAGAACTAATCTTTCATTAATATAAATACAACAAACTTATTCTGAGCAATGTTATGCTTATTTATTTATTTATTTAATAAGGAAAAAGATAATAATGTTGTCTGAAAACCTCAATAAATGCAAAAGATCAGGCTCCTCAAGAATCTTGGTTTTCTTACATTGCATAAGTCTAATGCTTCTTAATCCTGCTGGTTTTTCTAGTCAGTTTCCTATTTATAAGGGTTTATTAAATGTTACATTACTGCAGAACACAGGTAGTTCACTGTGATCAGCTGTACAATGCAGCAGGAGTCCTAACATTTCTCCTGTTTCTTTTCATTTTAACGATGCAAAGTTAGAGATAGCTTTTGGTCCCCCTCTTGCAGAAGCGTGGGGAAGCAGACCATCCTGGCTAAACATCATCACCCCCTGTTCTGTTCTCAGATGAGATAAGAAAACCGATTAGTGATTGGGCCAACTACATGGGCAAGTGGGAATGGTAAGGGTATGAACTTTTTCCCTGTCTTCCTATTTGCTGGACAAGTTTCTGGGAGAGCATTGAGGTTCTCTGGAAGGCAGTGCTTGCTCCAGCCACCTGCTACACTGAGAAACTAGGCCTGTTTGCCAGTGCACTCAGCTGGAGTCCTGCGTGAGTTGTTCAGAGGATGGCCACTTTTCATCTTCTGAAGAGTTCTCCCTCCTATAACATCACAGCACAGTTGTTTTCACCCAAACATTCAAGCAGGGCTTCAGAAATCCACAAACAAGAATAAACAGCAGGTAAAACTTCTCCCCTAAGCCTTTTCAAAGAGCAGTCAGAAACGCTTCTGGATGCACATAATGATACCAGAGGGTGAAGCACACTGAAACATGACCACCCTTAGAAAAGGTTGCCCTGCACCTGTTCTGGCTGCCCGTTTGGAAGTTCCTTCCTGAATGGATCATACTTCAGTTCTGGTGTCCTTAGCTTAAAGTCCTGCTCATAAAACTAACTTTGAATCCCACAGCATGGACTTAGCAAAGACTTAAAGCCTCCAGGTCAGTAGCCTGCAGGTGTGCACTGTAACAAAATTTTAATTTGGAGCAGGTGACAACAGGAAGCACAATGTGTGCATTTTGGCAAAGGAATGACACAACTGCCGAGTCCTGGAACAGGCAGGTTGAGTGTATTGGTTTGGTTCTCCTGTACTTGCTGCAAAAGCATATCTTGCTTTAGACACTTAAGCCATTTTATTAGCACAAGGCTTTCATTCTGGACCTTGGTTTAATAATTCTGACTACTGGAGTCCTTCAAGGTTTAATGAAACACTGCCTCACATCTTCTGAAAAAAAAAAAAAAGAGAGAGAGAGAGAGAGAGAAAAAAAAAGAAAAAACTCTGGTAGTCTCATGAAATCAGGTGTTTAAGAGGTAGGACTGCAATTGTGTAAGTGATACAATGTGGTACCAGTGCAAGCAGTGTAACACTAATAAAATATTTTTTTCTAAAAAGAAAAAAAGTAATTCCTCAACATTTACGGTCTGAAACACATTATTTCAGCAGTGGAGTATTAATGAATCGGTAATGCTAGACTGTTTTATTTAGCCAGCTTCTGTAACACTGGTGTACTTTATTGTTTATTCAAACTGCAGACTTATCCAGCATTGCATGTTGATAAAATTTCTATGAAAAGAAACTTCTGTCTGGGAAAAGCTACGGTTGGCCAAAGGAAGCGTTCTTTCTGCTGAGCTAGTTGGGCTTCTCCCAGAGGCCAAGCACCTTAAATCTTTCATGATTTTACATATCCTGCACATTAAGGTAGGGAAATAGTTTTTCAGTTATAGGTTCTGTAATCCAGCTGTGTGTCTTTTGGGTCACTGTATTGGTCAGATGCCCAAACTGACCTCTGACAGAAGTTTCCTTGCAGCATTCCTATGAAATAAAACGTTAGCTCATCTTCTTTACTAAACAATCAAGAGGCTATTTTACTGCTGGCCTGCTTTAAGGAACACTGCTTCCCAAGAAAAGCACTGAGAAGCTGAAAAAAGATGAATGTGCAACCTCAGAGTTTCTCCCCTCATTCTTATGGACTGTCCTAAGATCTGGTCACATAGAATATTTTAGTAACCTTCCTGGATAATAAACAGAAGGCTGTTCACAGCATCTTGATTCTCAGGACTTTTCTTCCTTCCCATTGAGTGCATCCTTCATGTTATTCACATCATTCCATTTAAACAGGTTCTTTGCTGATTCTAGACTGCCTGAAGAGCATCACAGAGAGAAGTGAAAGCACAGGAGAAAAAAAAACGTGAGCGTGCAGGGGTGCATCTGCCGGTGCCACTGCAGGCTCTTGAATGCAAGAGAATCATCTGCAAGGAAAACCCTGCCCCAACTCAATGCCCTCCAGGATCACAAGCTCCATGCAAATATGATATTCAGAGAATGTATGAATGAACAGACTCTGTGAAATCTCTTTTGCAAGAGCCTTAGAAATCAGTGAGGTCTGAGTGTTTTTTTATTCAGTTAGCGAAGGCGGGTAATTGTCACCATGACCTCTCTCCCCAGTTTTTGTGTAAGTGGTAATAACAATATATTTAGCACACACATAACAACTTTTTAAAGTTTATTTTTTTCTTGGAAATCATATAATTTGAAAGTATTCACAATATTAAGTCCAAAATTGATGTTCATTTTTTGGAAGTTTTAAGTTGAACAGTTAAAGTTTGACTTTTTTTTTTCTAAGAGAAAGAAAAGGTTTTGTCATAGAAGATAATGGTGAATCTCAATTTATTTGGTACATTATTGTCCTACCAGCTACTATGGCATCTTTCAGATCTTATCAGGTAACTGAAAACTGAAGTGCTACACAGGATCTTTCTAATGGCTTGATAGTGATGTTGATATTGTTCGTTTCCTTGAATGTCTTTGGTTGGACACTGATTGTGGCTGATCTTTAGAGCCAGGTGGCCAAGCATCTGGAATTATCATTTAGTTGGAATATGTGGGGGTTCAGGGATACAAAAATTTGAATCCCTGATACAAATGTGATTGTGATGGCTTTCAAAGTTCAGCTATAAGGTTAAGAGCTGGCCACGTTTCATTTTGTTGGGATGATCACTCCATGGGGAAGAAAATAGTTACAAAAGAAGACATGTAGCTGAAAGGCATTTCTGTCTCTGAGAATATCCACCACTGCAAAACGGTATGAGCACCTGTACCCTGGGCAGGACAGGAAGTCAGGGAGAGAGATTTCTGTGACCTTTACCTCACGTCCATTCATTCTGTCACATGAAATTGAGCAGAACAGGCTATTTGTTTTGGTATGAAACAAACGGATCAAAATGGAGAAAAACTATAATACTTAACTTCCTGGATTTTAGAGCTTTTTAATATAGTTCAGAAATTAAGTTTTATGCAACACCCTTTCTTTGAATTCTTCTCCTCTAAAGCATAAAGGTATGCTATGGAAACTTGCCAGGTACAATTTACAATCTATTAAAATATCAACAAATATACACCAAATTTGGCAAACCTTACAAATAAAATCAGGTCAAACTACCTCTTCCCTAAAAACACTGGTCTTCAGTATATGCATCTCAGGGTGCTTTTTCTTCTTCTTCTACACAATCTTGGATTCTGACATTTATGCTGAAAATGAATGCGCCATTTATTCCACACTTTTCACGCTAGACTTTCTAGAAGACGAGATGGATCAAGGTGTTTTCTGCACATGGCTTTTCATGCTGATTTACTAGTTAAAATCTGTTTAATTCCAACTCTGGTTGTAGTCATAGTGGTAAAAAAGTGTTTGCTTCATCAGAGCCTGCCTGGGTAAACAAGCAATGCCCTGGCTCACCTGCAGAATGAGTGGATTCCTGGTTTTAGTGCAGTGCCTTAGCAGTGGAGCAGGATAAAATAATTTCTTAGTGAGTATATGATGCAGGAATAAGAAAATAGTAGTTGTGGATAAAGTTTACTGGTATTTTAAAGAACAAACAAGCAAAAAAAACCAAACCCTCCTTCCCACTTCTGCACTTCCATAGCCAGTCTCACAGCAGAAGGCAGCAGGGCACAAAGCACTGCAGGTGAAAATGAGCCAGCAGGAATTTAGCAGAAGAGCACTACGTTGCCCTGGTTGCCACACAGGGACCCTCACTGCCTGGGCATTGTTATTGTTGCAATGTTCTTACAGTAAAGAAAGTAGTAGGTTAACTTATAATGAATTGGAAGCCTTCAATTTTTAAAGATTATTTTCACAAACCTAGCTGGTCACAGAGTGACAGCCCGAGGCACACACGGATCTCAACTGCTCTTTCTGTCGATGCTGCCTGTTGGGATGCAGCCACCACAGACAATGTCCACTGTTCCTCATACCATGGACTGGGCAACAGGTAAATTTTACAGCTCCATCTGAGCTGTCGGTATGCTTCTGCTGGAGGAGATAATGCATCCTTTGTAAAACTTCTACCTCCCAACAGGCCAGGCAGCTTTGTGGCTCTTCTCCACAACTCTTTTAAAGAACTTTTAATCAATACAGTTTCCCTTTCTCACTGAAATTACATTTGCTGTATTTTTAGTATGTTCTGATGGAGCAAAAGGTGTTACTTACATCCAATTTTCCATATAACCACTTCTGATGACTGTCCCTTTCAAGTCTTTTCAGCCTATCCATCCTGAATTAACCTTTTTGTTAGAAAAGGCCTTTCGTGGTTTATAAATTTTAATACAGGATGCTAGCTGCCAGAAAGTTTTGGATTGCTACCAAAGATTTTAACCAGTCTACCCAGCAGATGAAATGAGGTACAGCTCCTGCTGCACCTGGAGACAGTACTTCTTTCATTGCTGTTTCAGAGTTATGACACCTCTGCTTTAGCCTCAGAAAGTCAGGAATTTTCCTTTAAACAGGCTTCCTGGAAATACAGTTTTACGCTATTAATGGGTAATTTATCACACAGTATTTTTCAGCCTTAAAAAACTCTGGGTTTTGAGGTTTGTTTTGTTTTTAGCATAGTAAAATGGGGACAGCTAAGCAGAGGTGAGACTCTTGAGGTGGTATCTTAATGGCAGGAGATGATGATAGTGGAGACTGACCTTCAGCGGAGGAACATCATGCACTTTCAGTGGTGCAGTGCTTTCACCTTCAGCTGTTAAGCATACAGATGCTGATTACAGGGGCTTCTGTATGCACTGTGCAGTTCTTATTCACCCCGAGAAATCTGTTAACTGTGGGATGCCTCGAGTGAGTGAGCTGTGCTTGACCTGTAAAAGTGCTGCACCACATGATTTGCAGTCGATCGCCTCTTCTGAGCAAATACTTTCCCATACAAAAGAGATCTTCAGAGCTCCACAGTATGGGGAATATCACCCCCAGAATACAGGTAGTGTCCTCCACCATCATTTTCATCTTCAAAGAACTAGATATTTTCTATAGTAAGATGCACAGCTCAATTAACTTTTATTTTTTTCTTCCCTGCAAAAGGTGATCATAGGAACACTTTCAGAGAGCCTCAGAATTTGAAGGCGGTAGTATTTCTGAAAGGCCATTGCATGGCATCTGCAGATTGGTCACTGCACTATAACTGGGCTCACTCTGCAGTTCATTTCGGGGACTTGCTCTCATGATTTATCACTAGGGTATCTCCAGGATACTTAGTTACCAGGGTCATTATAGTAAAGGAAGTCAGAATTCATAATTAATTAACAGGTCGTAGAGCAGTTGTATGCAGGGTGCCCTGTGGAGCAGTAAATTCCCTAGTCCTACCTCATGAAGTTCAGTGCCAGACTTCCCTTGCTGTATGTTCCTGCCCTGTATAAAGCTGTTTCCTTTCCTGACCTTGAGCAAAGTTCCAGACTAATGTTTTGGGCAGACCCCAAAGGAGCCATAAATGTATATCACTTATGACACAGTATGTCACTTAATCTTAGTCATACAGTTATTTCAGCCCCCATGGTGAAAGAGTCCAACATGACTGCTGATTGTAGAAATGTATCATTTTGGATAAATTCCCTGATCCGTGTTGATCTATCTTAGGGGGAGGGGTGTGGAGAAGGGGGGGAAATGGTTTTCCTCTTCTACCATCATTGACATCTGTGAACTTTCAGTAAACAGCATGACTTTCTGAATCTGTTTCATAGCTGTCGTGCTTGCTCTCTAATCTGTTTCAGAGCTGAGCAGCTGTAAGCTTATATTGTTTCTCAGGGAGATGTAGTTGTGTACTAGAGAAAGAGCAGACATGCTTTAATTCTCACTTGTGCACTACCGTATACAGTACTTTCTCTGCTTTGTGACTAGCATATGCAATCCCTGAATGTTTCAGATAGTGGCTCTCCTGTTCCCCAAAGTCCAAAGCCGTTTCTAATTTGAGGCTGTGGAGATTTCTACATAAATATTCTGTAAGTGATGTAACGGTCCTCCTCAAAACACCTTATTTGCAAATGATTAAAAGAGGAAGTCTTCTTTGCTAGGGATGTCTACAGTTTATGACCACTATCACAATGGGGAAAAATACAAATATATGATTTGTCTTTAAAACACAACTGATGATTCAAAGATATACGATGTTACTGGAACTTCTCTGCTAAGTCCCATGGCCAGTCCAGCCACAAAATGTGCCTCTCTATGGCCAATCTGAGAAAATCTGCATCTCCCTTGATCAGAGTTTCAGAAAAAAAAAAAATATTTTTATTGCCTATTTGCAAAAGATCCTGCATTAGAATAGTGAATTTGTACTGGAGCTTAGTAAGAGTAGGCTAACATACATTCCCTGCCCTTTCTTGGTTTATGGCTGAGTTTTCATTAAATGGATGAATACAGATCAACCATGAGATAAGAAGGCAATGAAGACAAGAAGGTGGTCAAGATTGCTGGAAAGAGTTCATTTTTAAGGAAGGAAGAAGAACATGGAAGTTTCAGATATATAGAGCAATGTACTATAAGGCACAAAATAGACACTGAAAGGAATAAAAATAAATGAATAACTTGTGAAAAGATGTAAGAAAAATAAGGAAGTTGTAGATGAAGGTAATTTTACAAAGGTCTTAAGTCATTAAAAAACAAAAAAGTAGATAATTATTTTACTGTCTGAGCTTCTGAAAAGTTGACTCCTGCTGTATGTTTCTGAATTGATGTTTTTCTTTCATCTGTTCTGAGATTTTATTTTAGGGATTTGAGCTTTTTTTTTTTTTTTTTTTTTTTTTTTTTTCTTTCATACATATTTCATATNAAATCAATATGTTCAAAGAAAAGCCAAATCTTACTTTCTGTACCATTTTCACAAAGGAATTGATTGCACATTCCACCCCATTCTCAAATATTTCCACCTTCTTTTCAGATAGGAAGGCAGCTTTTTCAGAACAATATTCATGAACAATTTCCCCCTTTTTTTTCTAAACAAAAATGCTGACCACCCACACCTGTAATGAGTTTTTGAGTAGAATATACATATGTACTAGAGAGAAGACCAAGAGAGGGGTGCAATAATAAGCTTCAAGTTGTAGAAGGCATCTAAAAAGGAGAAGGCAATAAACTGTTCTTGTCATCCATAGATAGGACAAGAAGAGATCAACTTCAGTTTCACCATGGGAAATTTAGATTAGGAAAACTTTCTAACATTGAAAATTGTCAGCACTGCGACAGATTGCTTACAGAAATTATGGGAGTTTCAGCATTGAAAGTTTTAAAAGAATCGATGTATAAGCCAAGCTTTTATATGAAGAACTTTATTTGCTACACACTGTCTTTTAGCTGCATAAAGACAGCTGCCTTTCCTCCAGAACTTCCCACTATTTTAATAATAAATATACAGGATGATTCAGTATGGATATAATTTGAAATACATCACATCCTATCCATTCTTACCTAGATTGTGTAAAAAATCCTATAATCCATCTCTGAGCGATAGGGGAGGTTGTTTTCTAATGTCTCTTTTACTGAAAGTGGAGGTCACAGTGGCCTGGTCTAAATTAACATTTGTAAGTCAGATCTAATTGTTTACACCTGTTTTTTCCTTAATGTATACCCTATGCAAACCTGATCCTTGCCAAGACGTAGGTACAGAAATGTCAGAAGAACACAATGTGCTTACACATAGGAGTGAGCAATGGCTGGAATGTGGAGCGTGTGTCACACACGTGCTGCAAACTCCTGCATGGCAGGCATCCCCATTTTATCGGGGGGGGGCGGGGGG
>VXAA01007270.1:41016-92440 GCA_013399115.1 Anseranas semipalmata
GGGGGAGCACTGGAAAGACACCCCAAGCCTCCATAATAGTAAAATATCAACCTGGCATGGGAATTCCGGAGATAAGTTGTCTAGACCAGCTTGAGATTGATGAGCATGGTACTGTGCTCTCCAGAAAAAGTTCAGTTCAGCATATCCCAGTGCACAGCTTACAGCCCAAAAAGTTGGAATTAGACTCTACTACACAAACATTTCCACTTGTGCTCTTGTTTATAATGGTTGATGCCAGCAGCCATAAATTTACGAGGTACTCTGTCTGGGCAGTTAGGAAGTGTGTAGAACTGAGCTGAACTGAGCTAAACTGAAAAGACTGAGGTTAAATAAAGGGGGAGAGGGAGGAAGACTCCTTATGACATGAGTCTGGTAGATGAAGAAAAGGTAAGACAGGGAAATTAGCATCTCAGTAGTATGATCAGAGGACTGAGAGCTGGTGAAAACGGAGCGCACAATTTTTTTTTAAGCAGAAAGCAGTACTGGGGCTTTCTTTGCATTGATAAACCATCACATATGAAATATATATTAAAAAAAAAAAAAGCGAGTATTAGCTCTTTTTACCAATTATAGACTGTTTGGATGTTTGGGACTATCAGGATTTTTATTTTAAGATGTTTTTCTCTTATACCTGTGAGACTGACATCCAAATGCCATGGAGCTTGAGCTCCTCCTGTCCTTCATAGGCTTTGGATCAGAACATGCTAAGAGCTTGGTCTGGGCCTCTCCGAACCTGAGGCTTGTTGGTCAGAAGCAGAGAGCTAATGGAGCTGGGGTAGCAAACTGGCTTGTCTGTGATAATTTCCTAATGCTAGCCAGCTTTTCATATTCATGTGTACAGAGAAAATAACACTAACCACAGTTTGAGTTCAAGAGAGAAAGCAGAAGGAAAGCTTTTAACTTCTCTAGCCTGCCCAGTCTTTACCTTTAACCCTTTTATCAATTTCTATACATCTAATGGCAGAATTTGAACCTAAATATGCATTTTGTTCACAAATGTAACACTAATGCTAAGTATGGAGCTTTATCACAACTCTTGCAGACTCGTATCATGTCTGTAGAGGTGTTAAAATGTGAAAGTGACAAGAACAGCTGCTTATTCATTGCTACTTTTTCGCTATTTCTTTCAAATTTTAGGTGCTCGTATACTTTGAAAATTATACATGCTGCTTTAAGGCCTTTTCCCACTGAACCTGAAATAAAAAAGAAATACAGTTTTATATATATATATATAAAAGAGCCATTTAAAAGAATTCAACATCAACTGAGCAGCAATTTTATGGAAGAAATAAAACTCTTGACAGATTATTAAATACCATGAATTATCACAGTTGATTAGCACTACATTATATAGTGCAGGTGTTTGTTACTGCGTGTAAAAATTCCCAGTGTTCAGTATCAGCCTTAGGGCTGATATTGTCAACTCCATGATGTAGTGGCCTATTGCTGATATTCTGAGACACAATATTTAGGTATATGGGAATATGTGTCATTTTCAAAACTCGTGGAATTGTTTTCTCTTTATTTTTTCAATTGGGTGTGGGTTTTTTTGTTTTCCATTCAGGAAGGGTAGCCATTACTGCAGCTCATGACCTTAATCTCCTACAGACCTTTTAGCAGTTTTGATGCTGGGCAAATCCTGTGATT
The DNA here is from genome assembly GCA_013399115.1 of Anseranas semipalmata. Taxonomy (NCBI): domain Eukaryota; kingdom Metazoa; phylum Chordata; class Aves; order Anseriformes; family Anseranatidae; genus Anseranas; species Anseranas semipalmata. The sequence continues at coordinate 42,664 of VXAA01007270.1, forward strand.
GACTATTGCCACAGCGATACTGAGAGCTGAGGAAAAAAGGCGCGGATGAGGAAATATCCTCCAACCACGTTGGTATCACTTTTTTTCCTCAGAAGAGAGAATTTCAAAACTCAGGATCATTCAAGAGGCTTTGGTACCATCAAACCAATGTTCCTGAAATCTGGCACGTGAAGTAGCAGGGAAATAACCATACTCCACTCTAGGCACTATGGGAACTGCTATTGCAATTCTGCATCCAGTTTTTGCTCTGAGAAAGATAGTGTTGCTCCGAGCTCTGGATTGGAGGGTAGATTTATGTTGGTTTATATCTTATGATTATAATGACAAGATTAAAAATGTGATGGAAACATTTTTACTGGGGCTAAGTGAAAACTCAATTTAGTCAAGGAGTTCAAAGCTCATTAATGAAACAGCCCATGGATTCTCGAAGAATGTGAGAATAACAAAGAAACTGTTGTAGTAAACTCAGTTACCACTAATACTTGTAAGAGGAAAATAAGAAAGCTGTTATACAGGCTTATTTTGTGTGCTAGTGATATATATATTTGCTAAGAGATTGCTTCAGTTATTGGGAAAAACATTCAGGTGTTTGGCTATTAAAAATATCTCAAATTATTTACGTATACTATTGAATTTCATCAAGTAGTTACAGTAATAATGCATCCTGCAAAGAAAGAAATGTTCAAATACTTTAAATAATACTATTTTTTACAGAAGACTTTACCTTAAATAATTGACTCCCATTGAACTCCTGAAAGGTATCTGAACATATATGAGTATTTCCAGTTTACAGAGCAAGAGGCAGGGATCACAGATTCCCAGCTCTGAAGAAGTTACTGACAAGAGCTTTCTGAGTGCAGAAAGCAAGCTGCTGTTAGGTTTCTTTCATTTGTTCCTCTTTTCTAACCACTACACAGCAGTTCTCTCTTACAGCTCACCTCAGCTTCAGACAGAGCTAACACATACTGAAGAGTTTGTAATCAAGCATTCTTATAGCTGACTTTTTACATTTTAAAAGCGTCTGGCATTTTTGCATGTCATGGCATAATATTAAATTAATAGGACTTTAAAGAAGATACCTGATAATAGGATCTTACCTCACAGAGCTTAAAATTTTTATTAGTGTTTATAGTATTGGTTTGAGGTATTTCATATAACGTTTCCCTGGGCAACTGTTAGAAGAGATTTAAATGTTTAACATATGTGGCTGTTCGCAGTAATATAACACATGATTTTACCATTACTATCTCTATGTCCTTTTTTTATCGTTTCCTTGCTTTTACAAAATAACATACCTTTTGGAGAGTATCCTGGTGTCTGACAGGCTTTCCCTGTGAAATCCCCCCAAGCAGGAGCCCTAGCTGGATGGGTGGCGAGGTACAGCAAACCTTTAACCCTGTGTTTGTGCAGGGGGCGTGAGGGGTAAGGGGAAAGCTCTCAGTGAACTTCTGCACGGATGCTTCACCCAAGATAAATGACTCTTCGAACCTGGCCATTTTACAGACATGCAAACGCCTCTCCTGGAAGTTTGCCTCTAACGGGCTTCTGCAGATGGGAAACTGTCAGGAGGGTTTAGTTTATCTTTCTAACAGAGATGAACAGGAGAAGGCAAAAGGGTTCAAACATAACTGCTCTCTGCTGAAGCCTCCATGACGTTCTTTGCTTCAATCTTTTCTTTTTTTAGCTGCTGTCCTGTATATTATTCTTTCCATGAAATAGGGATCCCTAAACTCCCCGTGTTTTTTTTTTTTTTTTTTTTTCCATCCTGTTTCCTATTTTAAAATCATTTAACCTTCTCAATCCACTCAGCGAACATGCTATGCACAATAACACATGGCGGTCACCTCTTGGTAATGTCTGTTATGTAAAGAAGAGATTTCAATCCACATTTTAGGGTCATGCATGGACACAGTTCACCTTTCACTCACAGTAACACGCTGCTCTCAGGAGGTGACAAATGTACTTGGGAACTTTTTTCCTTTATTAACCTGTGGTAACTTGAGAACAAGCTCCTCAATTAGCTTATCAACACTGACTACATATTGATTCATAAATGAGTGTGAGAGAATGCCTTTGGAAACTTTTAAAAACATCAGCTGTGATTGACTGTAAAAGACACCTTTGACACCTAAAAATAAGGAGAAGACCTTTCATATTCTCCAGTTTGTGAACAGAACTGATTTCGACAGGATATTTGGTGTGTTAGATATTCACAACTCACTACGTGTTTTTCCTAATTATCCCTCACATTCTCCATTTAAAGGATGGAGAAACTGGGGTTGGGAAAAGAAATAATTCACTGGGATCACAAAAGAAGCTCTTGATCCTCTGAGCAGAGCAACAGTCTGGCTGTCTTCCAACCAGCTGGCTGACTTTACATGTTGTTTTCTGTAAGAGGTGCTGCACAAGTGCAGACTGCCCTATGTGTGGTCAATCTATGACAGTCATTTGTCCAAAGTAACCCTTTTGTTTTTCAAAGGCAGCCTTTTTCCCTCAAGGTGATCAATACTGATGTGCTTTTTGCTCGTGTGGAATACGATTGACTTGAGATGAGTAGTTCTGGTTTTATTATTTCTTTTTAGATCTGCTTTTATTTTTCTAACCAACATGAAAAATGACCTGCAATTCAGACCTAAGCCTAGGGGAATGCTGTTCCCAGTCATGCTGATTCTTCTTTGTCCAATGTTGTCTTTTTGCAAAAAATGAAAGCCTTTTGCAAAAGCAAAAATTAAACTGTCTGAGTTATGAATACTAACCACTGGTTTTGAGACATTTACTGGCAAGCAAACAAAGCAAAGAATGGAGTCTCTCTATCAAACTTTGTATTTTGGACTTTGTATGTCCAGATCATAGTAAAACATAAGAGCCTCTTCATTTGTGGCAAATTAGTATAGTCTCAATAAATACAGAAGTAAATTGAGATTTTGGCTATGAAGGGAATTGCTTGTGTAGAGAGCTAGCTATGTTGCAGCTGAAATATAGGGTAGAGAAAAGGGCTCTTGATTTTTTTCATATCTCTCCATTCCAGCATCTCCTTCTTTTACTTTCTTTAGTGTATTTGTTTTTAACAACTCTATCAACTTCCTGCCTGGCATAAGACTCCTCAAGCAATAAAGGCTTTCATCTGAAAAGCTCACCTTAAGACGTAGCAATTTCAAGCAGCCACATTTAAGGACTCTGTAAAGGCCCTTATTCTCTTTAGAGCAGCGATCACATTACATACTAGGCTTTTGAAAAGCAGCAACACCACTGCCAAAGTGTCTCTGACTTAGAGACTTCTCACGTATCGTGTAGCCTTTTTGCTGACAAATTCCATTGGAGTGCAAATAGTTCTGTCTCTGCTAGGGCTGATGTCACTGAACCGAGTGCATTTAGGATGCTCATCTCTCTAAGCGCTTCATTTGGAAACAGATATGTATTTAAAAAAAGAATGGATTCAAGGCGCTTTTCTTCCTAAATAATTTGGGTGTCTCCTTCCTTTGTTTTAGTCAAATATATGAGAGTAGTTTGTTAATTAGTTGAGCTGGAGTTGTCAAAGTAGGCTGTATACCTGCGCAGTCTGGATGGGAAGCCTTTGCAACTGCTACTGTCCTCAAGCAGCTGAGCACCAGAGCTTTTTCTCCCCCTACCTAAATCAGCAAAATGACCACATCCAGCAGGCAGAGCTCTTCTACGTCTATGGTCAACAACTTGGCCAAAATATTCGATCCAAATGCTTTGCAAAACCAAGGGCCTGATATTGCAATGGAACCACCCCAAATTCTTCATGTTAAAAGCGATGATGTCAGCACATCTGAAAGTTTTACCATCATGGATATGAAGTTTGCTTCCCTTGAACAAAAAATAGATAAGCTGTTGACTCTGCAAGACAATGTCCTTAAGAAGCTTAACAACGTTTCCCAAGAAATCTGTTGCATTGAAAAAGATATTGAGATTGTAAAGGCGGAGACATCTGAACCTGGATTGAGGATGGAAAGAAACCAAAATCTGAGAAGTAATGAAATGAAGAGGCTTTGCCTTAAAATGAAAAAATCTATTTCTGATATAAACAGGAATGCAGAGCAGCAAGTTAAAAGACTAGATGGACTGGAGCAAAGTGTTTCTGGAATACAGAAGCTTGTAGGGCCTCTGGTTGAAAAGGTTAAAACATTAATAATTCATCATTCAAGAGTAAAACGCCATGTTCAAAAACGTAAGCTTTGCAAGGCAGGTGATTATACAAAAGGAGCTGGACATGGTTTTGGGATGCAGATTTTCTCACAGACAACAGCTGATGCCCTGCTCAAGAAGAAAAGTGAAAAGGTGAGCCTAGGTTTGTTTTTCATCTTGTCAAGAATCATTGCAAGCCACAGATATGTTCTCCTATATGCTTAGCTTTGCCATTTCATTGATATTTAAGAGAGAACAACCCATGTGCTTTAAAAATGAAATGTATTAGAACAAACTGAGCAAGTTTTGGTGGAAAAGATACAAAAAATCTACTCAGTGATCACTAACTTTGCTTTTTTCTAATGATCTCTACAGTTATAATACATAATTAGCAGTCACAGATATCAGTGATGAGGATTGTCACAGAGTTCAGAAGGTTTGGGTCCTGGACATACATTTTGCTGTGATATTCACCGGATTTATAATTCTGGGGGAAAATCAAGTTGCAGCAGTCATGTTATATGTCGTGTGGTCTGGAGCTCAGTGAAACTGATAAAAAACCTTCCAATGACTACAGTGGACTTTGGATCGGGGCCGTGCATGTGTATGATGTCCTTTATTTCAAAGAACAACTTAAGTGTGCTGTTCTGATCTGGTATTTCTGCTGACATCAGTGGGGAGGGAGGGCTTCTATACTGGGAGCCGAGGTAAGGTTACCGTAACCAGAGCTGCAGCTTGTGTAAACTTCCTCGGGGGGAAAAAATGCCTGTGTCACCGTAACGGGAGTTTTGTTATGTTCTTTACAGGCCAGATTAAGAGACCACAAAAATCTCTTGAAAGGCTCCATTGATTCTAATGGGCTCATGTAAGGTAGTTTGACTATTCTTTGTTTGGTAAAGAAACCTAGTAGCACTAGAAAATGAAGGAATTTCTTCTAACAAAATATGTTGAACCCAGAATGAACCAAAAAGGTTGCCTTTCATATTCTTTTCTGCTTTACTTTATCCCTCCCTCCTCAAAAAAAGAAAAAAAGAATCACAAACAGGCTTCACTGTTTGATACACTTAAAGAGTGATTTAAGGAGTTTGTTTTTCTGAAGCTTTTGAGCAGGAGAAGCATCGTGTGAAGTTATTACTGGAAATGGCCCTCCTTGAAGACAGAAGTGCCCAGTATTACGCAGCTTGCTTGCTCTTAGGCAGCCCCACTCCTCCCCTAGATGAGAAGCGTTTGAGCCATCATGGGAGGCCTAATGGCAGCCAGTGCCAAATAGCAGCAGAGGAGCGGCTTGTAAAGCTCTGTCCATTGAACTGGCTGCTCCACCACCATGTAAGGGTATAACACGTGCAGCCTTGTTCCCAGAACATCAGTAACTGAAGGGAAAAGTTGCTGCCCTGCCAAAGGAGACAGACAATAAAAGAGATTTTTTACAGGCCTTCTTTGAACATGAGGTTGGACTGGTTTCAATGAAGGAATTTGAACAAAAGAGAAGTTCTCTTCTTTTGTACCTTTACCTTGATAAGAAAAGATTATTTATTTTGCATTTAGGGCTTCTTTTGCTTTTTAAAAGACCAATGCAAACATCTGTTGTGTAAGCCCCATCCACAGAGACACACAGGTCACCTCTGTAATGCTGTGATCGCTGCAGCCTGTGGCAGAGCTCTGCCTGTGTCGGTGACAGAGGCTGTTGTCTGCGAAAGAAACATGGGGTAAGAGAGAGGAGGGGACTGTACTGGCTTTGCTGGTGGCAGCCCACCGAAAAAGACCCAAAGAGGGGAGGGGTGAGCGGGGTCTCTGTCTTTATTCCAACAGCAGCTCCGTTTGTAATCCCCTCACTAATTCATTGCTGTTCAGGCAGACTTTCGGCGATGTAGAGTGGCCTTAGTAGGAGCTTGTCTAGCACCAGGGCTTAGCAGAGGCAGCAGGAGCACGTCTGGAGTCATGCTGGTGATATTATTACTTTGTTAATATTTTGTTTGTTTTATTAGATAGCATACATATGTTAGCTTGTCATTACCTTCCTCTCTGTGTGTTTGATTTATTAGTAAAGGATCATCATAAAATTATCAAGCTATCTTGTGAACAACAGCTGGCTTTAGTAAACACTTAGTCATCTTGGTTTTAAGCAAAAACAGACTCGAATTCAGCCCTGCTTTAAGAATAATGGAAAATGGTATGATATCCTTCAGCAGAGACTGCCGAGCTTGGCTGTGAGTTTGGTAGGAGCCAGCATTCATCAGTTTTCAGGACAAGCCGACTCTCCCCTGCCTGAGGAGATAGAAAGAGCATCTCTGAGCAAGTTAGTGAAAAGGCTGGTCCATGAGACACGGCATGTTGGTTGCTTGTGCCCCTGCCTGCCACATACTCAAAATAGATTTATAAATGAGATTTTAAATTATTGTGTTGAAAAGGAAAGGAAAGGAAAGGAAAGGAAAGGAAAGGAAAGGAAAGGAAAGGAAAGGAAAGGAAAGGAAAGGAAAGGAAAGGAAAGGAAAGGAAAGGAAAGGAAAGGAAACTGAAGGAAAGGAAAGGAAAGGAAAGGAAAGGAAAGGAAAGGAAAGGAAAGGAAAGGAAAGGAAACTGAGAAGTAGGGGATTAGGTATCTTCTCACCCTTGCAGTATTTTACACCTGAAATGTACCAGTGATACCTCGTGACATAGCAATGAACAGACCTACCCAGTTATGCAGAAATCAACCCTTGCTTCTGTTAACACAATCCTTATCGCTGTCCCTCGTCCCCACTTGAAGACAATCTTGAACAATGCAGAAATGCTGGCCACCAGTCACAAGACCGACATCTGTGTTATCCTTGGTGGAATCCGTATTGCATTAGTGAGCAACCCTGCAATCATTTTAGGCATGCACAGCCCTATTCTGTTTCCTTATTGCCGTGAGCAAGGTGATCTGCTCTCTACAGTTATTTTGGAAGGACAGTACCTGCTGTTGTGCACTGCTGGAGGTGGTCAGATGTCCTGGACAACATGCCTGTTTGTCACCCACCCTCCCCAAGCCACCAGCACATACCACCTGATAGTTCTAGTGGCTGAGCTTTCTGATACATACCTGGCCGTCCCCAGCCTGGTTCTGCAAAATAATCCAATCATCCTTAATTACTAGTAGGCTGTGCAAGAGGTGGCCATGATACACCCGGATAAAGCAGGGCATTGTGTTTACATACTGCTTAATCACCTGCCCTCCCCTCCTTCCCTCCTTACAGAGGTGCTCTGCTTTATTAATTGTAGGATTGGTTTTGAATTTTTCCTAACTGGCTCATTTTACAGAACCAGATGAAGCAGAGAGCAGTTGAAAAGGCAGAACAAAAGGGATAGCTGCCTCTGTTAGGAGGGAAGAAAGGCAATGGGAGAGAGGTAGAGAAGTGGTGATAAGCAGCTGGGGTGTGTACTCTCTCTTCTGGCTTCTGCAGCAGCTGGTACAGTTTCCAGATCGCAGCCTCCACAGGGACTTTTTGTGCTCTGCAAAACATAGCGATCACTCTCCTCTGAAACAAAATTTCTGCTTTCCTGCCTTTTACTGCCATCCTGAAATACCTCCGCTGCCTCGTACAGGAGGTTAGTTTATTTCTGTTTTAGGTTGGAGTTACAATATTGTGTAGCCTGCAGACACTTCATGCTTTGTCAGTGCTGCCAAATGTCTCCCAGCCATTTTCCACCGTGTACAGCATGACCCCATCACCACGTGGCTGAGAGGAGCAGCATGCATTACTTGTTGTTTTAAGATATTTTCTCACTACTACCACCCAGGGAAATCAGCAGTTCTACAGTAAGCGTCTTTAAAAGTCCCGAGGTTTTCCTCACATTCACTTTTCTAAGTAGTCTGTGATAATCCTGTTGCAAAATGACTCTGTAACTCCATTTGCAGTCTTATTCCTTCCATCTATAAAGAAAGAGGATAAAATAATACTTCATTTATTTCCTTCAAATTAGACAGTGTTATTAACCTGCAAACACTCACCTGGAGAGTCAGAAAGTCCCTTCTGTTGCCATCGTAAAAGCGAACTTTATGCTGAACTTTCTGCATTTGGCTGCAGGTTGCTCTAACTTCAATCTCCAGCCATTTCTACAGGCTTTGCTGCAGGACTAATAACTATTAGCAATTTGAGGCTGTTTCCCACACTGAAAGCTCCCCAGCAGTGGGGAGCAGTGCTTCCAGTTTGAATCCTCTGTCGCTCCTGTGCAGGTATCACAGTGCGATTGCAAGTCACTGGTTGCTTTAGTAGAAGTCTGCAATGAAACTTCTGTTTGCCATCTGTGTTTTAAGATCCATTCAGCCTCAGCCTCTAACCTGATTCCGTCATTTTGCCTACAAATGCTAACTAGTCCCTTATGCATTATTTACATTCTCTCCAGATTGGCCGTGTTCTGTGAATTTTTCATATTCCAGCCAAATAGGCAGGAATTGTTTTTATTTATTTTTTTATTCTTATTTTTTATTCTGTTTCTGCAATCCTCGGTGGTTTTGAGGGCAGAGTCTTTCTGTAGGATCTCAGCAGATGTATTTGCTGCTTGGGCAACACAGCCAGTCAGCGGCTTTAGCTGCCTTTGTATTTGGGTATGCTTTTCTGCCCCTCAGGACTGATGCCTTTACCTAATTATCCTCAGTAGGGGTATTCCAGTTTTTGAGTGAACTATAAAATATCAGAGTTATAATTCTCTCCCTCACTTTCTATAAAAACCAGTATGTTTTCTCCAGACAAGACATCTTCATCTTGTTTTGCCCTGTTCTCTCCCCTACTGACAACCACAGGAAGTTTTTCATGCACTTCCAATTCAGAATGCTGTGTAATTTTGCTTTCATTTAGCCTCTGAACTTGCTTTCTGCTGTCAATGTTCCTTGGATAAGATCCTGCCCTGGGCACTGCTGTTGTGGTTTCACTCCCCCTGTACCTCTGAGGAACGCGTGGAATTAAACCAGGCACAACCAATTTCTAAACAACTGCATATATCCCCAGATGCCTTATTGGCATGACATCAATGCCCGTGCATTACAGCCATCATTTCAGGAATCTGCTACAATTCCTTTGCAAAACTAGAGAGACCTCATGAGATAAAGAGATAGCTGGTAAGTGCAGGAGAGCAAGACAAGGCAGGCCATCAGAGAGCTGTCCTGTAACAGCAGAAGGCTCCTGGAAGAGAGGAGACAGGGGTAGGAAGGGTTTGCTCAGGCAAGAGGTCTTTGCCCACTCCAGTCATCAAAAGTCCACCTTTTGTCATCAGGAGCTCCAGCCGTACAGTCAGTTTTCAGGTGAGGACTCCCCTCAGCCCCTAACAGGAGTCAGATACCTCTGCCAGTGGTCAGGATGCCATGCTCAAATGCCTCCTTCAGTAGGAGAGCGCCATTGCAATTAGATGCAGGGTCTCCACCATGCTGGCTTTTGATGACAAGGGCAGTCGCTCAGCAGCGTAATTAATTTGGTGTCATACTGGCAGCACCCTGGGCTTCGCGCGCACGCACCGTTGACGCAGAGCAGCGATGCCTGGCTGGGCAGCGGTCCCAGCAGAGCCTGGGATGAGTCCAAGCACATTCCTTTTAGTGTGTGCTGCCTTCGTGGTGAGGTGCCACAGGAAAATGTGTGTCTGTGAAGGGGAAATAAAGAAATCCCAGATCTTCCCCCCCCAACCACCCAGAGCCCCTTCTTGTTAAATGAAGTGCGTTATTAGGAAATCTGCGTTTCTGGAGTCCAATTAAAAGTGAGTCATCAAAGCTGCAGGGGATGATTTTTGAAGTTTGTAACCCTTTGGAAATCTCCCAACACTGTGATTTCCCAAAAGCAGCTTATGAAGGGCAGTTCAAGAAGTCTGAACATATTTGCCATGCATATCATTGCATGCTGAGCTCAGCTAAGTATGTAAAGCTGTGAAATATTCTCTTACCAATGAGACTACTCAACCAATAGTATTGCAAAAAATTGCCCCAGTAGTTTGACAGTTGGATGGTTTATGGGTTTTATTGACTTTTGAGTTGGACTTTTCCCCTCCTTTCTCACAGTGTGACAAGAGTGGAGCCTACTATAGAGGATGAGACATTTAATGGTAATGTGAAAAATGTGGAGAATAGCACCTAGAAATTTGGGGGTATGTGGCACAGGTACATATGAGGTACACATTCACCTGTGAAGCACATGGAACCCTCTCAGTCATCACACATGAGAGGACAGCAAGCAGTATGGAGAAGGTGTGGATTTGAGGCTGTCTCACCTACAATGATGTTATTCTGAAAGATTTTTCAGTATTTAGTATGTCTTCATACAGTGGTTATTACCTCATTACCAATGTATTTTTAAGGCAGCAGGTCACACACAAATTCTCTTATATTTCCTAGTGAAGGGATGGTGATTCTCATGGCTTGGGGGTATTTTTGTGTGTGATTGAAAGAGGTTTGTGACCTGGATTTGGTTTATACAGAAAAGTGATTTCTTCATTTAGTTCAAGGAGAACTATTGCAGATGTACCATCTGCCAGTAAAAGCAGAGTTCCCATGTGTACATTTTCTATCATTTATAAGTTTGTATCGGAAATGCATTCATTGAATATTTTACATTGCTGTGTTTTTGGGAGGAAGATAAAAACAGGATTTATATTGAAGAGTGAAGGAGGGATGGATACCGGCTTTTGGGGATAGCGTAGGAGGCATCACCGTGCATTCTGATGCCCCAGGGTCTCATCGTACACGACGCATTCTCCCGTGTATGGGTGTGAAGACACTGAGAGCACCCACTGTACTGTGCTCAGGTGGAAAAAAACATGGCTGATTTCTGGCTGTTAGTGAAAAGAAATCTTCACAAAGCTTGAGTAACTGAAATCATGTTGATAAATGGATGGTGATTGGGTCTTGTACAAAACATATAACAAAGCTCTGCAAAGTACCTTAAGAACCTGAGAAAGAGAAACTATGTAAGAAGCTTGTTCTAGGCATATGCAAAGTTTTGTGTCTTGGTATCAGCTGACCAAAGTTAAGAATAATGTCCTGACATCAAATGAAATGCTATGGGGTGATAAAGGACCTCCAACTAAAAGCTTGGTGCTGCTTCATGAGGCCATTTATTACAAAAATTTTTGCAGTAGGAAAAAAAAATCAAAGAGTTTTATTAGGTGAATAAAAAAAATTGAAAGTTAGCTAGGAAAACATTCCAAGGTTAGGACTGCTACAGTATAAAGAAGGAATTTAACTAAGTACAGCTCATTAAAAAGGAGTCAGATGTCTATAAAAAAACATTAATTTCTCAATGTATTTGAAATCTCTGTTAAAATATATTATATTTATACATATGATTGCTTATTGCTTAATTTCTGCAGGTTTCATGATGTACTTTCTAAAGTCAATTTAAATAATTTCTGAAAGTATCTTTTTTCCATTGATCTATACTGAAGTTTTAGCCTCCGGAGTATCTCACACTATTCTGTTATCACCATGTGGACTTTTGTTCTCTCCCTGTTACTCAGGGTCTAGCAATGCTGTATATGAAAGAGTATGTTTAAGTTTGGAAAATGTATTTTTGAATACACAATACGAATTTGTGTGGTTACAGACACCTTTTTGCTTACTTATATTTTGTAAGCTCACAATGTATCTTTTAACATTTAACCTTTTCTGGAATTAAAATGAAAACTTCATTGAAAACTTCGGGTTTGTATGGTACGGAAAATGTCAGTAGTGCCATAAACCTCATTGTGTATATTCAAGTCATTAAAGAAAGGGAAAATAATAGGGTGGAGGCATAATTTGCACTAAGAAGTATTATTTTGTATAATTTGAGAAATTACAGACTGAAAAGAGTCACGTGTCACCAAATTTCAGGAAGTATAATGCATGAATGAATAAAATCCCGTCAGGATTAAGTTAAAAGGACCCTTAAGAGAGCGCTGTTACCAGACTGAAGGAAGAAGCATGTTAGGAAGAGCAGGCAGGTGTGATGGATGCCATTAACACTTTCCGGATGGGGTTCTCAGAGAAGCGTGATGGCTGCGGCTGCTCACAGGCCTTGGGCTCAGGGACACATGCCCCGGGCCTGTTAAGGACAGGTCATCGTGACTCCTGCGGCACTTGGCCGGCTGGCCGGCCAACACAAGGGAGCCCATTGACCTCACTCGACTCCAGGAGACCTGGCTCAATCTCACCCTTTCGGGAGCAGAAATAATGAGGGAAAGGTCGTATTTTTATTGCTAGACTAAGATTTGACATGTTGAAGTCACGTGCTGCTACTAAGAGCAAAACCCTCCACGTGGAGACAACTGGTATGCGCACAGACAGGCCACTGATGTGTCTACAGATTGTAGCAGTCAAATATCTAGTCCTTGTTTTTGTTTTTCTTATTCTGGTGCACTACTGGCCCTATACTTACTGCAAATGGTTGCATTTATTGATTCTGAAGAATGCCAGTAAAAGTTTTATTTGTATTCATTTTTTTTTATCACTTGGATTAGTGTGAGCTCCTCCTCTGCTGTTAAAATATAAGAGATCAGAAGCGATGCTTGAATAAACACTGTAGTAATTTATGTAACACTCTGGCAGTTTCAGATATTCAGCATCATCCAATGTTCCACTAGGTGGATTTTCAAAAGCTGGCTTCCGTATTTCACACCTGCAAACTACAGCAATATTTAGTAGGAAGCGCTCTGTGCCTGTAATTAATTCTGAAGGCAGAAGTGAAATCTGGCCCCATGCATCAAAGAGCTTGGAGGCCGTTTCTCTGGTTATTTGCTCAGCTGACTGTATTTGAGCAGAGCTGATGTCCTCAGCGGTATGGTGAGGTTGACATACTTACAGGAATCCAAGTGCATTACTAATTGCGGTCACACTGCAGAATGAATAAGTCCAAGGCTTTTCCGTGCTTCTTTCAGTGCTTTCCACTGTGAAAAACAGAATGAGCATTGGTTGATTCTTTGTGATCCATCTGGAACCGAGACATTTATATTTCAGTTCCATGTGAACAAGGCTCCAATTTATATTTCAAAGGTACTTGGCTTGTTGTTTTTAGGCCTTTCTCATCTTGCAGCTTGCAACTTCCTGGGACCAACTGCATCCCAAATAAGTGTCGGTCTCAATTGTCATGCTCACAGTACAGCTTCTTTGTCCCTTGCAGATTAAGATTTTCTGAGGAAGTCCTGCTGAAATCCCTCCATGCAGTTTCATCCAGTTTTTCTTAACTGTTTTTGCTTCTTATGGGGTTTCTTTCATGCCTATTTTCTGTATAGCTTGAAGAAATTAAAACAAAACAAAACAGAACAAAAGCGTAAAAATGTAGACGGATTACCAGAAATGTGTTTAGTAATGGGACTGATTCATACCCAGAGTACAATATGAATAAGCAGCGGGACTGCTTACATCATTAAGACACTCAAAATTTGGTGCTTTACCCTGTATATTTCATTAAAATGTACTACACTGCTCAAATGAGAAAGTAGTCTCTCTGGAAAGTATTTGGAGGTATCTGCATTTTTCACACCCTTTGGATCTATTACTACTAATAATAGTGCCAGTTTCATAGTCCTGTGAGAGGAAGAAGGCAGGTGGGAAAGAATCACTGGTCACCCTCCTACCACTTCGAGGAGTGGCTGATGAAAAAACACACTGAGCAAGTGGCATAGGAATATTTGTAAATAGTGACAAATGTAGCAGTAATAGCTAAGTTTTTGAGGCACTGGCTATGCATAAAGCACCTCTAGATGTCACTGTAACATTGTAAAATGCAGATAAAAGAACCTACATAGCTGACGTGATGGTTTATATGCTCTGATTCCTGGTAACTCTTTTGGTCAGCCTGTGATAAATTACTGGATCATTAGAAATGCTGTTACCAGATGTTGATTAACAGCAACAATCTTTTTGAAATATGTCAGTAAGACTGTTACTAAAATTTTTAGTAGAATATTAAATATTCCTAGTTTTGTTTTAACTAACCTTGTTTTAACAGCAAAAACTAGTGCAGGGTAACAGCTCATTTCTGGAAGGTTTTTCTTTCAGTCTCTGAGGCTCAATCCTGATCTTTTCTGGGCTGCTTTTATGCCAACATTGATGTTGATTACAACTGAGATCATTTCTCCTGCTTTATACTGGTACCAATCTGATCAGCTTGGTACTGATTAAAGCAAGGACCATCATTCACAGGAGAAGCATGAGTTAGATCACAGAGTACTTCAATTTGACCAAACAAATCAGGCTGCATTTTCATAAGGAACAACGCAACATGAACACTGTATGCACTAACATATCTTTTGCCTTCTCCACAGGACATCAAAGAAAAGTCACATTTAAGTGAGACAGGAACAAATTCTGTAAAAGAGGAGAAACCTCCAGATTCAGCAGGTTAGATTTTTTTTTTTTCTGATCACTTTCTAGTTCCTAAGGATACAGTTGCAGAGCCCTTAGTGCTTCACAGAGATAGCCCTTACACTCCTGAGAAGCTCTTGGTTGGGTTACGTGTGCTCACCAGCATGAGTGAGAATTGTCCAAACAACATCATGTTGCCATCACATCCAAGCAACTTGTTGTGTGCCTATGCACATGGTGGCAAACTGCTCAAAGAAGTGCTTTGCATAAGGAGTTTATTAACCTGACAATAAATTTGAGTGAGAAAAACATTTTCCAGTGCCACGCCTGAAAGGGAAGAATGTGTGGCCCGTGACATCCCAGTTTTAAAGAAAAAGTACTCTGCTGAAGCTTATAACCCTTCTCTTGCTTAGGAGACATTTACACTGAACTTGAAAGTGGGAGAGGAAAGCAAGTGCCTAGTTCAAAAAACCATGGAAGTTATGCTGAGTGTGCAGCTCCTACTTTAATATGGCTACTAACTATCAGAGAATTACAGACAGATTCTTTTGTGTTCTGTTTACTTACAGAGGGGGCCATCCAGAAGAGCCAGTCCTGCTCTCACGAAGAGGAAGTTGATAAGCTCAACAAGGAAAATGCCGAGAGAGAAAGTTCTGTTCTGCTTCAAATGGATCCTCCCAAATTTCATCCTGAAGGTCCAGAGCGGAAGGAAGGAAATTTGGCTTTTGAAAGCTATTACAGATACAGGAGGAGCTCTGTTCAGAAATCCTTCACTACAGAAAGGCAGCAAAAAGAAGATGTTATTGATGATGCTTGTCAAAGGATAACTGGGCAGGAGATAGAGAGTGAGTCCCCAGCAGATGGGGAGAGGAAGGAGAAACATCAAGTGTCTGCAATTGTAAAACAAGAAAAGAGGAAGAATGAAGGGGAAGGAGTTGCTGATAAGAATGAAAAGGAGGATAAGGAACCACGAGCACGTCCCCAAAATCAAGATGAGGCAGGACAAAACCATGATCAGGAGGCACCAGAGGGAAGGTAAGATCTGAAACTCAGGCTGTACGTTCTTTAGAGACGCTTGCTTTAGAAAAACATGTAGTTCAAGTTTCAAGTCAAAGTGGCTGCTTAATATAAATATTGGTGAAAATCCAACCCGATACAAAAGTATAAAATGAGTTTATCTATCTGAGATCTAAGCTCTAAGCTGAAATTGTACCCTAAAAACAGACAGGCAATCTATGGTACTGGCAGTGTACTGTGAGGGTTTGCTTGGGAGGAAGGTTAGGACGATGGGAATTGTGACACGCTATTCTTAATCTTTGAGGAGAATTCTCCCACTCTGTTGTGTTTATACATTGCAGCATCATATAACCTGTGAGCGAAATGAGGTTAGGTTAGGCCATGTACCAACTGGTAATTAAGTTACTACAAAATTTAGTAACTTACTTGGTAATATAAAACTGTGAAACTTTGCCCAGGCAATTAAACTGATAAACTTGTTTACTGTAATTCTTTCTGTGCTGCATTTATATTTAGCCCTTCAGGGATAAACCAGTTTAAGCTCTCAGGAACCTATATGAACAGAGTGAAATCCCAGTCCTCTCCCATTGCTTTAAAGGTGAGATTGATAGCCAAATGTTAAAATTAGTAGAACTCAAGCGGGCATTTCAGTAATGGAGAATCATTTTACTGTCATGATTTTTTAGAGATCATTTTATTCCTCCAAGTGAATATTAAACCAGTTTATTTAACCTTACTATTTTACACTATAAAGCAAAATAGTCTGATGTTATTTGAATGCAACATGTGTGGGGGTGTTTTTCACGTATATTTTTAAATTTGCTTTGCTTTATGTGTACTTGCTCTAACGCCATGTTTTGTCCTTGCAGGTGTAAAGGCTGCGAAAAAGGTACAGGAAATTTTAGTTCAGTCACTGAGCAGACCCGCCAATTAGAGCATAGTGGTAGCAGTATGCGTTGGGTGAACGTTGAAGGCCTCATCAAAGATGACAACAGAGCAGGATAGATGCAGAAAGTGCTGGTGGCATATGTAAAACTAAAACAAAAAAACTCTTAAAGGAGGTAGTTCTAAAGGGAAAACCAAAACATTTGATTTCACTGATATTGAGAGTGATGATCAGACAAAGACATCTGTAAAAAGGAATGACATTATGATCATAATTATTAGGGGAAAAAGAAGTGCATGGTAACTCCAATGGGAACCAGTTGTTCATGAGCCACACCCTAAGTTGAAAAGAAATGCCATGGTTCTGTTTGCTTCCATCAAATTATACCACATCTAGTACCTGAAGAGTTGGCTCATCTTTTCTTAGAGGCTTCTGTTCTGACAGAAGTTAGTATCAACTAATTTGCTTCTGCCACAACTACTCCACTAATACTATCCTCTTTCCCTCTTCTTTTAACAACAGAGAGCTAAAACTTCTAGATATAGAGCGTTGGGAGAAATTACATCATGTGTGGTAAAATTGGTTGACCTGTGGAAGTGCTAAGAACGTGTTAACACAGAATCTACAATGTTCTGGATGTAGCCTGCAAAAACAGCTTTCTCCTATTAGTACCATTGCAGTCTGAACTGAGAAAAACTGCAGTCTATAAAATAAATAAATACAGACTGTTGTGTGGAAGCTTGACTGATGCTGCTGAACAGTCAGATAAATGGTGTTCAGGCACTGAACTCTGCAGCAGAGTGAAGCAGAGATTTCTAACATTAGACCTCTTGCTTGAGAATTTCAGTGCCTATCCCTCCGTCTGAAATGATGGAACATGAGGTGATGGCCTGATGGATTTAAAGATATATGTATGTGTGTGCACACGTAGGACACAACAATTTTTTTTGCTTTGTGAATGGAGGGTGGAGTGGGAAAAGGAAACCGTTACTAAATGTCAATGCTAGGCTCTTAGATTCTAAAGCAGAAACAGGAGATAGTATACTAAAACTATAAACTCCATAAGCTGTCTTGAGCGCTCATAGATTGTTAGGGATAGCATTAAAGTTAGTGTCTCTCTCTTGGAGCATCTTTCATCTGTAACAACAGGACATTCTTGAACAGGGAGAAATCCCCTTTGGTGTGCAGGAAAAGAAAAGCGGAGGGTCTGTCATTGAGAAAATCTTGAAGGCTAAAACTTAGACACATAATCTGGCCTCTTTAAATGAGCACTTCTTTGCCCAAAGTTTGGTAACATTTGAGAGGTTAGCTTTCAAAAACCCATATTCTTCTGTCACTTATGTGCTGGGGCTCTTGGAGTTTGTGTCATTAGGGTCAAATTCTGCCTTTAGGGTAGAGGTTTTCTTGGCAAGTTTTGGGTCTCGGCGGTAACATGCAAAGGCTCATAGTTAAGGACATGCAATTCAAGCTCTGCAGAATCCCAAGTAGGTGGCAAACTTCCAGGAGCCCCAGCTTTTCACAATTCCTTGACCATGAACTAACTTCCTGACCATGTAAGTTATTAACACTGTCAAAAAAATCTAGGTGCACAGCTGGTGTCCTGGAAAAATGGACGTTCACTGTGAATAAGGACAATCCACTATTACATTAATGACCAAAGTGTTCCTGCCAGCTACATGCTGTCATGGGTTTTTTGTTTGTGTTTTTAATCATTTTCACTGGAGTAATGAACGGTTTAAAATTGCTCAACAAGACCCACACAAAAGGGAGCCAGCATTCCAGACCAGAAAGCTCATGTTGAAACACTGTGGCTCTAGCCCTCCCAACCAGTTGAAGAAGTATTTGTCACCTTGGTCAGCCAAAGGTCACTCTCAGGAATATCAATCAAATGAAAAACAACATGGGTATGAAATTGAAATCGCAACACCCTGCAAAAAATCCAAAGAGAAATTAGGCATGCAGGGCTAGTCACCAGCAGGGATTTTGACATCAGGATGGCAGAATGGTCCAGCATGTGAAGGTCTGGACAATAATACTGGAGATCTACATTTGTGCCGAAACCCTGTAGCTGCTGCAGGGTGCTCTTAGGAAGCCATCCCTTCCCTGTGTCCCTCTTTATCTTTCATCTGCCTTCATTTTTTAAGCACAGAAACTCTTCAGAGCAGCATGTGTCCTACCACATTGGGCCCTGAGCCATACTGGAAATCCCAGATGCTATCTGCCAGGATGAAACTCTGTCATGTGCACAAGCTCTAAATACTATCTTTAAAGGCGATGACCATGCTGGGGAGGATGACACGTTGTGTCAATCAGATGGCCAGTAAAGAAGGGATTTCTTCACTATGAACACCATAAGAAGGGAAATGACCTCTTCTAGCTGGGCTTACAGGAAAGCTCAGTCTCTCTTCCTACCTCAAGAGAGAGTTAGAGTACATAGTCATCTATTAACAGTCCCCGAGGAAAAAAAAAAAAAAAAAAAAAAAAAACAGATAGAGAAAAAGCTAAATTCCTCCCAAACCTTCTAAACAAATTGCTCAGGCCCTTTGTGGGCATGAAGCTACACTGGCTTAGTCTAGCAGTCTTCACCTTGCCTCTTGCTACTCACAATGCAGAAGATGCTAACTGTATAAGGAGTGCTTGTCTTAATAGTATAGCTCCCCTACAACACCCTGTTTTCTGAGCCAGAAATCTGGAGTAAAACCCTTTCTAAATAAGAAAGACATTTCTATATAACTTAAAGTAGGTATATTCAGTTCTTAAATGAACTTATCTGGGGGAAAGAGGGACTAAAATATATGAGACAGACAAGCACTGCATGTGACCACTCATATGCTATGTATTTGTTTTTCCTTTTGTAGATGATAGTTCTACTCCACCAGCACCGTTTGATCACCGGATTGTCTCAGCCAAAAGGGTGGGGATCAGCAGTTATTATAACGTCAGCAAGAATGAAATCCTGGGAGGGTAAGTCGAGTGAACCCAATCAACATGAAAAGAAAGGCAAAAATTTACAGCCAAGCACCCCAGGAGGTGAATGGAAGCAACATGCCTCACTAGAGTCAAAGTCATGAAAGTCTAAGCTCTAACAGTACTTTAGAGAGGAATGAAAACAGGAGGCTGATTTTACTGTGTGAGTGAATTTTGGCTGAAGGTTTGGCACCACCAGACTTGGCTTGTATTTGGTGTTGTTCTAGGTCAGCCAGCTGCCCTCAGGCTTTGTGACGGAGCTCCTAGGATGCTGTAGTATCTCACATTGCAGCCAGCAGGATGTAGAGAAAGGTTGTAGCCTTCTCTCCCTCAGCAAAGCCCATCCCTGAAAATACATGCATGTTTTCAGATAGATCAGCAAGCTAATCTGCCAGGCCATGTTGATTGATGAGAGTTGCTTGATCTCTCATGCTGACATAATTTAGGAGAGAGTGGTATTATAATTTCTGATAGCAGCATGGTCTTAGCAGCTGCTAATGAAATCACATCCTTCCCTTGGAGTAGAATGATGAGATGGAGAGAGGAAGATTGTGCACATAAATGAGTTATTATCCTTACAGTATGTATTGCTGTTAGCTTGCCTGGGATACCTCATCACATATTAAAAGCTCGTAGACATAATGAGGTGAGTATTACTGAATCATACAAATGGAATAATATCAGCTACAACACAGTGATTTTGATGTGCCTAAATGAGTAGTAGCAAGTCTAATTTACACAACAAAGTAGCAGCAATAGAGCAATTGAAATGGAACTCAGTATGGAGAGGATCATTTCTGTTGTGTATAACCTAGTTTACATTCAGGGCCAACACCAGCACCACTGGATGATTTTTTTTTTTTTCCTTTTTTTTTTCCCTAGAGGGCGATTTGGTCAAGTGCACAAATGTGAAGAGAAAGCAACAGGTCTCAAGCTAGCAGCCAAAATTATAAAAGCCAGAGGTGATAAAGAGAAGGTTGGTAGAATCTTTGTTCCCTAATGGACCCCACATTGTTCTTCAGATACACAACAGACCAGGGCCAAGTGGCTCACAAGCCATCACAGTCACAGGACCTGCTGGATTACCATTGGCTGTAGTTCTATTTCCCTCCTCCTTCAGAACTGCTAGCAACTCATCAAAGTCTTCTTTTTTTGGTTTTCTCTCCCTTCTTTTTTTTTTTCTAATCTTAATTTTTCCAACTTTCTTTTCAGGTGTTTGTGTATCTTTGGCTTTCCTTTTTCAGCTTTCTGCTGACAATTCTATTAGTGTTTTCTATAAAGGTGAAAACATTTGTCGGGCCTGTGACATAGCATATTCTTTCCCAAGCACACTCTAGCCTTTACTGCAATGACTCGACGTCACTGTGAGGGCCGCTGATAACAGGCATGATCTGGTCTCCTGACACCAATACAAATACAGATAAGAAGAATTAGTCTGGCCTGTTTAGCAAACCTCGTAGCCATGTGGGGCTTGCTTTCACAGGAAAGACATGCATAGCATCCTTTCTGTGACAGCTGTGTCATTAATGGCATTCAAGGGTGGGATTTGTCCCAGCTATCTGTCTAAGGCATAGCTGACTGTGGCCAAGCTGATCACCAAAAATCCTCTTATACTCAGTAGAGAGGCTGGCATCACTGCAGAATGATTCAGCCCATCTGAAATAGTTGGTCTGAATGGAGGTACCAATCTTTCTCCCCTGACTACAAAGGGATGTTTTGAGGACTGTCCTGGACTTTTCTTATACAGATTTGTTTTTCATACCTACAGCTGGTTGAAACAAATACTGTTTTGCTTCTCTCTTTTCTTTACATCTGTGCGAACCCACCAGTTGTCCATGTGTGCTCTCCCTCTTCCTTTCTCTCTTAATATATTACTGAAGCAGTCCCAGGCTCAGGCTATGAGTTCAGTCCAGTGCCTATAGCTTTGATATCTACTACTGCAGGAGCAATCAAAGGCAAACCCTAGGTATGGTTGCCATGAGTGAAAACATGAAGATAATGCAGATGTTTGGTTCAAACTGACCGTATCCTGGTTCATACAGCTTTCTTAGAAGAAAGGCTTCTGAAACAGTACTCATGATTCTTTACAGGATGAAGTGAAGAATGAAATCAATGTAATGAACCAGCTGAATCATGTGAACCTCATCCAGCTGTATGATGCCTTTGAATCCAAAAATGACATTGTCCTAGTAATGGAATAGTAAGTGTGTTCTTTTCTTTCCTTTTCTGTCTTAAAGCTAGAATTATCTTTTTCCTTCTTACTTTCTCCTGAAATTAGAAATAAATCTTCTAACAGGTGGAAAGAACATATGAAAGATGTTCCTAGGAACAAGAAAAAAAAAAAGAATTTAAGAAAAAGTTGTCCCATGGAGCCATTTATGCATTTTTTTCAAGTGATGGTCCACACTCCTGGTGCTTTAAAGCCACTACCCCATTTGAAGATAGAGCTGTTATATAGATTCTCTTTAATTTCATATATTATTTTGTGTCAGCTAAGAAACAGACATCTCAGAATATCTCCAGTCCCGTGAACCAAAGGAAAAGACATCTTATGATGAAAAGGAGCCAACTGTAGATGTTGCGGATAATCTTTATGCTGGGTGCCTGAACGGATTAACCTGGCTTTTATGCTAGTTTATCGAGCTAATTAGGTTCAAAATAGCTGCGTTAAAGTCAAGATGAATAGATGTTTTAAGGAAGCCAAAAAGAATGCAACTAAAACACTGAAATACATGGGAAAAGGTTCAAAGTCATATGAGCTTGTCCCAAGACAGCATCTCTTAATGGATGGGAGACTGGGCTCTCAAGCCTTGAAGAAGTTCAGGCCAGTATGCATCAGAATCCAGTACTTGGGAAGTTCAGATCAAAGTACAAGATCATATTGCACACCTGCCTCACCGAACCTGACTGTGAATGATTAAAATAGTCAATAGTATAAATTCTGTATTACTGTAACTACATGGGTTTGGATTTGGACTTGGTCACCACTTCATTGTCTTTCTCTCGTCAGTGTGGAAGGAGGAGAATTATTTGACCGAATTATTGATGAAAACTGCAATTTGACAGAGATGGATACTATTTCATTCATAAAACAGATCTGCGAGGGAATTCAGTACATGCACCAAATGTACATTCTTCATTTGGATCTAAAGGTACAGAATTGACATGTTTGTTTCGTGCAATAACAGCTGTTGAAATCCTCTTTCTTAAGGGTAGGCCATACAGCTTAGCTACAGCTTTGCAGATTCCCAGGGCAGAAACAGCAAACAACCTTATTCTGATTTCCTTAAACTTATTTGTATTTACTTTAGCCACATTGAGATCAGTTAAATCACTACAGGGGTAAGTAATTTAGATGAGAAATGTGGTCATATGTCATCAAGCCCCATAGCTTTTGAGTTTTCCACAGAATGAATTTACAGAAAGCCAGCAACTGGCTACGATATCTTGCTATTTTCAATTTTGCTATTTGGATCTCAAGATATTGTGTGAATATTTTTCAATTCAGTGGCACAAGATCTCTGTCTTACGCATCAGCCATGGAATTAACCCCATTTTTACCATGCAGAAGCCAAGGCATGAGTGAGTTGAGGGTCATTTGAGGGTCATTTGGGGTCAGTGAAAACCCAGCATATCTTTCTAAGGTCTTTGCTACACTGTTGTGGTCATGAAAAGGCATCAGTAGATAGCCAGCTTGAGGGAAAATACATGTACTTGCTAAAATGAAAGCGATAAAAAATATTCAGTGGCTGAGGCAACAAATACGGTATCTTTGTGTTAGGTTTGACAATAGCTGCCAGTACAGCTGAAAGTCCAGAAAAGGGTAGCACGTTCTCCATCAGGTACTTGCTAGGTTATGTGAACTATTTAACTGTATACATAAAAAGTCCCTGTACTTCTTTCTAAAAATGAATTCACCAATTGCATGTTCTTACACTGGCTGATTGCTAATGGTTAACTGTCACCCCTCAGAAAACACGTTGAAAAGGTATTTTTCATTAGGCTGGACATTTGAGCTGGGTCTTTTCCCCTTAAACCAAGTTTTTATCAAATAAAAGACATGTTTCTTACCTTTATTTAGTGCAGGAATAAAAGGGGATGATGTCTTTAGTTTTATGACTGGCTATAAAGCCCCCTAATGATCCCTGAGCTTTACAACAAAGCAAAAAGAAACAAAAAGTGCACAAGAGGGTTTTCTCATTGGTGAGATTTTTATTACAGCTGCTGTTTTTGGCTTGTAATAACTGAGTTAACATAGTACTTCTTTAACGTTGTTAGCATTTATATTATTGCACTGGTTAAGCAAACGAGCAGATGCTTGTTGGGATCTGCTTCAGTTGCTGATCAATGACCAGACTCACTTTTTTTTTTTTGCTTATAAACATCCAGATAGCTAGAAACCTGTCGAGCAGAATTTCACAATGTTCTTTGGGACATATTAATTATGTTCTTGGAGATGGCACAGATTTAATAAGAGGTCAAACTGCTCACAAGAAGACACATAAACAATCCAAGAAATTCTTCCCAGAGACCTCTCTTCTCATGTGCTAGCCAGCTATGGCCTCTTCCTTCTGTTTTGCTTGCTCACAGATTGTTGTCAGTAACAGATGAGTTTGAGGAAGAAAGCTTGAAATTGAAAGAAATTCATCCTGACCATAATAATCCAGGACTATAGAAACTATGGACATATGGTGTTTAAAAGTCCTACATGTAAAATGAATTAGTAATGGTGACAAAGGTTAACTAATGTTTTAAGTGTTGAGGGCTGTTTTATTTCAAAGAGGACTCAAAGAGCAACAAGACAGAGTAGCTATAAAACTGCTGGCAGTGAATATGAGACTCTATTTTAGGTATTTACATTTCAAAGACAATTGGCCAAACTCTATTCTCAGTCCCTTCTGTACAAATTTGGAGTAATTCTAGGAAGCCAGTGGATTCCTGCCAGGAGAGTGAAGAAAAACATTTGGCCATGTGAAAATCCAGAGGGATTTAACCTGTGAATCCCACCTTTTGCTAAAATACCTGATGAAAACGTGAAGTTGATGTGACTAGCATAATATATCAGTATTCAATCAGACAAATTCCAGTGTCAGCTTATTAAGGTCTGTAAAATCACAGTGCCAGCATCCTGAAACCCCTCTTTGGAAGTTTGCGTTCTCTGTCCCACTCCCCCTAATGAGTTCTTTATCTGAACTCCTGCCTTATGTCAAATAGAAAAGCCAAAAAGAAGAAGAATCAGTTACAAGGCACAGAACACCCAACCTCAACTGCTATGTGATAGCTGGGGGGGGGAAGGTACCCATGCACAGAAATATGACCAAGGAGGAAAGCAAAAGATACTTATAGAATGTTTGCCATGTTTTTAGTGTTTTTCACACTGTAGTTTGCTAAAAGCCCAGTTTGTCATGCTTGTTTCTCATTGAACTGTTTTCCGGTTTCTCTTGGCAGCCTGAGAATATCTTGTGTGTGAACCGAGCTGCAAATCAAATAAAAATTATCGATTTTGGATTGGCAAGAAGGTATGTGCATGTTGTTCTTACTAATTGTAAATGAACTAGGAAACAATGAAAAGAAGTACTACATCTCTGCAATTACACATTTGACTCATAATGGTCTCCTACCGTTCCTGGGACAATTTTAGTGTGGCTCTTTTAACCAGAGACATCTTTTAATATGGAATGTTTGAAGTTGAGTAAAAAAGTTTTGTTCTGAAGCCTTTTTCAGGTGGAAGATTGAAAGAGGTCTGATTCTGACTGAGCATGTACATAAGTATATTGGAACATCTAAAATGGACAAAACTGATGGTACCTCTTGTCTGGTCTCCTGTACCCAGTGATAAGAGATTCTTCAAATAGAGTATAAGAGACCGTCAAAGGCTGTTACAATATAACCCATGTTATATCACTTTCTAGTTTAAGCAGATACTATAACCTCAATGAAGAATTTACTGGTTAAAAAAAACAGGCCTATGATATGGGGAAGGTTCAAAAGGATGATAACAGATGCCCTGAGGAGTTATCGAAATCTGAATTTCTTCCTTTGTTTTGCCATTGAGTTTTGTCCTGAAGTATGATGTAAAGCTTGAAAACATTTTTTATTCCTATATATGGGTATATTTATTTTCACTTTGTACCTCTGTCTGTCCTTGATTTCCTCCTGAATATCCCATATGCTGCTGAAATCCCAATAAGTGCTGGACAACTTACAAGATAACTTTAGAGCTGTAATTGATGTCCTTTGTTAATGTTTCCTTTGCCTAGATATAAACCCAGGGAAAAACTTCGAGTTAACTTTGGGACCCCAGAATTTCTTGCTCCTGAAGTTGTGAATTATGAGTTTGTCTCCTTTCCTACAGACATGTGGAGTGTCGGAGTCATTGCTTACATGCTGTAAGTAGGATTCAGTCTTGCTTTGTAAGCTGTTCCTAGGCTGAAGTGTGTCAGTCATCCAAATTTGTTGTTATAGTGGAAGACTGACAAAATCTGTACACAGAATAGAAAATGTAGGCCTCTTTCCAAATTCCTTATTCATGAATCTTCACCTTTTTCAATTACCATGATATTTTCCTCTTTGTTTCATTGCACATCTCTCTTGAGCAATTGGGCATTACACTTCCAGAATAATGTAGACCTCTTGATAAACTCCCAGTAGGTGTGTGCAAGAGTGGTCAGAGGTCTGGAAAATATGACCTGCAATGAAACAAAATGATGCTTAGTTTGTTAAGGAAGAAAGGTGATTATTTAAAAATGTAAGTAGAAAAGAAAATGGGAATGGTCTGGAAACTTTCTTAGACAATACCATGTTGTAAGGTGGGCCAAGAGTAACAGAACAATCATAGATAGCACATCAGAGATCGTGTACAGGAAGGGGAAAAGAAGGATATAACATATTTCTTTTTACTTTAGCCTCAGTGGATTGTCTCCCTTTTTGGGTGATGATGACAATGAGACCCTCAACAATATCCTGGCCTGCAGCTGGGATTTTGAAGATGAGGAATTTCGGGGTGTTTCTGATCAGGCCAAAGATTTCATCTCCAAGCTTCTCATCAAGGAAAAATGGTATATAATCCCTGTGTCTTTAAATTGTGTGTTCCATGCCATCATGTCACAGTTGTGCAACTTGTATTGCTCCACTGCAGAATTATTATAACTCATCAAAGTTTTTAATGTCCAGGTACAATATTATAATGTCATTTTATTGATGTTCATTATGTCCATAAAATTCTCTGAAGTTACCTGAATGAGTTTTTGCTTTCATGCTAGCGGTTTCATGGATTAGCTGCCATCTGGCATAAAGTATCCTGAAATGACAGCGTTGCATGATGGCAGAACACAAGACCTGTAGGAGATAATTGTTGAATTGTAAGATTTTGGGAAAAACGCTTAATAGCATTCTGGTTTTCCTTTAGTTGGAGAATAAGTGCAACTGCTGCCTTAAAACACCCATGGTTATCAGACCACAAGCTCCACTGCAGACTCCAGGTCCCTAAATCTAAATATTTTTGTGCATTGTAGATCTGCTGTTGCCTTTTCATGTTACTGTATCAGTATTTGCTTTGACATTTTTCTTGTCCGCTGATGTATTTCTTGCTGATGTATGAAAAAAAAAAAAGAGCCACGTGTGCCCCTTTGCTTTTACTTAGATGTTATAATTTGCATGCTCACACTTGCTGATCAGTTCTTGCATGGCTGGGAAGAAATATATTGTCATGTGACTGGTGTGTCTTGCTGAGTAGATCCATTTCTTAGCAAAATGGGGTTGTTTAAACAATGAGCACTGAATTACCATATGTTGAAATATGGTAATATAAGGAGTTTTGCAGTTGGGGATGATTCTGCTTACTGCTTTGAAAAGCCTTTCAGGCTGTCCTGAAGTCTCATATGAGTGCTGTTAAATTTCACCCTACTTCTTCCCAAAGGATACTTTTCCCAGTAGAGCCTGGAACCTCAGCCAGTGCATATCTTTGTACTTAAGCACCTTCTTGCCCTTTAAGGGTAGTCAGCTTAGTGGCCAAAAGAAAAAAAACAGTTGTTTGTTGACCCCAAAAATTCCATTTGGATGAGTTGGAGAATCAATGTGGTTTTAAATCATTTTGATTATTTCTCTGTTAAGTAGTCAGTAAGTGTGGGAGATTCAGACTGTTGATGAGCTTGCTGTTGCTTGAATCTAATTGAGTCCACACTGTGGTTCAGTGGTTCAAGAGGGGATCATTTTAAGGAGGTTCCTGACTTTTTTTGCAGTGTTTGGAGTGCAATATTCACTATCTACTTTGCAGGCAGAGCACATATATGTTAAATAAAATGACTGCTGTGATACCTATGATGTATATGCCAAGGTGCCTTTTGAACTGCAGTCATCAGTAAGAGTTAGTAGACCATCTTATTAATTAGAATGATAATTTTATTAAAATAAGATCAAAGATCATGATGATAATAAAACAATAGTAGCTCTGCTGGTGAGGTGGTGTGGGTTTTGGGCAGGATGGACTGAGTAGTGTCCTGGCAACTCTGTCCTTGAGAGATATTCCTGCTATACAAAGTAAGAATAATCAGAAGCAGTATAAAATAGGGAATACTAATAACCAAATTAATTATTATAACTTTAATTGAAATTTAATTTTCTTGATAATCTCCCAGAACAGCAATGCCCAGGAGATTATTAGATTTATAAGTGAGCATACACAGTAAAAATAAGAGAATTTGTCACTCTCTTTGCAGGATTTCATAGGATAGCATTCAAACCCTTTAGTTTGGCTCCAGTGAAGCTCTGATTGCTGCACCCTGGGGAACGGGCTGTCTTTTCCAAACACTGCAAGAGCATGGGCTGCTCACCTGTTATTTTTTGTTGTTACCTCTTGTGCTTTCTAAAATAGCTTTACTAAACATGCTGATGTTGTGGCATTCTGCCATTACCTTAACTAGAGGTAAGATGTGACTGATCTTTAATTAATGCTCCAATAATGGCAACTATCTTTCTTTTTTTGTTTTTCACTAGAAGGAGGCTAAAGGCAACTGTGTGTCCCGAGCACCCCCGGCTCCATAATCTCTCTGAAAGAGCTGCCAAACAGAAGGTCTGTTCGGGGTCCCAAGTGTTTCTTCAGACATAAATACCATAGCCCCTGTAGAAGGGATCAGTGGGAGGCCGAAAGCCTTGCATAGTCCTAACTGCACAGGCCAAAATATATTCACCACCACCATCATCACTGTTGTTTGGAAAGCATTCAAAATGTAAGCTGGCCCTATCACTTATACCAAGTCACAGCAATGTACAAAAAGAGTCGTATATATGAAGCCATATGTGCTGCAAACCCTGGCCATTTTAGAGGGAATGGTTATGCTCCCTCTGACTCTCAAGGGGCAAGATTTCACCCAATAACTTCTCAGTGTTGAAAGCTTTCAGGTTTTCATGCTGTGGTTAGGAGTATGGTTTTAAAGGGGTAGAAATATGAAAAGTAATTACTTTTTAGCAAAGGCATGGGCCAGACCCTCAGGGCAGTTCCAGTAACTGTACTGAAAGAAAAGTGAGGTGTCCCCTAAAAGAAGCTGCTCCTCGCTTTTGAGGACCCGATTCTGACAGGGCACTTCTCTGCCCTTTCAGCCTGTAGTAACCAAAGCAATCTTGACAGAGCATCTCTCTGACCTTTTCTTTCTGGCTCCTTGTCTTTGCCTTTTCATTAACAAACACTTCATTAGTGGTTCTCAGGCTGGCTTGGCTGCCTCCCCCAGGGTGGCGAGGGAGACTCAAGTCTGCTCTCATGTTCTGTCTCTGGTCTTTGACCAAAGCATACTCAGCCACTTTGAAATCCGGCTACCTCAGGCAGTGCAGTATCTCCATAAACCAGTATACCAATTCCCACAGCCCCTTTTACAAACTACCACAGAAGCTGGTGCCTCTGTTGAAGGACCATGGGAACCACTCAGAGGTTCTCGGGGCATCTCTGGGCAAAATTCAGTGGAGGGTCAAGATGTGAACAGGGCTGAGAACACACACACTGTAAAACCACTTCCTTTTAGTCACACATCATGAGTAACAACCAGGATACCAAAATAAAAGTAGTCCACTTTTCACCGCATGCAAGTTTTTAGTGCTGCCATCATCCACCATCTGCTTGATAGGGCAAGGGATGTGGTGGGTTTTACTTGCAACAGGTTTTGTCCAGAAACATCTAAAAAAGGGTATTGTGAGAGGTTGAAATTTTTGTTCTGTTTTGACTAAGCATAGGATTAGAACAGATTTTATACAGTGTGGAGTAGTCCCACACAAGTTAATGATCTCTAAATGATTGTTGGGTACCTGAAGCTGCCTTTCCATTGTACACTAGAGGGCTAAGGTACTGTTATTATCTCCTGCTTGCTATGTGAAGCCACATAACTTCCTGATATGTGATGTCCCAGCATCACCTTCTGCAGTGGGAATCCATTGGGAATGAGTAGCTCTTTGTGATCATCAGCATTCATCCCTGCTTCACTGGTGCTGGGACAGATTACATGAAGCTTTGATCCAATCACTTGTGTACTTCTACATAGCAGATTTCAAAACAGATTTTCCTAGTGTTTTATTCTGTATGTGACATTTCAAGCTACTGTCTGCACAGCAACCAAATGCTGAAAACTCTCCCGCTCTAATCCAGGAAGCACTGTATTACACAAATTTCTGTTGCAACCAAGATCAACTTTGAGATAAATTGACTGTCCAACAGCAGTCAAAATTATTTTTAAATAAACCTTTTATAGCTTTGTAACAGTAACTTACCCATGATCTAACCTGCAGGAAAACCTGGTTTTGGCTTTTGCAGTGTTATTTCCTCTGCGTGTGTTTTTCTATTTGGAGTTTATTTGAGTTTACTTAATGAGTGGATCTAGAGTCATAGCACTGCTTTGTTTTTAAAGAATCCCTTCAGCTATTTTTATCAGGCAAGTAGTGTGGTTACCACACTTAACCCAAAATAATACACTCAAGTGCCAGCTGATTTAGACCTGGCATCATAAATGCTTGCAGCGGTAACACGAATAAACGGAGAGGTTTGCAGCCTCCCTTTCCATGCTGGGATCTGTACGACAAGAGTGGCAAAAAAGCAGAGTAGCTACATTTCAAGGGAGACCTCCAGGACCCTTCCTCCACTTAACAAAAAGGCCTTGTCTTTTTAGTGTTTTATAAAACATCTCACAAATAAGGTGGCCGCAACAACCCTTTGTAAGGGCAAGAAGCTTCAGCACTGCTTTATTTTCCTTATGCACAAAGAAACCACCATGTGGTTGTCCTAGAACACTTAACCAAATAAAAAAGTACACTGCTGAATTAACTGGATTCTTGTTTTGTTTGTTTTGCAGAAAAGCTGCAGTGTGGTTACTGCTGCTAAGAGATTTGAAATGTCAGCAGCCTTGGTGCTTTACCCCCCTGCCATGACCTAGTCTTTTACTAAATGGACCAACAGCACGTTAGCTGCAGGACAAATCCCAGCATCGCTGAGCTGCTGCTTCTCTATTCAGCTTTCAAAAGAAGGAAAGTATTTCTCCAGTTTGAGAAAGGTGTTTCTTCTGGAGCACCATGTTCTCCATGTCTAGGAGTGCTACATTTACTAGGATTCATAACAGTCTTTTCTCTATCTTGTCCTCCGCCCTCATTTGGTTATCAAAAGCTTGTTAAGGTTCAAATTATCGGGTTAAATTGACTGTTTCTCCTCAGCCAGAAGGCAGCTTGGCATTGTGTTATATATGTAACCAAGACTGATTTGACACTGGAATCAAATCTTAGGAAAAAAAAAAAAAAAAAGCAGCCAATTTAAAGCCGCATTATGTAGAAGATTTGAAGTTTGTTTTTCCTTTCATGCTAAAATGAGCTAAGGATTAGCTCTACAAAAGTTAAAGCCATGATAATGTACTACCAGTGGAAGTGAGAAATGAGGCTTTCCTTGCAGGTAGGTGAATTTGCTACAACCATGATACATTTTAGGATTTTTTAGCCTGATGAATTGGTGTTCATTTTAAATACACTTGGATTCATTCAGCGAGAAAGAAAACAAGGCACTATTCACTCATACCCATGCAGACTCTCTTCTCCACTATGCAAGTGTAACTCAGAGTTATTTTAACAGAGGGTGATTTTATACCACCTACTTTGCTTATTGCTAGTAGAATTGATTAAGACCACTGGCAAAGAGGAGAGTCAGTCCTCTGCTCCTTAACCTCTGTTTTTCTATGGTTTTCTTTTCTTATCTTGCTACCAAGCCTTTCTGTCTCCTAAGTAAGGGAAAAACTGGGAGTCAAAACAGCTGAATTCTTTACCTGATATTGTTTGAGTATAGCTCTTCAGTAAGTGAATCTGAGTCTTACTTGCCTAGGCTGTGATGTTAAAATAATGAGACTTATTCCCTGCTGTATATGGCTTTCTGACTGCTTGGTTTCAGAACTACACACACGAAAAATATAGCGAGTATTTTATTCCATGATGCTAACATATTGCAGTGCCTTTAGGTTTTCTTTAATTAATCTAGTTCTGATCAAACTACATATTAACATAGCAATATCTATATATTTATCTATACATTTCATACATATTTATATTTGAATTATGTCTTTTATTAAAGGGGATCAACATAAAGACAAAACTCAACAGCATTATTCATCACCACCAAATGAATTGTTTTCATACTTTTGTCCTTTCTGAATAGCATTCATACATGAAATAAAAGGGGCCCATTAATGGGACATCATGGCCATAACATTCTCTACAGCCAGTTTGATCCAATGCTTTAAAGCCATTATAGTAGATCTCTTGAGACTGTTTCTGTAAATGAAAAGGGCTTCTTACAGCTGTGAAATATAAGAAATACTGATGTGTTGTAATAGTTGTTGCAAATAGATGAGAACCATTACTACAATCACACAATGATTTACCATATAACTATGATACCATGTAGAGCACTGCCATCTTAAAATCCTTATCTGTAGTCTTAACTGAAGTAAACTTTGACTAGCAGAAATGGAAGGTTCTCTGGAAAAGTTGCTCTTGAGCAACCTCAAAGCAAGAAAACCAGGATATGACCTTTAGATAAAAACTAAGTTGCTTATTTTTAGTCACCATTCAAGTTTCCCTATGCAAAATAAACAGAAAAGCTACCTTTCTGTTAAGGCTGGAGTTCCCATTCCTATCTGACTACCTTCAAAACAGTTAGCTTTTTGTACCATAAAAAACTCAATGATCAGACTAAAATACAGCAGGCTAACTTTGGAATGTGATCTCATTGTGCACTTTAGTGCCAGTATTGTAAGTTTGGAGTTTTGTTTTTCCTGTGGTGGACATTTACATGAGTATGAATAAATTGCATGTCATTTTGACTCTTAGTAACTATACTAAAATAACAGTGTGACTGTAGTCTTATCTGCTTTGTTGCTCAGTTGAATTAAGAGAATTTATCATTTGTGATACAGCTGAGTTGTGATGCAGAGCTTCGTGCCATAAGGATCATCCACATGTTAGAGTGCACTGCACTGAGTCAGCCACTGATACTCCAGGAGTTTACTGGGGAACATGGCCTCTGTTACACACAGCTGCAGAGATCATCCATCAGTTCTCTGTCAGAAATACAAACACATGAATTACTAGGGAGGGTGGAAGAGCTTGACATGTTTTACCTGCTTTGAGAGGGAAGGCCCTTTCAAAAGGCATGAGTCGAGAAGGAGGTATCTCTCTGCTTCCTTGCTTGTGCAACTGGGCAGGGTGCTAATATTTTTGAGGGATTTAACTTTCGTTCTCACTAACATGGATAATGACGGTCACATTCTTGAGTCTCATCTGTAAACTGCCCCACTGCTTCATCCTTGGGACAGCTCCTGTAGCAAGGGATGAAGTAGGAATGGGACAGTTGGAGGAGGTTTGACTGAGCGAGTGTCTACAGTGACAGAAGGTGCCATTTGGTGCCCACCACAAACATGGGCCTGCAGGTGTCCAGATGAGAAGGAAAAATTGCGAGCATACTTCTTGTTATTGCCCCAAAGGCTCTAGATCTGCAGCACTGAGACAAAAGGGAGGCATGTGCATTACTAAGGTCATTACTGCTATTGAAAATAAAAAAAATTACACTGCTGCATAATTATCACTACCACGTATAGTGGTGTGCCTGAGAAAAATGTCTCCTGAGATGCTTGTTGGTACCTTTGCTGGCTGTTGCAGTTTAGTTAAATAATACTTGACACAGCTTCATTTTAGCGCCTTTCTATTTCTGTCTCATTGCACCTTGAGCAGCATGCTGTTCTCTGTGTGTTCAAGTTTGTTGTTGATTGTTTTCCTTAAATATATTCTATAATGACTACTAACTAAAGACTGTTATATTAAGTTATTGTTTTGACATATCATTATTTATTTTCTACTGGGTAAAAATAAGTCAGTTAGGTTCTAATAAGTCAACTGCATCTATGTGAGTTTGCTTATTGTTCATTTTTGTTGCCTGTTGGTTTAAGAGACTTTATTTGGAAACTGTGAATTACTGTGCTTGAGAGCGGGTTTAGGTGCAAAGGGCACTTTACCAGCTGTAGTTACTCCATTCAGCTGTATATCCACAGACAGTCAGAGATGGCTGCAGGTTCTACAAGAATCGCACGGGAACAGAGTGATATAGAAACATCAGTTGTGGTAAAAGGGATAAAGTGCCAAGATGCAGTATTTGCTCTGTGTACACGATTGTATTCTTCCAGACATGTACAAATTAAAGGTCATATCATTGGAACACAGTGATTTATACCAGGTGATGACTTGACCCCCAACTCTGCATACAGACTCCCTGCTAGCCTGTAGAAAGACCTCCCAGTGTCTCGGAGGTAACTTTACTCAGGAAAGCACAACTTCATTTGTCTGAATGAGGACACTGTTATTCCTAATTCTATGTATGCAGCAGAGAGACTCAGCTAGATAAAATCTCAGAGTTTTGTACAGGATATACTAGAGTAGTCTAACATTAGCATCAGAGTTGTAAGCAAATTTATTTCATTCAAGGTGGGATGCTAGTGGCTTTCCAACTCTTTTTACATGTTGAACAACCCGGAGGCTATGAAATAGATAAAAAACTCTACCACAGAAATATTTCCATATTATCATATCCATATTTGTGAGAACCTGGAGCCAGTCACTCCCCTCAGCACTCTCATAGAGTGAGCAGTTGGCAACCCGTGATAATCTGGTCTGGAGATTACAACAGAAGCTACTTTTTAATTTCTTTCTCATATTCCTTCTAATGTCAGAAGCAGAATAAACTTAAAGCCTATGCTAAACTCTCTATAAGTTGATTCTTATCAGGAATAACAGTGCAGCTTCACGGAACTAAACAAGGGAAGTGCTTGGTGCACATTTTGAGATGCAAGTAGCACAAGAGCCCGGTTTAATCTCTCCTCCTCACCAAAACAAACAAACAAACAAACAACAACAACAAAAAAACTATTTTGCCCTAGTCTTGACCAGATAAAATAAAAAGAACCTTAATTTTTTAACAGTTGAAGAAATTCAATGAAGATACATTTTTCTTCAGTGCTTAAATTGTTGCAGTAAGAGTCAAGATATTTTAGCACCTTCAGTTGAATGCTGACATTACAAATTACTGGCAGCCTTTTCCAGCAAAATGGCCCTCGCCAGCAAGTGTTCTGCTCTTCTCCACCGATGGGGATCTGAAAACATCCCATCCCCTTTCCCTGGCCCCACCACAAAGCAGAGCACTTCTTAGCTTGTGGTCTTTTAATACAGGATAAGGATTGTGATTCTGCTTAGTGTCAAACCCACAGTGTTGATGAATGAGCACCAATGCTCCAAACTCCTCCCTGCTCTCCAGGAAGATGCTGCATTTTCACATACTATTCTCGTCACAGATATATATTTGTCCTCATGTCTTGTGTGAATAAAACTAAACACTGCATGAATCCATTTAGGGACATTAGACTCTTTCACCTTCCATGAAGGCTTAATAGCTGAACAACTAACTACCTGGTTCAAGTGTTAGAGGAAGACTGATAGAGATAATGTTTTGTAAATAAGTTGTTTAGTTATGTGAGTAGAGTTAGCGATGACATTCTGGTGCGGCAGAACTGATGTTTGTGTACCCCACAGCAACTTCTCTTAGAAGACAAGCATATGAGAACTAAATCACAAAGCATGTGGATTTTAATGTACCATATCATTTTGCCTTGCATATTTGGTTTTGTAGATTGGCTCACGTATCTCTGGTATGTGTTCTTTCGTGAAAAACATAAAGCAATCTTGTAAACAGATGACAGGAATAAATGCTGATTTTGTTTACTCTGGGTTTTTGTTTACTGTATTTAATGTGCCTGTCATTTATGCTAGTAAGTAATAAAAAGAAACAGTGCCTTTTTCCCAGGTACTAGCTATGAAGGTGTCTAGATACGTAAAAGAAGAGTAATTTCCATTGAAACAAATGCAGATACCTAAGCCAAAGGTCTGCTCAGGCTCACAGCTTGTCCTCACCCCTTGTAGCAAAGCCTCAGTTCTCTCTGCAAATCACTAGGGCTTGGGGTACCCTAGGCTGAAATCTTGCTGCAAGTCCTCTGGTCAGGTCACTGGGGAGGAAAGAAGAGATTGCTGAAATTTCTGGTGCTCATTCACTCAAGGGAGCTCGTGCCACTCTTTTCTCCCTAAATTGTCACACTTTGGACTGTTGGCTTGCTATTCAGTATTGCTGTCTGAGGAACACACTTATCCCATCTAGGAGTTCGCTGACTAGTAAAATAGCCTGAAATCAAAAGAAATGTTTCCTGTAGAGTTACATCAACGTTAAATTGGGCTGGCTAGTGAAGAAAAAAAAAAAAAAAAAAAAAAAAAGAAAAACAAAAAAAAAAAAAAAAAAGGAAAAGCAAGAGCAAAAAAGAGAAAAATATTATAGGATGAGAAAGCAGGAAACAACCTCTCACTGGCACTGGGCTATATTCAGTAAGCAGCACTTTTTCTTCATGGTTTATACACAACTCTGGTTGCAACACTTGAGTCATTTACCATGCTTGAGGACCAACTTTGGTTTCTTACACTGGAAGTCCCACTTAATTTCAACCTGTATTTGTTGAGTCTGAGCTTTCCAGGTATAAGATCCAAGCGTGCAACAGGACACCCTCCAGGTTAAGCTGTAAGTTAAATTGACCAAAGAGTTACCCCCATTCCTTGGGGAGCACCGCTCTCCTCACCAACACGGAGCAAAGCCAGCACAACCCACTGGTAGATCTTGGGGCTGGAGGAAGCAAAGAGGCCAGGGAACAATTTTCTGAGAGCCGAGCGTAGGATGCACAGCTGCTGCCTCTTTGCACCAGCTCAACGCAGCCCTGAGACCACCAGTCGCTTCAACAGGGCTGTGCTGGGTAGCCTCTTTCTTGGCACGTGTCCTGTGCAAGCAGGCAAGAGGTTGCTCTTCCAAGTTAGTGGGCCGTGTAGCCTTTGCACAAAGGCTCTGTTTTCCCCTTCTCCTAAAAAAGTCTTCTAGCGGTCCTTAACGTTATCTGTGACTGTAGTGACACCGCATTATTGGGATTATTGTGGTGCTGTACCCACATCTGCTCTTCGTTTGCTTTTCTGAAGCCAGTCACCGTGTTTTAGTTTTCAGTGCCCTCATGTAGGAGGGTTTTTTTTTAAATATTAGCATCTGTGCTTTATAGCTGATGAGGAAGACTTTGCCATAGTACCTCAGTCATCTCAATGGTTCCTGCTAAATACACGCCACTGGCAAAAATAAAATAATGTGGATAAAATAACACTCAGCTCCCTGTATGTGTCTGTAAAGCAACTCCACACTTTTAAAATGTGTTCTGTAAGTGCATGTGGTTAAAAATATGTTGACTACAGGAAAAAAGTCCAACAAGGGACATTCATAATTCTTCATTAATTAATAGTCAACCCTTTTTCTCCCCCAATTATTTCAAACACCTGCTCACAGTAAATTTCCTTTGCAATTTTTTAATGCTACTTTAATATTACCCAGGACTTGGAAACATATAAGCTTCTCTTACTTTTTAATTATTTTCAAATTAATTTTAATTTTCTGAATATTTTCAGTCCTGCCCATTTGTTCAATAAAACTGAATTTAAATTTTATTTTATTTTTTTTCTTAAAAGCCTCCTAAAGTTTCCAGAGACTGCTTTTATGGGCTATTTTAATGAAAGATTTTGGAAAGGGACTGGAGATTTCCAAATTCCTCTCTTGAAGCCTCCTCATCCAAAAAAGGGGGAAAAAAAGATCACTTCACCCAGCGTGACTCAATTCTCTTGCCCACAGCAGGTACTCATCTGGGAGCTAAGCCATCTCATGCTCGGTGGGGGCTGTAGGTCCGACATCTGACCACTGAAAAC
Organism: Anseranas semipalmata; assembly: GCA_013399115.1. Classification (NCBI taxonomy): domain Eukaryota; kingdom Metazoa; phylum Chordata; class Aves; order Anseriformes; family Anseranatidae; genus Anseranas; species Anseranas semipalmata. The sequence goes on from VXAA01007270.1 coordinate 80,304, forward strand.
AGGTAGTGGCAAGTGACGTTCAAGGTGATCTCGGTCCTTCAGAAACAAGAACACTTCTTCAGAGAGGGTACCAAGGCACCCCACTGTGTGGGCTCAGGGGCTGGAGATGGCTTGGAAATACATGGCAGGGTCTTGCCTCATTAAAATGTGATGGTCTCAGTGAGGCAGCCGAGCGTTCATGCTGCAGCACCATGTTGCCTGCCACTTGGTACCCCTCTGTTTCGTCAGGCTGGTTTGTGATCACTCACGACAAAACTTGCCTGATGGGTAACGTCTGAGTAAGTGGAACCACCAGACTGCTGAAAGGAACAAACTGGCACCGACATTTGCTAGGTTTCTTCATTTTGCTTTTAACTTCATTTTTTGTCGAAGTCCTCCAGACAGGTCAGCGTTCAGCACACAAGCAAAAGTACGAAGCCAGCTTGATTTCCGTGCATATCAGCCAGTCAGATCCTGGCCGCAGATGCCTTCCTGAGCTGGGGCCAAAATCAGCAGTCAACCAGCACCACTGGGGTGGAGCTGGGAGCAATGAGAAGGGCATGTCCTCATGGGAAGCGTCTCAAGAGGCGATGAGCAGGCGAGGCACAGGGACCAGGCAGCCCCCGTGCTGCGAGTACTCAGCAGAGCCCTGCATGGATGCTGAGTGAGGATGCTGAGAGAGGATGCTGAGCGAGGATGCCACTTGAGACACCTCGCTGCAAGCAGGTGCTGTGGCCGCGAGAGGTCAGCATTGTTGTTTCTTATTCGATAAAACGGCCTCTTCAATCTCTTTATGGAAGGGCTGCTTTGGAAAGTCAACTTGTATCTGGACCCGCCCATGCCGGCTGGGGTACGCGGTGATGTGGCAGCCCCAAGCCCCGCTTAGGGACCACCTTGCCAGCCCATCCGTGTGGAGACGGGTGGCCTTTCAAATTGCACTAATATAACACTTTGTTTTCAGGCACTGCGTTAAATACAGCTTCTAGCCTCTCCCCACGCAGGCCTGTTCTTCTTACACCATGTAGAAGGACCCAGGGAAGTGCCTGAGGTGTGATACCAGAAAAGGATCAGAGGGTTTGTGCAACATGGAGGCTGGCCGAGGCAAATGTGGGGAACAAATGGAGGAGCCAGGAGTGCTTTTTACTTACTGCTATTTCATACTGTTCCCACTTTAGCAACAGCACTACCTTAGCACCTCTGCAGAACATGAACAGAAAACAGATCTGATTCAGGATTTGCATATAAATCAGCTGACATAAGTAGAAAAGCATGAAGAAACTTGCACACTCCTGTTATAAATAGAAAGCTCCACACCATATGGTTTGTACATTGAGAGACAGAGATTCTATAAAATGTTAAATTCATTGAGTGAGGTGGCAACCACTCTTCTATTGGCTTGAATGGGACGTAAGGGCATTAGGCAACAACTGGAGTTGGTTCTTTATGTAGTAAAACATCTATTCTGTTTTCAGTCAGTGCACAGAAATCCTGTGGTTGTCCTGAGGGAAAGGGCAAGGATGAAGGTCTCAAGTTCCATGTGTTATCTCTTCCTCTGTATGAAAGCTAAATGATCATTATTGAAATAGAACCAGAAATTATACAGTCAGAGAAGAACTCTGTGATAGCCATGTCTGATGTTCCATACATAAAATGACATAAGACCTCACACAATTAATTTCTTTTTGAACTTTATTTTTAGCATATTTAAAATATATATCTTATCTCATCTGCTTTTGTTCACCTTCTAGCCTTTGGCTCTTGCTCTACATTTGCCAGGTTGAACAAATCCCTACTAGCAAGTGCCTTCTCCTCCCCTAAGTCAGTCTAGACTGACTGTCCAAGGTCATTCTTTAACTTTTCTTTAAGATAAGCAGGGTAGCACTTTCCCTTTTTTAACATTTCCACGGATCTCTTTTGTATGCATGTTTGTTTTCTGATGCCATTCTTATACTATAAACACCGTAATACAACACTGCATGCCATTAGCTGTCACCTCAGTGTCAGGTGTAACAGAAGCATGGGGTCCTTGCTATTCACTCCCCAGTTGCCCGTTTCCATGCTCTTCATCGCCATTAGCCTCACTGGTCATCAGGTCACTAACTTATAGCAAAGACCTGCAAGTTCCCAGTGCCTGGCTTTCATCGCCTGCTGGGACAACAGTTCCCAGTCCTTGAGCAGGACCTGCATTCCTTTGGCACTTGGCTAACAACTCCAGAAAAAAAAAAATGTCAGTTTTCCATGAGTGGCCTTGCCTTCTCTCCCTGTACCAGGTGCAGAACCCATGTGACAACAGTGTCTCAGGTCAGTCCAAGGGTTTTCACCCCAGTCGCTGGTGGCTGGAGCTATTTATCCTTTTGATCAAAGCTTAAATTCCAAAGAAACAAGCAGGGTCAACAGAAAAGACTTGTTATGGAAATGCTGCATAAAGGAAGGCTCTGTTTGTGGGGGTCAAGGGAATGAAAACATCCACAGCAAGTATAGGAGCAAGCTAGAAAGTAATCCAGCCTTAAGAAAAGTCAGAAAACTGGCTCACTGTAAGCACACAATGTTGATGGTGGTAGGAGTGAGGAAATCTGGCAGTATTACACTTGCCAGTGAGGAAAAAATACTCTTGAGGGTTTAGCAGTGTTTTAATGTAAGATGGAGAAGAACTGAGAGCAAATTCATCTGCTATCACTGCTTAATTGCTTTTTACAGTTACCGCTACTGCCACAGTATACTGATGTCAAGGAGTCCTGCTCTGAGATGGGGGATCATTTTGCTCTTCCATCTCATGACTAAGAGAGAGTCCCTCACCTGCACAGTTTGCAGCCCAAGCAGACAAGCAAGCTGAAGGCAGCAAAGAGAACAGAGGTGCAAAGTGGCTTGGCCAGAGTCCGCTCCCATTCCATCCTTGGTCACACACTGCTCTCAGGTGCTGTCTAAACAAGCTACATCCCCAGCTGCTGGCCACCTCCCACCCATACCACCAACAAACCCCTGCTACCCAGGTGTTCAGCTTCACCACTTGTGTGAGCAGTCCCCAGCCTTTCCCAAGCAAAAACAGAGCTCAGGCAGTAGATCATTGCTAACCCAGCTCATGCTGACAGAGAGCAGCTAATAAACACTCACAAATGCAGCTCTGGCAGCAGCTCTGGCAGAGGGAAGATGATGAACAGCCAGGGGTGGGATGAAGCTCCTCATGTCCACAGCCAGCTCGGCTGCAGCCTGGTGGACCAGTGAACATATTCTGTGGAAGAGCTTCAACTCAAGTCTCTGGTGCTTATTCCAGCTCCTGCTCCCTGCACAAGTCCCTGGCATAGACAGGGAATGTGGCTAGGTCACTTGAAAGAAGTGGACAATTCACTGGGGACGTGAATGTGAGCCCCAGCAGCTCAGTCAGCCATCAACAAATCTGTTAGTCATCTAGAGGATCAAATGGGTAAAGGAGGAGAGAAGGCTGCAGAAAATAGTTTGTTACAAATACACAAAATCAGATAGCAGAAGGCAGAGGGTGCAATCCTGCTCACACTGCTTCCTGCCATGGTGAGCACCTCTGAAGTCAAGGCAATGTTACTGGTGATTTGGCTAGACAGGATCGGGGCCGTTGGTTGCACTGGTTTGTGGGGAGGGGTCTCACCCCCACACAGTGAGAGGTCAAACACTGGCCTGATTCTCCTGTCAGCCCCAGCCCTGTGTTCATGTGTCTGCATTTAAACAGGAAAAAGCTCCACGCTGTACAGCATATGCTGACACCAACTTTCATTTAAGCAGTGGGATGTCACGGGGTGCCTACTAGCAAAGGCTTGAGAGATGGGCAATCTCAAAAGACAGCCGAAGTGAGATGGGAGACATCTTCTCTCTTTGCTACCACTTGAACCAAAGGAATAATGAACCGACTGAAACGGCTGGCAAAGCAGATGGAGCGAGTCCCTGCTCTTAATTTCTTGAGCAAACTCCTGCATGGTGGCACACTCCACATAAAGGCAGCATTGTCAGTTTTGAGCATCAAAGCTTCAATGCCTTCCAAAATCCTGAGAGTGGCTTAAAGATCCTGAGACTTCTTAAAAAAAAAAAAAAGAAGAAGAAGAAAAAGAAAAAAAGTCAATTTCCTTCTCTCAACAAAGAGGTTTTGGAGTCTTTTGGGGAGAATTTTCTTCCTCTTTGTTGCAAAAAATAAAGCTTTACCTTTTGCTCTGAATAAATGCAGAGAGCCTTATGGACTCCCTTGATTCCAGCTTCTGGGTCTTTAAGGGAAACACCAAAAGTCATTAAGATGTGCAATTAAATCATGACCGTGGCTAACACAGCAAATATAAATGCAAACCCTGCCCTAGAGAACAAAGACCCATTCATTCTGCCTAAATTGGTTTTGAGACTTGCTTGCTGCTTCTTTTTTTTTCCCCCGTCCTTATTTCTTCAGAACGCTGGGGAACTTTCTTGGCTTGTGCCACATCCTGGATAGTTAGAAAAGCCCGTGCTCAGCAGCCTGAGTCCGCCTTGCCTCCTGTCTGCCACCCCTCTAGAAAAGTGATGTTGCAGGCAGATATCAGCAGAGAGAGAGCAAAAATAAAGAGCCTTGATAACTGAGGTAGAGTGGCCATTATGGAACTACGAATGATAGGGGTAGAAATATAGGAGCTGGAAATGTCGAAAGGCAGCTGAGGTTGCATTTCTTATTGGAAGTAATAGGTGAAGGAAGATCAGTCAGTGGCAAGCGCCCTTGCTTCATACATCGAGAAGGATTTGCCAGCAAAGGATATTAATGACCTGAGAGTGAATTGCAAGTCCACAAGGGAAATCTGAACTGAAAATGGAAAAGACAGAAAGCTAGGCAGGGGGATTTGCGTTGAGTTAAAGTGTCAACATTTAGAATGGATAGATCACTGTAGCTCAGACTAGGAGAAACAAAAAAAAAACTCTCAACAAAGAAACCACAGTAAACAGCAAACCACAACGCCAGTGTCTCTCTTTACCCCAAATTTAAGGCTCTGCCAGCTTGACCTTTTTTGCTTGGTCATAAATGTGCAGCACAATTGCCTCAGAGGTGAAAACTGGCAGTTTACAAAGGGGGCCGATTGCCTCTGCCAGATTTCAAAAGCTGTTTTTGTCCCTTCTCTACACCCTCCACCTCCCTTTTTTAACTCTCAAAAGTCAGGTCCATCTCTCTGGTATTCGGTGAGATTTACCTGACCCAACACCTGTTACCAGATGAAGGGCATTCAGAAGGTAGTGCTTCGAAAGGGACTGTTGGCCAGGTAAGTGGAAGGGCCCATGGTGGAATACTCGGGGATGTGGTTTTTTGGAGACCATTATTTATATTGGAGTGCTCTGTTTTATTATCCTTTCTCTGTTTCTGTCGTGAATATACATTACAAGATGTAATCTGTGAAAAACATCTCCCATATTTTTCATTTGACAAGTTCTCTATTTAAACACAAGGACCACACATTTGAGATACTATGCTCATGCTGCAATTTACAGGATGGACTAGGGCTTTTTTTTTTTTTCACCTTCTTGGGAATCATTTAAGTTCCAGGTATTTCATGACTACTTATGCCCTTTAATCCCTACAAACTGGCTGAGTGCTTTGGCTTTGTCTTCCTCTTTCTGCAATGAGGTATGGTCCATTTGGGCCCTGTAGCTTGCTAATGCAAAAAGTGGCCGTGCGTGAGCCAGGAGAGGGACCATGGGGGGGATGGGGGGTCTGTGCTCCCAGCATGGGGCAGGTCACAGGAGGGCCCTGCCTAAGATTCACGAGCCTCTCCTGAAGAGACAGTTGAGTGCCGATCCAAGGAACAGCATAAAACTGGCACAAAATTCCTTTTTCTTCCAAGCTACAGGGTTTTTCAATCAACCGCAGATTTTAGCTGGAAGATGTGAAATTTGGCTGCTGCTTAGGCTTAATTTATTAACAGTTTAATCCAAACTTTCAGGAGATTAGCCAAATTTGTTACTCTGCATGGCCAAACTAGAGATTGGTCCTAGTTTCACTGGAGAAACAGATTCCTTATAAATTCCCCAGGATGTCTTGATTTCAGATATAAGAGAAGCACAGACCCACCAAAACCTAACCCCCCCCCACACACACCAGTTTCACTCTTTCCTCTTCCAGTTCTAAATGTAAGATGTACTGAAGTGTGTGAAAAGCATTTACATGCATTTCCCACACTTTCCTGAAGCTCAGCCTGTCTTCCAGGAGAGCATGTGAGTTAGCTTTTTGCCAAAGTCATTCAGCCACTGCTAAATATGATAGAAGAAGGAACTGGGCTACTTCAGGAGTTCACACCACAGTGTTATGAGTATTGATTTTCATATTAACAGGAAACCGGTCAAAACTTCCTTCATGCCACCTTTCTGGTGGCATTTTTCCTTAAATCCTTCATTTTATCTCAGAAGCATCGCCCCACATTGTTTTCCTGACAGCATTTCTAAGGTTCTTAGTTGCACTATGGTCAACTGAGCTGGTCAAAAAAGTTACACAGCATTGAGATTTTCCAACTTTTTAAAATAAAGTTTAAAAGTTTACACAAGTAGTAAAAGTGTTCTGAAAGCCTCCCATATAATTTTGTTGCTTTTAAGCAGATAGGTTGACTAGATAAAGCACTTTAAACAGCTAGGACTGAACATGGCCATTCTGCAATTCTTACAAGAAAGGTTTAAGACATTGAGAAGTCCAGTCTACGATGAAGGCTCCCAACTTTCATCCCTTAGCTCAGTGAATTGTAAATTAAATCTCCACAGACTGAAGAGACTGCCCTGACTGCTTCTATTTTATGCCAGAAAGTTAGGAGCCATGTGTTTTCTCGGATGTCCAGCCAGACTAGCTTATTTCTGGAGCATTTCTTCCATCAGGACATGAGAAAGTACAGAATATTTGTGAAGGATGGGATTCAAGAGAAGAGAAATATACATATTAGCTGGCACCATAGCAGAAGAGTGAGCATGGAAAGGGGGTGGATGTATGCTCCGAGGAAGTTCCCCCCTTCAGCATTGCAGTGGTTATCTGCGTCACTGCTCTTCTTTCTTTTAGGTTTAATCTGACTTGCAAGAAGAATCAGATTTTCACCAGTCTAGAAACATCCAGGCACCAGTTAAAACACACCCTGTTTCAGCAGAAACCAAAGCCCAGATGCACAAAGGGTTTTGGACACCTCATTTGGGTGCAGTGCCTGTGTGTGCCTGTAGCCCTGCTTCCACTCATTGCAAACCAGGCAAGGGAACCAGGAAGGGGCTTCAGCTTCTTACACCCACGTCTTCCAGGGTCCAGAAAGCCACCTTCGGAAAGAGGAGCCGTGCTGCTGAACTTTACAGGGAACAAGGAGCCGCAGGGCACAGACAGATGAAGGCCAGGTGAGCAAACGCTGGAAAACCAGGCTCCTGCACCTGGAGCAAGAGGAATAAGGAAGGAGCTCTCCCGAGGCACCCGGTGTGGAAGGGTCCATTGGGTTGTCACATCCAGCTGGGGCTGGGGCTTGACTTTGGGTGGTGCCGGCTGAGTCACCACTGGCATGTGGTGTCCCAAAGAAGTCACCAAGACTTCTTCATGTGAGTAATTGCTCGTGGGTGCAGACCTCCCAGCCCGTCTCTCCTGCGCTCTTGGCAACGGTGCTTAGAGTGAAAACAAATAAATAAAACAAAAGAAAAAAACCTCCCTCAACCCCCCAGCTATTGTTTTCCAATGTGTCCAAAGCCTTTGAACACAAAATATTTGGAACTTATTTTCAGAAAAAGTTCCAAAGGTTTCCCAAAGCCCAAATTTGTCTAGACTCTCCTGTCCTCAGTGCAGGGAAACAGGGTGAATGGATAGGGTGTGATACAGATTTTTCTGAAAGTTTGTTTGGATTTCAGGAAGTGAACAAGATAAGCCAAATGGCCCTTTCCTGCTTTTGCTCTTTTAATTTTTTTTGTCGTTGTTGTTGTTTTTTTCCTCAGTAAGTCCTGACAAGAAATGCTTGAAATAAAGAAAACTCAGATGAGTTTGTTGAGCTCCCCCCGCCTCACCTCTCCTTTAAAAAACTACCCACACATTAAAATGCAAGATAGCACTAAATCAGTCTTTACAAGCTGAGCCCCTGGGCACATATGAAAGCTGTTTCCTTTGTCATTTCTGCAGCATAGAACACTATTTTCCTTCTTTTTCCATCTCTCTCAAAACTTGCAGGGAGGGAAACAATTCACTGTGGACTACAGAATGCATCATGAACATGGAGTATCTGACTGGGAGGGAGAGAAAGCAAAAAATCCTTAGCACATGGAGCATTGCAGGTACTGAAGTGTGACTGAGCCCTTTGATGTCACATTGGTCTTGCTGCCAGAAAAGCCTGACCAAAGAAAAGTTGGTGAGGCCATTCTCCAGCCAAGCTGCCCCACATCCAACAAAGGTGCAGGTGACTGTGTAATGAGCGGTTACAGAAATCACTTCTCTGGACAGATTTGTTCGTGTGTACATTTGTTTACTTGGTGTGGTGAAGGAAGCTTCATGTTCCTTCCATTTTTGTATAGTCTAATGTACCTATGTCTGACCCTTTCTGTCCTAATTCAAACAGACCTCTGAATTTTAAGTCTGAGAAATCTGTGTTTCATACTGGGGTACCTAGCTGGTTTCCGTGAGTGTTCCTGCCTAGGATAGCATATTTCTAAGTGAGAGAGAAAATCAGGTGTCCCAATATAAATTCACTTTATTTCCCCCACCCAACTCCAGTACTACCATGTCACACCAGCTCCCAGCTCTCTGGCCTTGTTCCTGTACAAAATACAAACATTTGCCAACAGCACTTTTTAGAAAGAAGAGTTTTAATACTTGATCAGAAAAATCTCTGGAACCCTGCATATTATTGTAAGTTTGAGGCTGGGGAAATAAATCCTGCTCCTCTGTTGGAACATGCTGACCTTCCTCCCCTCTTGTTTGTTTGTATGATCTGAACTAATTTCTTATTTGAAATCGACACCACCTAAAAGTGTTTCCTAGAACTATTTTTTTAAAGCAGCTTGCTAAACTGACTCTAGAAGTTGGTTGGGTATTTGAGGGTCATTTACTGTAGTAGAGACTTTTCCACCAGCAGAAGTTACCATAGCATAACAGGAAGATTGAGAAGGACTACAATAACAAGGATGTTAATGCCACTGAAGGAATGTCCATGGTTAATGAACCAGATAGCCTTTGAAAATATACATAATGAATGCTCAGAACAATTTGAAATCTGTAGCAGCCAAGTGAGTGGCATGTAATATAGGATCTGTAATGACAAGACGTTGTTCCAAAGAAAATCTGTTCCTCTAAGAGTTTCTGAAATACTTTTTTTTGTACAGGCCACTAAGTCATTTGGTGCTCCTTTCTTTGAAGATACATCCCTGTTGTGAAAGATATAAGTAGTGAAAAACTCTTAATCCAGCACATACAGCAGTATGAGCATCTGCCCACCCGTTTCCAAGGGGCTTCTTCTCAGCTTTGGAGATCTTTAAAATGAGGGAAGAACAGTTTATTTTCCACATTTCTTAATTGTTTAGCCTTTTTGATGAGGCTATCGATAGGGAATTATGATAGTTAGACATTTTCTAGGTCCAAAAAATATCCAGCTTTTCAGCAGCTGCCTGAATACCTTTCTATACTTGTCCCTATCAGCCTAACCCTTTTCTTCTAACCTGTCCCTAATTCACCAGGCTTATTGACTCTGAATTTCTTCATCTGTAGAATGGAACTAATTCTGTGCCATAACGGTGCCATAATTCAAAGAAAATTCTCTGTGAAATCATCCCAAGACTTGCAGGTAAAATACACTCTAGCCATGATATCCCTACAATGCCAGGTAACGCTAGCTGTGTTTTGGGGGTGTTTGTATGTGTGTGCGCATGGTGTTGTTACATCTTCACTAGAAGGTATCCCATGACAGAACTGGTGTCAGATCATAAAGCTGTGACCTCCCCAGCAGTTCAGTCCTTTGCAAACTCAAACTGCATAGCTAAAAAAGCATTTCCAACAAAGTTTTTTTAAAAAAACAGTAGATGTGTTTCATCACTTACTCTGCTGCAGATGCTATTTTGGCCTTTTCTCTCCTTTTGTTTCTTTCAGCTATTCATTTGTCTCCTTGGTGGGAAAAGAGATGAAAGTAATGTACAGAAACCATAAACGGCCTCGCTTTTAGGATATCTGGAACAAAGATGGAGATGTTGTCATTTGGACAGACAAGGGTGGTCTAAAGAAAGAGGATCCCAAAGAAATCAAAGAGCCAAATGAAGGAAATGTAGGCTACTCCAACTAGCTAATTATCATATATTTTGGGCTGCCCAATTGCTCATAACATACACTTGGGTCAAAATTTCAAAAGTACATAAAATGGGTGTTCAGTACACTGCAAAAGCATCTTCCTTACACATTTACATATCCAATTATAGGTGCCCAGATTTAACCAGTACCTGTTGCAAATAGACATTTTCTGTAAAGCTGTGACTGCTCCAACTGTGCCTAAAATGGCTGAGGGGCCGAGTCAGTGTGGGTGGCTATGCAAAACTCAAACCCATCTGGGAGGCGGTTAGACTGCAAGTCTCAATTTGTCATGCCTAATTTCACCATTTATGGCTGCAATACATTATGTTTGGAGAGGGAGTATCAGCAACATACCATGCATTAATCCAAAGGCTGAATTCCTTAGTAGATTAAATAGCCTTCATCTCTGATAAGTGACTGCATTTCTGTTGCACGAACGGTGCTGTGAAGCACATAATGCTGTTAATAGCTGGGAAAAAGTGCAGCATGAGAAAGTCCCTTTCCAGACTCACTTCCTCAGGATGTCATTTGAATTTAGAAATATCTGTGGGCTGCAAAGCTTCCACCCACGTTTCTAACTTCAAACTTTCCTGGATGCTTGAGTTCCCTTAGGACCAACATATCATGGTATACCAAAAAATATTATATATAGCTTTGCCCTCTAGATCAGCAGTGCCCTCTGGAAGAACCCTTTGTTTTACTGGCAACAGCAAATACACACGTTATGCAAAGCTGCAAGATCAGCAGAAATGAAGAGCTTTTCACTTTGACAGGAGCTGTAGTTGTCTGGGCTAAAATACCTCAGATTAGTATGACAGTTTACCACAAAATATCCCCATCCTGCCCAAGGAGCCTGCCCAAAACATGCCCTTTCTCTCCTTACCTTCCAGTCTTGGCAGTGTGTGAATGCTTATTTTCCCAGTCTGTCACACAAGAAGCTCTTAAGAAATGTTCCTTCCTCAGTCATTTCTGCTAACTCTGTAACAAAAGGTTAAAACGCAAGGGGACAAAACTACAGAAAATTATTTATCAAGGGAAGAGAGCAAGTTATGTTTCTATGCACAGAAGCAATAGAGAGCAGTCTACAACCAAAGGACTAAGCCAGTGCTGCTTTTAGATCTGAGATAATTGCCAAAGTATTTAGCAGAACAGAATGCTGTATTTTATGGTGCTCTCTCTGCCTTAAAACTGCTACCTAGTGGACTGGGGTGACAGTAAAAGGCACATTTCTAAAAATTTGGACAGCAGAATTATACTCTGAAAAGTAATACATGCCTCTGTACTCTGAAAACTGAAATAAATGTGGAATTAAATTTATTGATTTACAAAGAAAAAGATATTTTGCTCTAGCTTCACTGTTGGATCCGAAAAAATCATGCTAAGCTCTCACTGGCTTCTGAGACATTATTAATAATAAGTCAAATTCTGCAGTCTGTTTTCTGTCACATCCTCCGGTTCCAGGTATAATTGAAGGTGCACTTTGGTCTTTTTGCGTGAATGTTGAAATTCTATTGGCGATGTTTGCGGTTCTGTTGCAGAGAACACCAAGCTGTGTGGTGTGGTCAACACACTGGAGGGAAGGGATGCCATCCAGAGGGACCTAGACAGGCTTGAGAGGTGGGCCCATGTGAACCTCATGAAGTTCAACAAGGCCAAGTGCAAGGTCGTGCACCTGGGTTGGGGCAATCCCAGGCACAAATACAGGCTGGGTGGAGAGTAGATTGAGAGCAGCCCTGAGATGAAGGACTTGGGGGGTGTTGGTTGATGAGAAGCTCAACATGAGCTGGCAATGTGCAGTTGCAGCCCAGAAAGCCAACTGTATCCTGGACTGCATCAAAAGAAGCATGGCCAGCGGGCTGAGGGAGGTGATTCTCCCCTTCAACTCTGCTCTCGTGAGACCCCACTTGGAGTC
>VXAA01007270.1:102490-181184 GCA_013399115.1 Anseranas semipalmata
GGGGGGGGGGGGGTGGGGGGGGCGGGGGGGGGGGGGGGGGGGGACCGGTGCCACCAAAAACTCAGTAATAAAATCATAATTACTTATGTGACTAGGAGACCGAAGAATACAGGTAATTAATTCACACTGAAGAAAAGGCAGTTATATGGAAGTGAAGCCTGACAGAAAGCACTTTTGTATTTTACAAGGCTCTGTGAGGAACTCTTTTCCCTAGAAATCTTTGGAGTAACATACTCTCTGTTCTTGACCTAGCTGAAGTGTGAAACATTATCCTGAAAGCTGTTTATTTATGAGCCCTCTACAAAGCGCATTGAATTCTCAGGGCCGAATCTCTCAATTTCTTGTAAAAATATTTGAAAAGCATTTCAGAGGCCTCATTGCACCTTTGAATCAGCTACTACGGACTCAACTGCCATACTGACAGAGCAGAGTCATCTCTGGGGCTGCTTTGAAGAGTTACAGCAGAGGTGGATTTCTGCCTGCTTTTTTCTGTACAGCACTCCACATGAACTGGGGCTCAGCCTACACAATGAAGTCTGAAATTAGCATAGAGCATTAGACTTTCAATCTTAAAGTCTAGTTTTTAAGTTTATGGGACTCACTTCTAGAAGCGTGCCTAGAAATAAAGTACAGTCGGTCCTCGGGAGGATCAGTCAAGACTGACAAACAGAATTATAAAAAAATACACTTACAGACATTTCTTGAGACAATCACTTATTTTTTCTTAGTCAAAAAAAAAAATTGATTATCAACTGAAAGGTTTAATTGTGAATTATTTGTCTTTTCAGGGAAAATTCTCTAGAAAGCATCCATAATTTTAGTAATTGAATGTGAAATAAAGTTTGTGTTTAAACGTAAAAAAAAAAAAAAATTGAACACATTTATTTCTAAAATGTTAGGACATTTAAAAGATCAAGTTGATTACAGTGAATTTTCTTCCTTAGTAAGAATTTTTAAAATGCTTTACTCTTGGCATCAGGAAAAAGCCTGCTTTGCTGTCTCTCTGTTGTTGTATTGATACGTGAGGTATGAGTGAGGGATCTTGTGTGGGAGGGGTGAGGTGTGAATAGGAACTTTCGCGTATGACAGGGTGAGAGAAATAAATGGGCAAGTGTTGAGACACATGTTTAAAAGGTAAATTTTGTTAGGAAGACAAAGTTACTAATAATTTTGTAAGGCAGGCATAATTAGCAGTCTTAGTGTTTTAAAAGTATGTGTAAAAATTCAGGTAGGGAAGAACATTTATCATCTACACATTGTGAACTGCATTACAAAAAATAAAATAAAATAAAAAATTATCAAAGCCCAACAAGCATACTTCTCCAAGAGGACAAATTTGGAGAACAATGTTTGTGCTTTACAATAAAGCTGCCACTTGGGCGTTTTCCATTCCTTTGACAGCAGTACTAGTAGAAACACATCACTATATTTCAACTCTCAGATGCCAGTTTTCTTAATGTAATTGACATTCCTTAACATATTCTTTGGCACATTAATCCTTCATCGTCTTTTTATAAAGCTGTGTTGTCATGCATGTCACTGTATGTTTTGAAAAATAAAAATGAATACAGGAACAAAAGGCCCTTTTCAATATTCCTTATATCCTTGTGAGACAAAGCTCGCATTGACCTCAGCTAAGTCAAGAGATTTGTCTGGGCAAAGCACAAACAAGAGGACCTGAACAGGATCCAGAAAAGCAACCTATAACAGTATAAATCCCCTCAAAACACAGTCCTTCTGTGAAAAAGCAGTGGACAGACCACTCTGTTCTCTTTGCTTGCTCCTCCAGACATGTGGACCCTCCCCCACAGACCCTGGTTTTCAGAAACGTTAAAAACCACCCATCACAGCAGAGATTAGCACAAGATTTGGGTGCTTAGGAGCATCTCCATACTGGAAACGTCCAGTTGTGCAGATTCCAGTGGAATTACTAACTTGGAATGACTACAGGTCAGGCCTGTCTGGAGGAGCAGAACTGATGCAAGAATGACCAGTTACCCAGAAGATGTCTCTGCACTGGTGGGAATGGTGAAGACAGTGGAAAGAGGTGGAGTGAGGGTTCAAGTGTACGGGGAACAGGCGACAGGACCTAGCTAAATAGCCAGTTAGCCAGATAGCGTGGTTTTTCTGCATTTGGAGTCCAACAGCTCTGCTTCTTTGTCCAGTCCTTCACAGGTGCCATCAGGAAGAAGGGGTGGAACCTGCCCATGCCTTGGTCTACCCAATTTAAAGGGGGGCACCTGGTGCTGTATTTCCAAAACAAAAAAAGACACCTTCACTGTTTGTTTTATTCCTCACACCTTCGCCTGGGTAGAAGAAGTCTGGCAGCAGGAGGAAGATCTGACTTCTGATTACTTGTTGGGGTGTCAGGATTAACCTGTATTTTTCTTAGCCTAGTCTTAATTCTCTGAATTAGGGTCCAAATGTGAAAGGATTAATTTTTTTCAGCTCACCTCTTACTTACTTCCTCCCCAATGTCTTCTCCACTAAGGAAAAACAGGAGGGAAATTTACCCTTCCCAGGAGACAACTTATTCATTACACACCTCAGCATGGGGAGAAAAAATGAAGTTAAAATTTAATTTTAATGTCACTAAATTAAGCCACTAAATTACCTTCTTAAAATGAGCCTGGTAATCCAAGAGGGAAAATCTCTCTCTCTAGGCTTAATTGAGAAAACAATTAGATGTAGATAGAGCCAGCTCTTGCCACATGACACACTCCAGAGCACACTGAAAGAAACCAAACCCTCAAAAAGAGAAAGGAGAAAAGATCATTGCAAAAGGTGTCTTTTCAATGCTTCTCTGGCATTTCTGTAGGTGGTCTTGCAACTGCTGTGTGGAGCTTCATGGAAGAAGGAGTAAATAGTTGGTGTCTGCTAGGTGGCAAGGAGTACCCATAATTTTCTCAAGACACTGCCCCAGGACCGCTGTCTCCACTGGGAGAGGCACATGTCCCTGGTGGACACTGTGTTCCCCTGCAGCAGTGCTCCCAAATAAATCACCTTCACTAGCTGGGCAGAGCAGGCAGATATTCCCATGTGGTGGGGACTCTTAAAATCAATTAGATGTCATCCCTCTTCTGCTGGAGTCAGGCTCAGGCTTTGGTCCGAGGGTGCGGATTTCTTTCGGGGCTACCTGACAGCTGAAAGCATCAAGCAAGCAGCAGAGCAGAAAATTAGTTGTGAGGCTTTCTTTTTTTTTTTTTTTTTTTNATTCACACTTCCTGCATGTTTGCCTGGAGTTACCCAGCAGAGGAGGTCCCCAGGCCAGTCTGGGAGCAGGGAGTGTTGTTCCAGCTGGGCGACCGGTCCCTGCAACAAGTGAGCAATTGTTCAGTGGCCGGGGCCCCAGGGAGCCCCCGTGCCCCCCAGGCAGGGGTCGGCAGAGCAGGGCAGGGAGCCCCCTGCAGCCCGGTCTAACGCCTGTGTTTCAGTCACAGCGTGTACGCATCCTGCCTACACTCCCTTCTCCTCGTCCTCCTTTTTTTTCCCCATCTGAGTAGTGTCACCTTTTTCTCCCCTTTGTTTTTTGAAAACTGATTGACTTTTATTTTTAATAAAATGAAGTAAAAGAGAATAAAAGCAACACTTGCACCTTTTCACACTGCTTTTGTCCAATAGGCCAGCAACACAAAATATTTGGGTCGTTGTCCTTACTTTCCATACATCTTATATGTCATTTTATGTTTCAGCATCATGACATTTTCCAGGAAACTGTGACTTTCCAGAGTGTGAGTCCCCCTTCTAACTATCCCCCCACACCCTCCGAAAATAATGTCTTTATTAACCATAGCCAAGCAACTATATGTGTTAATGGGTATGTGTATGCATATGTATGTATGTTTGAGAGAAAGTCAGAGTTTGGAGAGAATGGGGAGAAAACTAAATGCCATACATGCCTACAGCAACAAAAGACTTCTATCTTAATACACAGTCAAGGTCTTTGGAAAATGTGTCACGTAAATTTCAACAAAATAGAAAAAGGTTGTTTACTTGCAAAGCAGATCATAAGTACTATATATAAGACTCCTTATGTTTATTCTGTATGTTCACCAATTAGGAAATTTTTCTTTCTTCTTGAGCTGAAGGAAGTGGTCTGCAGGGAATAAAAGGCATCTCTTTCAAGCTATGCAAAGTCCAGTGCATTCTGCAAAGAAAGGTAGTTCTTCCAAAAACCACTTCATACTTTCTCATTGCTGTCTGCTGGAATGACTATTGCATAGGCCAACTGGCAACTATTCATGTGCATTCTTAATTCAGTGGGGAGTGAAACAAGGAAAACATTTTTATAAGACTGTTTAAAAATTATATGTGAGTGAAACAATTAAAAAAACGTGCAGCCATTTTCTTGATGGTGCAGAAATGCCATATCCAATGTCCAATTCAAATGGGCCAATTTTCTCCAACTGGATTTATGTAGCAAAACCTGCCAGGCAGACAGAAAGCTAAATAGTGAAGTGTTTCATTTTAATATAATTTTAATTTAACAATAATGCCAAAAAATACCGAGACAGGTTTATAGTGCACAAGTTATACTGTTCCACTACTTTTCTTCCGGCTGCCTCAAAATGATGATCAGGTTCTTGTACACCTCTTGAAAAAAACTGATCAGTGGGTATCTGGTTGGAACTGGTTTGGATTTAAAATCTTCCAAACATTCTTAGCATCCACATTCTCAACCTTAACTGAGAAAATGCCATACCTGTGGGTATTCTCAGGCCACAACTGCCACTAAGTTTAAGGGACTTTTTATTGCTTTGAATTACGTATCTCAGAATATTTTCATTATAGGCCTGTCTATGCTTAATTTTTGTAGCATTTTGACTAGAAATTGCAGTGAGTCAGTGGTTTGCTCACATGAACATTAGCTATCCCCACATATGGGACACAGAATACATGCAGGGACTATTTTCTTCTCAGCCACAACAGCTGTGCCAGCTATTCATGAATCAGAGCCCCAGGGGGCAATTAATGAAACTTTCAGGTGTAGCTTAAAGTGTAAATATCCAGGTATTGCTTGACAGCTTCTCTGAAGGATTCGCATCCCTGCATGTGGAAAAAAAATCTCTTACCAAATATCCAGTAGCAGGTAACTGCATGTAAGCTAGGAGTACTCATAGAGAAAGCCTATATTTTCAGTTGCTTTCATGTAAAACTTCAGCACAGGTAGAAGAGAGGGGATGCAAAGAAAACGGTAAGAAAAGAAAGATGGATATATACATATTTTTAAGCCAAAGCACCAAGAATAAAGGACTGAAGTGTCAGTAAGAGTTAGGAATTGAACAAAATTCATGCACCCACTGCACATATTTTCTGTGTCTTTCTCACAGAGTGAGGTTTGGGATGCTCTCGTTCCACTCCCATTTGCACATCTTATGTGGTTGTAAATGAGGCTCTTTCCTTTCCTGTAAAATAGAAATATCTCAGTACCTCGCCCAAACAAAGTGTGATTTACTTTATTCATATAAATAAAGCAGCTCAATTCTTAGCTAGTCTGCAGAATTGTTTCACAGAGCACTACAGCAAAATAATTGCTTCTTCACATATTCCCACATAACTGAGAGACCAACATTGTTGTTCAGTTGTGTCCCTGGCACAGCTTATCCAAGTCAGTGGAGAAAATCAAACATTCACAAAGATCAACTGATTTTGAGGCAAGAGGGATCTATACTATAACAAAGGTCTCCAGAACTGATAGGGTGATATTTTCAAAGTAATCAGTAAATAAAATCCAAACTGAATCACAGTCTGTGTATCGATTATTTGTGGACTGAGAAAAGGGAAATGAAAAATGAAATAACCTGGAAGATAGATAACAAAATTCTTGTCCACAAGACTGCACCAAGAATATCCATACTTAAAGAAACAAAATACTTTTTGAAATCCATTTCTTTCTACCTTTTCTTCTCTTTCAGAGCATAAAATTTGTAATCACTGCAATAGAGTATTTTCTGTTGTAATATTTTGGAATTTGACTGTTTTCTGACTTAGAAATATTAAATTAGCCATTACCCTTTTGCTACAGAAAGAGACATAAGGCAAAAAAAAATTAATTTAATTCTGCATTTCTGGATATTTAGTATTGTACAAATGGATGATTTCTCCAAATATCATTTATGATTTACTTTACACTTTTTACATATTATAACTCAGTAGAACACTAGTCTTATTTCAGATGTAATTATGCTTGTATGTAACTTTAAAGATCTATTTTAAAAATGGGGGAAAAAAAAATTGTATATTTTTGGGGGAAAAAAATAAAGTAATATTTCCAAGAAATTCCTGGAATTAAAACTATTCAAAAAACATCAGTATAGTACTATGGACTGCACGTATGTCTCCATAGAATAAGTAGCAACATTTGCCATTTTTCTATACTTATCCTGTATCCTGACATTTCCAGCATCTTTCTGATGTATGAAATTCAACAGATTTTTCTCTTTACCTATTTTTAATTTCATTAAACTAAAAATATTGTATTTATAGATATGAATTAACAGAATTTCAGATAAGAATCCTGTGATATATAAAGAGCATAAGTCAAAGAGCACAAGATTTTGCAGAGAGAAAACCTAGAAACCAACACCTCTAAAAAAAAAAACCTTACTCATTCCAACCTGTTTTGTTCAACTCCTTCAGTTGTTAAATGTGTTTCTTCTTCTGAAGTTTTGGCATTCTTGCTGCTTCTGTGTGTTTTCTGTGCTGTGATCTATTACAACCAGTTCAAATCTGCTTTTTTTTTCTTGGTACTTTAAATATTTTGCTTTTATTGTTAGACTGTGGCTGTTGGAAAATGTTTGGTGGAAAGAAAGATGAGAAAGGTAAAAGAGGAAAAGCATACATCATTGTAAAATAGGTTACTGAAAAAAAAAAAAAGTACTGAGATTTTGTTTTTTAAGTGAATTCTGCCTTTTTATGTTTTAGCTGAGAGAATAGAAAGGAGTTAGGAGAAATTGTTTTGACCTGTGTGTGAACATTAGGGTGTGTTCTGAGAGAGGCCAGGCAACAAAGTTGTGTCAGCTGTAGCACAAAGACCGAAAAAGCCACCCCATATTGTTCTACTACTGTGATCCCCAGATCCTTCAGGAAAGGGGGCATAGGCTTGATTCCAGGGCTTTGCCCTTTCCTTGTCTCCTCTCCCTGTCCATGGTGAATAACACTCTGATGCTCCCACTGCTGCTCTTCAGCTGGGGACGTCTTGCGCCTGTGACTTCAAAGGCAAAACTCCTCACACTCTGCGCCCTTCCCTTTGACCTGTCTCTTCCCTGAGGAGCACACGAAGTGGCCACAAAATGCTGCAGATATTAATTTGATGGTGACCTTGAGGTGACCTGGTTTTGCTGCCCCTGTGTGAACTCTGACAGCTTAGAAAGGGCCACGCAGTGTGCATGGCACAGAGAAGGCGCTGTGTAGGCCGCTGCCAGCCTCCTAAACAAGGCCGGTGTGTGTGGAGGGAAGCATCCCACCAGCAGAAATTAAATGTGTTTTCTTTTTTGATTGTTCCCATTCTTTTCTATGATTCACAGCCTAGAGAAACAACACAAGAATGAGGAGAATTTCTGCAGGTCGGGTGCAAAGGCAAGGCAGGATGTCAGAAGTGGGCGAAAGATAAGAAGTTACATTTGTTTAGAGTTTGGGAAAGTAGAATTGGCAGTTTGAGGAACAATGGGGCAGAGGTATTCAGGGCAGTAAGTGTGGAAATCGGTGATCAATTTTTTACCACCCAGTCACAAAGGCTGCTGTTATGACTTGTCATTGTGGTGAGCAGTGCCTTACTCTGAAGCAGAGGTCCCTCAGATGTTCAAGCACTTGTTCAAGCACAAGAGGGGCCTGGAACCAGGTGAAAGAGCCATCCAAATACTCTATGACTTTCTGTCTCCATTGGCCTGACTAAGAATGTGACATTCACATTAATTGTCCCCAGAAAAGACAGGTCTTGATAGGGAAAAATACTTCGAATCTAGCACTCAGTTCCCCCTTTGGTTTATAGCCAGTGGTCTTCTCCCTGTCCTTCAAATCTCTTCATTTGTTCAGAGCTCAGTTATGCAATTGGACACTGGGCCATTTTATATGCTGTGCAGAAATGCTCGTTCCATGGGAGTACCTGCAAGAGCAATTTATGATATCTTCATTAAATAGCACTTTAAATGGAGGGGACCATGACAAATTACATGGAGTCTATCAAAAGCCAAATTCCTCTCAGACCTCAGGCGTGCAGACAGAACATGGAAATGGGGTGCCTTCCTTGAGAACCCCAAAGAGTACATGAATTACCTGTGTTAAATATTGGACATTAAATATTGGTGCAAATGAGTGTCACATGGCTCTTTGCACTTTCTCAACCTTTCATATCAGAAAGCAGCCAGTTTTCTTGCTCTATAGGTTTAGGAGAGGGAAGTGGTATAGTCAGTCAATTTTTTTCAAAGATGTTAACATCTAAAACATCCTAAGGGAAACTTGGTAACTTTTTTCCTCAAGAATGACATCCTTCTCTGCAAGAATCTATGCAGATGGTTCATATTTTATAACATTTTAGTTTTGGAAAATATGGAGAAATATTTATGAAAAATGCCAACAGTATCATTCTTTTTATTACTTCAGTCAAATCTAGGTTACGGAATTGCTTTGCAACAATCTTAAAATATCTTTGTGAGGATTATTATTTTATTTAAAGAGATTTGTTTTATACATTTTGTTAAGGTGAGCCTATCTACATTTGGATGGCATGACAAATACGTATCACAAATGTAATGTCTTAATCTCCACAGCAGGTGAAGCTTCTTATAAAAAGAGACATAAGAGAAACCACTGCACAACAAAGCAAAGCATAATGAAATGGGGGAAAGGGATATGGAAAATACACACTTGATCAAACAAAAAATGCCCCATGTTTCCACCTGAAGGTTCCTCAAGTGGAGCATGCGTGAATGACAGGATGAAGATCTACAGGGTACACTGTTACGGTATCTTCCATCCAGCAGGCTCCTAGAGTGTTTGACAGAGCATCTCACATGAGCAGGATCTTCTGCTATAATGCCATGAATTTATGGGTAGTAAAATGCATTGCCAATGTGGACTGAATGAGACGTGTCTTTGGCCTTCATCTGGGGCCAGAAGCCTCTTAAATTCTTTCATCTCTAAGCTTCCCCAAGAGTCTTTCTCATAAGCCATAAAAGACACCATCTGTGAGGCCTTGATGATACAAGGCACCAGGAAATGTTGTCAGAAGTGTGAGCTGATTCAAACTTTATAGCATCCCAGGAGCTAGTCACCAAGGCCTTGGCCTGCCACTGGAGGTGACTTGCTGGAGTTAGGAGGACCCAGGTTGCTCAGGCACCAGAGCAATCCTCCCCAGAGGGCCAGGTGTGGCTTTCCAGTCTGAAAAAATATGATAAGTCTGGTGTTGGTACAAAAAGAGCCCGAAAGTATGAGATGGTGATCAACAAAAAAAAGGCCCTTCCCCTCTTCACCTCAGGCAGCAACTTAAATTGCTTCTCTGAGGAGGGTGATAGATTCTAACAGGTCTTTGCAGCCAGGTTTCCTTGCCAGCCCACAATGCCCAACATAAAGGCGTGGAGAACCAGCAGCATCTCTGCAACTAATTTACAGGGACACAGGAAGATATGTGACAGGCAGGGTTGAGAAGAGTTCACCTCCCCACTTTCTTTCTCTCTCTTTTTTTTTTTTTTCTTTTTACATCAGAACACATGCGGAGAAATATCTGATTGCACTAATAGCTTTATTACTTTTAGCATGTACTCACTTAGCCAAACAGGTGAAACTGATTTGTGCCAGGTTTTTACGAGCCCAAGGGCCAAGCAAGCAAAACGGGAGTTTTGTGTGACAGGGCCCAGCTTCTTCTGGTTCTCATCCCAGTTTGAAATTTGTGAGAAAATTCAATTTGAGCAAAGCACCCTTTTCAACTCTGAGACAAGCTCGCGGCCACCTGAATCAAAACCAGATGTACTTATCAGGCCTAAAGATAACAAATAGCGGCTTGAGATCCTGTCAGCAGAGGACCACCAGAGCAAGGGCTACAAAACTCGCTTGCCTCATGAAATTCTAGCACGATGCATATTAATGCTCACCAGATCTGGAGTTGAGTCTCCTCGGCTCCTTTTTTTTCCCCCTTTAATAAATTCTGAAGAACATCGCTGCATTGTAAACTGGTTATTTGAGACTGTTTAAGTAAAACCAAAAGCCCCCACATCCCTCTAATCCCTCCCCCCACACACCCCCTCCCTTTCCCTCTTCCCCCAGGCTGACAAAAGCAGGTCTTTTCAAGTATGCCCGTAGCAGGAGATGGTTTGTTTTGGCAAGGGAGCAGGTGCCTTCCCCAGCGCGGCGATCTGGAGTGTCAGCAGTGACCCTGAGGTCTTGGGTGGCCAGCTTCACGCTTACACTTCCCCGTGTCAGCCGATACACCTACCACCCACAAGCTGAAAGCTTCCAGCAAGCTCAGAAATGCTTAAAAAGGGAGCTGACCTTTCTCTCCTCGCCTCCCTCCTCCTCCTCCCTCCCTCCCCAGCCCTCTCCTCCCGTCCCCTTGGAGCAGCCTGTGAACGTTATGAATGTCAGGCCCCACTTCTTATAAACAGCAAGGTAGGGGATCGCTTGAACGCTGCGGTTGTGTAACCTTAGCTTCTTGGAGATGATTAAAATATGACCGTGTAAACAAATGATGCCTTAAATCCCTGGAATATTCTGCCCTGCTCTTATCTAAAGAGAAAGAGAAGATGGGAGGATTACGTGGATGTTTTTCAGGCTAATTTTATTTGGTGCTCCTAAGGCAAGGGTGTCTGTTTCAGCACTAAACGGACCAGTCTTCTGTTACCTTTTAATTATTTTTTTCTATTTGCATCTTCCAAACAAAATCATTTTCCCACATGGTCTTCTAATAAGCTTCCATAGTTTCCACTATGCAAGACAGGGTTTGAAAATTACACTGCAAGATTTCTTCTTTGTTTTTTCTTTTTTTTTTTTTTAATCTGAAAGCTGCCAAATCGCTACCTTTTTTCTTGTTGTTTTGCCTTTGAGGACAACAGGGGAAAAGAAACCTGCTCTGCAGTCTTGCAGGATAACAGCAATGGTCTACTATGAAGGGAAAATCCAGGGAAATCCAGTCATTCTCCTGGCTTTTGCTTTTGGTTTCAGATCCGGTGGGCCTGATTTCCTGCTAATGCCTGAAACTAATTTCCAGCTAACAATCTGAAAACCAAAAAGATCTCAGAAAGTGTGGAAATGCCCATACTGGATGTCCTCTGTGGCCAGCAGAAACCCAGTGTTGGGGCATTACACAGAGCCGGTGCTAGCATGGGGGACATGGAACCTGACAGGGGAGGGAGGTGGCATGGCTAAAATGCAGCAACATCGTGAAATATAAAGTATGAGATAAAGCAGTCCTTGGGCTGCTCTACACTGGCATGTAAGCAGGGCTTGGAAAAGTTCTAGCTGCCCTCATTGAAGGATTTCCAGCCCGTGCTGAGACAAATACCTATTAATTGAGAAGTACATTGACTGAAGCTGTTAATTGAACAGAACTAAGGAAAATCTCACTTTGGCTTTCCAGCATTTAATAATACAACCACATGTCAATTATGAAAATACCATTTCATTATTGCTTATGGCCTGCATGACCCTGAACTGAAATTAATGTCTAAGGCACAGTAAATTTTTGTTTTAAACACACACACAAAAGCCTTTGCCTGGAAAAGGCTCTCAAAGCGTAATTCACTAGTTCAGCCTATTTAACAATGATAGACTGATAGCCACTGGACATCACAGGCCCAGACTGTGCTCTGAGGCACCCTTGTGCAAACCTGTGCACTGTCCTAACAGCCACCGAAGGGAAAAAGAGGCAGATTATGACCCAATAAGGAGCTGAGAAATGGCATTTGGGGGAGGGGGGGGAAACCACCAAGGGCCTAATGTATGAAGAAAGTTAAGGTTGCTTGTGTGTCCATTGAAGGAAAATTATGCAAGCAGTAGGAGATTGATTCAGCGGTTTCTTTACCAGTTACTTGGCTTTCCAGTTAACGCTACCAATGTGGTTACTGGAGCAGAGGGAACAAAGTTCCCATGATTATAATCAGGCTAAATAAGCCACTTCCTCTGCTAAGTGCTAATCAACATTTTCCTTTTGCCTTCCTAAGCAGTTACAGGGGGAATATTGCCTCCTGCATAGAGGCCAAAAGAGTTAGGCAACCAAAACACAGCCTTGCTAGATTTGCACATCCCTCTCACTGCGGCCATGGAGGGCTGGACATAACACCCAGGGCAACTTGCTGAAATATGCCAGCAACCCTCAGACTCCCATCCAGCTTCTGCTTTCTTTCCCCTATCACTCACCCTAATCACGTCATGCCCTCCTTCCGACTGCCTCTTCGCAGGAGGGTCAAGTTTCCACAGGCTTTTGGGTCATCTGTCATGTCGAGGTTTTTCCTTTGTGTTTACACTTCCCCGGTTGATTTTTGCTCCCTGAAGCCCCGTGTGGGGCTCAAATCAATGGTGGCCACTTCTGCTTTTCCTGAAGATTTCAAAGCCTGATTTTTAATTCCCCTCTCCCTCAAGTACCCTTTTTTCTTACCTGCATCAGAATTATTCAAATATTTTTCAACAGTCTGCTGAATCATTAATTCTACTTCTCTTGAACTGCAAAGCTTCAAAAATGCAGTTGGATTTGCATTCTCTAGCTCGAACCCATGTCCATTGTAAAGTTCTATTTTGTCTGTGCCTTGTAGTACCTTACTTCTCAAGAAAAAGCAGCACTCAGTTCACAGGAGTTATTGCAGCCTTCTCACAGCCACTTGTGCTGGCAGAATCTGGCCACAGGATGGCAATGTATGTATGGAGCCATACGGACGTGCTGCTCTCTTGCTCAGAGGTGCTGGATGAGGGCTGAAGTTGAAAGCTAGGCACAAGAAGAGGAGAGGAGAGGCCACAATTTTTCTGTGCTCTACTGTGCTTTATAGTTGTTGTTTAGGTCAAATACACTGGTTGCTGGAAAGTACCTCTCTCCAAGAAGAGACTGGTATTTAGCTAATTATCCCAAACCAAAGCTGTATGTAATTACAGCTTCTGTTTTCAAAGGCATTTAACAGTTTGGGCCAGTTGCCATTTTGTGAATAATTCTTTGTCACAAGCTTGCTGGCAGGCTGATGTCAGTGGTTGTTATGCATTAAATTTGAGCTATATGACTGGTTGTATATTTTATAAAGGGGTATAACCCTTCTGTCTTTTGGTGACTATAACTCTTACAAAGAACCTGTTGGGGAAGAAGAATGACACTGTGATTAACACTTCAATATAGACTACAGGAGACCAGAGGTTCAAGACCTTGGACTATTGCAGCCTTCATAAGCAATCTTTGGCAAACCTTGTAAAGATAGATCCAAAAACTACCTAAGTGTCTGAAAGTTAGGTGATGAAAAGCTTAGCTTTTGGCAGAAGTGAAGTCCAGAACAGTATATTAAGAGCCAGTGCTCCCAAGCCAGCATGTGGGAAGATCCTGGCACTTCCAACAGGAGTTAATTCCCCCTTCCTCCTGCCCCCTGAGCACAGGGAAGTACCTGCACCTGGCACTAGGATCTGGGATGGAGAAGGGCCAGCCTTCAGCCATACTCTTTCCTCCTTGGGTGCTGGGAAGTGCCTTGACTGCTTCGGCTCTGTGACCTGGAGATTTCTCCTGAGGTAGGCACCATCAGCCTTTCAGTGCAAGCAAGGCTGTTATATTCTTAATGTAGTGAAATTTCCTCTCCACCCTGACTCCAGCTTTTATCCTTAATCTCTCTGTGTCTCTCTTTGCCACTCAGCAATAGCACGTGGGGCATTATATGAATGTTTCTCTTCTTAAGGATAACAAGGTACTGAGGCACTCTAGTAAGGAGGGGCTGCATGAGAGCTTTGGGTGTTGATTGCTTTTGGAAATGCAGCTTGTATAAACGCATAAGATACTAAAGACCTCTCACATTGTCTGTTGTGCTTCTAAAACTTACAGCTTTACAGTGGCCACAGATTCAAAGCTTCAGACTTTTCAAATGTGGGGACTTTCACAGGGAGCCCAGCTCCAAGAATTTAATAGAAGTACACCTAAGTGTTATTTCTCAGCAACCCCCCTATTAAAGACACTAACTTTACAAGGAACCATTTCTATTCCTCCTGCCATAAGCCCTTGCACTCAGCGGGCAGTCAGAGTCTGTTGTATCTTGGCTTTTCTCACCACCTAGCATAAGGAGTCTTTGGCCCTCCTGGGGAGCCAGTGTCCTTCAAATAGCTGGTGGGGATGGGAGCAGTGAAGTAGTGTTTGTCACAAGCAGGTTGGAGGGTCCTCTGGTTCCCCTGCCCCACTCCGTGTCCCGAGGCAGAAGCAGCCCCCCATGCCTTGGCTGCTGGGGACTTCAGAGAGAGACACAAGAAGTTTTCTCGCAATCACTAAAATGGGGCATTGGGCAGAAGCGACTGCTGTTGAGCTCCTTGTTCCTCCGCTCCAGGAGAGTGAAGGTTACTTCAGACTTACTATTTGACACTTCAACTTTAGGTGGCTAATGTGAACATGCACTTGTTACTTGTATGACTGCTTCAGAAGAAAGGCTCAGTGTTTGGGGGTTTCCCATCTGGGCTGCTCTTAAAGATTTTCTACTTTCATGAGTCACCTTCCACTGCTGAAAAAATTCCCTTTTTTCTGAAGCAACCCTTCTGTCATCACATGCCACTACGCTGGGCACAAGCTTTCATCTCTGTCACTTGCTGTGTGATGGAATTGTGAGCCTCTGCTGAAGATCAAGATCCCTGAAGGCCCTATGGAGAACAGCATATGTAACATCCTATTGGAAACCTCAGTAGAAAGAACAGCAGAAGCTGTTGATGTGAAGCAAAAGACTCCACTGGCTTCAGTTGGCTTTGGAAATTAAGGATTAAGGTAATTGATTTTATTGCTTATATGTCCTGCAGGGTACATAAAACATACATTTGAATTCATTCAGAACCTGGAGTCCCTCCCAAAAGGGAAGGATTGTGTATGTCTAGGTGGACTGAAAACTATTTCTCAGCTAACCAGAAAACATAGCAACTTCACTAAAATATCAGTACAATAAATACAAAATGACTACTTTACAATTAACATGTTTTCATCCAGAAAGTCTAAATGAGATCTCTTCTCTGTGTTCCTCAGAGAATCAGATTCCTACACATTTTTTGTGGTCTTTCTGGGCATTGAGATCAATTGATTGTAAGTTTTATTTGTGTAAATTTTATGAATATTGTCTGCTGTGCTATTTGATATGTCCTATATGGATGGTCTCTGCTCTCAGACTGTAGAGTTGAGTCCTGTAGTCCTCTTGGACAAAATTTTATTAAAGTCAAAGGATTTTAAGCCTGCACATGCTGGAAGACTGAGTCCTCTCTGAAGAAAGCCCATTTCAGAAAAGAAAGTCCCGTTTACATTCCTCCCTCGGTTTTTAAGTTGAGCTTTCCCTGCTGTCCTTTCCTTGCAGAAAGGGCTGAGCTGGCAGTGGCTCCGCCCATCCTGTCCTGAGGGTAGGTGCTCTGTGTATGTGTTTGTATGTTTCCATGTGTTTTTCCCTTTTCTTTTAGCTCTTCATCTGTGGCTTTCTCAGCTGCTACCCTGGTGATCCTGCTCCAGGGGAGATGCCAAAGAGCTGCCTCAGGATTGAGGAGGAGAGTTTAAAAAATCTGTTATGTAGCTCCTACAGCAACAGATATGCAATGCTAGTAGGAGTTACGTGACACGCTATGTGTGGGCTAAGATAAAACTTCTGATGTTGATTAATTCAGGCCGGGAAAGAGCTGAGGCTTTGAAATAAGTATCTCTGCCCCCAACTGTTCTGTGGAGGTGGCAGAGCTTTGCCACCAACACAAAACAATAGGTAAGGCTGTCAGACAGACTCATCATAAGGAAAGAATTAAAGGTGCTGTCCTTCAGAAAAAACTTACTCCCATAATTCTGAAAATCAGAGAAAGGAAGGATTATGGTGAAAGTTCCTCTTGCTTAAGCTGAGAAAAGGAATGAAATAATAAAGCCATATACATTATAAAGAACAGACTTACTCCCATTTTGATTTCTTTTTTTTTTTTCTTGTTTTCTTTTATTTCTCCACACACACCTACTATGACTATTATGATATGACCACAGCAATAGGTTTAGCAAAATCTTTCTGCCTTTTGGTTGAACACTTTAGTGCCAGATTCTGAGATCTGATTTTATACTTTGAGGAAAGAGAGAGTTGAGTGGAACAAAAGTTTGAACCATCTCAAAATTGAACTCTGCTCACATGTTACAAGGTCAAAATGTTATAAGGCCTCTTCATAATAGCCAACTTGTCTGTCTAAAGATTGAATAATGTTGATGTTAAAAGGCCTGATAGGTCTGTTCTTCCAAATGTGATCTGGGTATTCAAGCAGACAACAGTTCATTCTGAGTGTATAATACAGTGACACAATGACAAATAACTTGGTGAAAGAGCCCTGAGAGCAATTGTGGAATTACCTAATTGTGGATAAATAAGAGTAGAGGTCATCAGCATCCCAGCTTTTACCAAATTTAGGTTGAATGCTTAAGAAAGGAAATAGCTTTCAAGAAAATGTAGAATGCTCACCAAGATGTTAGGGGGTGGAAAAATCAAGGATCATAAACGGTCTTTACATTCTACAATGTAGGACTGAAGGATAATTGGAAACTTCTCTGATCACACAACAGACTGTAACAGACAGTCCCTACTGTGCCTTCAGAATATAGCAAGTTTAGAGACCAGAGACATTTCTTGAAAATCCAAGTGTGGTAAATACAAATGTACTTTTTATGTTCAGACCCTAACCACATAAAGAGACAAAATCTGACCGCTTACAATTAAGTTAAACTCAGTTTGTTTGATTATGTTATGCAGATCTGTTAAAACATTTCATAGATTATTTTATAGAAAATAAATGTATCTCTTTAGAATTACATTTAGAAGTTCCCTTCTCTTTTTTCTACTTCCGCCAGCATCCCTTCTCCCTCATATCAACCTTCCCTAGACATTTTCTCCTCCCTTATTATGCAGTCATTCAAACAATTGGCTTAACATTTGCTGCAACTGAGAGGATGGGAACTTTGTGGGAGCAGGAGAAGAAGATGGAGTAAGATAAGAAGGGAGAAAAGAAGCTGAAATAAATGGTTGGAGGAAAAGAAACTCTAAAATGCATTACTAATTGACTGAAAACATTCTCTGTCAGTATGTCAGCTTTAGGAGGCTCTACTCTCTTCTGGAAATCCCAGCTTCCCTAGGATATTCTTGTGTGCAATATGTTAAAAGAGGTTGGACTGATAAACATACAAAGGATGTTCTCTTTGTAATGTAAAACAAATAAAAATACATTCCTCTTCTCTGGTCCTGTCATACAATGTGAACAAAAGTCACTAGCTCAGCAGTAAGACCAGCAGAATTTAAAGCAAAATAAAAGAAACAGACTGCCATTCAGAGTAAATTCCTTGGTCATGTTAGTTCAGTGTTATATCCAAACTATTTTGTTTAAATTCCTAATCACTTTTATGACCAATGCTGACTTCTGTGATGGTCAATTTGATAAGCACCAGCCAGTCTCCTGCGTCATAATCAA
This sequence comes from Anseranas semipalmata, assembly GCA_013399115.1. NCBI lineage: Eukaryota > Metazoa > Chordata > Aves > Anseriformes > Anseranatidae > Anseranas > Anseranas semipalmata. The sequence continues at coordinate 120,104 of VXAA01007270.1, forward strand.
AGGATAGTCACTTGTGCCACGAAAGAAGGCTTCTTAGACCAACAGACATCTTTGGATACCACTTGTTGCTTAATGTAAGGACTTTTGGTGTGGCTGCAGTGTGTAATTTGAGTGGTATAAAGAGGTTTCCATAATCCTCTGTCCCTCCTGAACAAGTAGCACAGGGAGCAACGTAGAGCCTACAGCAAATAGGCAGTTTAGAGATGTGTCAGTCAGAAAAACTTATGAGCCCAGGTTGTGATTTCAAGACATTAGACAGATTTGGTTAGGCAGAAGTCAGGCTGCCCCAGTGAAACCTACAGGACAGGTGAAGGTGGACCAATCTGTACAGGTTTGGGTTCAGAGTTGGCAAGATTTGTGCATGATCGGCTTGAGAAGCACAGCACAACTTTGATTCAAAGCCTGGTGAGAGTGGCAGTGGGAGTGAACCCATGGATACTAAAGAGCTTTGGATCAGGCCTCAGGCATGTACTGTAAATAAAGTTAGTCTTGTTTAGTCCTAACAAGAGAATAACATGCCCAGACAGTAAGCATGCCTCCTATATGCTTAGGAATTAAAGGGTTTGGATTTCAAGGCCTGGGTTTTCTTGGGGGAGGGGGAGAGGGGTTGGGTTTTGTGTGTGTGTGTGTGTATTTGTGTGTGTGTGTGTTTCCTTCTCAAACTTTACATTACTGCACAAGGAAAAGCCAGGTGGGTAGATTCTCCAAACAAGACGTCGGGGAAAAAGAAAGACTGTGTCTCTTGCTGCAGTCAAGGTACAGAACTGAAATTTTGATCTTCAGTGGTCAGTATCATTATGTGAGCTACTGAGAATGTGTGTGTATGTGTGTTAGGGGGAACCAAAGCTAGAAAAAAGAAGTTGGAGAGAGCAGTAATAAAGAAAAAGAGAATTAAATGACAGTCGGACTTAAGTTGCTTTTAGCGACAAGCTTGTTGTTGATCTATTAAATAGCAATTTAAATAGCAACATGCAAGTATTCCACAGTCTGCTTTTCAACAACCCCCTCCCTTCTTTTTTTTTAAAACAGTGAGACAGTGCTGAGGTGATTATGGAAATAAATTATTATGGGCTAAAAAAAAAAAAAAGAAGAATTACATTGCATTTTGAATGCTGTAAAACTTACAGTAAGCCTGTGGTTTCAATACCAGTAAATAGCTCTTATTATGTTACAGAATAACTATTCTTTGTTTGGAGATTGAAAGCAGAAATTAAAAAATATGGTTCTTATATGAAAACATTTTTTTTTTTTAGATGTCTCATAAGGTCATATTATTGCAGTGAAACAGCTGAATCCAAAAAAGTTCAATAAGGACCCTATTTCAGGATATGATGAGTGGTGTGACAGAGCAAGCTAGATGACTGTATATTGCACCCAATGAAATATGAACCAGGTGATTTCAGATCTATTGCTCCATGCAGGCTACATCATGGCTGTGACAGCAGGCCTTTGCTCATTGTAAGGTTTGGGGTATGAAGAATAACCAGTGCCTTAAGCTGTTACACATTGGTGCTTAGGTCTATTAAGACTTAGCATAGTCATCTTTTTTCCCCAGCATCATGAGGTTGTTTATCATGCAGAGCAAGTTCTTGTCTCCTGGTTGTGCTCACCAGTCTCTCACTTGAACAGTCCTGTTCTTTCAAATGGTAGTGCAAGTGCCCAAAGGGATTATCATCTCAAAAGCTGTCCTGAAATATCTTCTGCTTAGATATAGTGTTGACAGGTGACTCTGGAAAGATCTAACTTGACTGTTACAGAGAGAACTGGCTTCTCACAATGGTCAGGTGTTGAGATCATCGTGAAGAAGGTGGCAACATGTTTACTGAACGTTAGATCATTTTGATGGCCTACTGAATTATTGTTCAGAGCCTTAGAGATTGCTCAAGTATTTGCAGGAGGGAGGAGTCTGGCTTTCAACCAGACTGCCTGCATGTAATTATCCTTACACTTGTGCAATGCTACTGCAATTGGAAGTAACTGCCACTGTAATCCTCAAGCCCCCAGGGGCTTGGATGTTGCACTTGCTCAACAAGAGCTTGAGTTTGATACACCCCCAGGCATGGTGCCAGCCATTTCCTGGAAAGGTATAGGAGGGATGTGTTGAGGACCTGGCGTATGTGAGGAGGCAAGAAAGTGATTCAGTTACTGCAGGGCACAACTGAAATGGTGCTCAACTGTTTCAGGATGGAAACAATGCATGGGATTCAGTTCCAAGTTAAGATACAAATTAAGGTTTCTGCTTGTAGATGTGTAAATGTGAGCTAATATCCATGCTCCTGTCATAATTAATGAAGAGCTCATCAATACATTCAATGGAGCATAGCAAAAGAACTGGCTCACCCTGAGGCAGACACCTTTTATTCATCTAAAGAGCTCTTGTGGCTCTGTGGATTGTATTCTTCATGTTGAAACACTTTAATAAAGGTGTTAACCCATTCTGTGCATCACTACTACTTTAGTTCACTTGAAGTGCCTTGAATTTAAAAGGAGTATATCACATTATTAAAAAGAAAAAGAGAGAGAGAGAAATAATCTGTTCCTCAGCTCGTATAGTAAGACTGAAAGTGTGCACTGATGATTTACCAAGATATTTGCCATTGGAAAGAGACCTGTACAAAACTATGCACCTGTGATGGGGCCCGCAGAAGAACAAGTCATGCGCTGGCATGGCAGAGGAAACTTCTTACTTGTGATGAACTGCATGACTTGCACTTGACTGGAGTACTGGAAGCTGGTTTTATGTCCTTAGAAATGAAGTTCATTTGGTCTTGACAGAATGATGTAGCAGATATGGTTGCATATCCCTGGTATTGTTTTCACAGTCATGGAAAATAAGTGGAGACTGATGCATTCCCTTCTAAAATTCCCATTGTTCCTATTACCATTTTTCTTCAGTGAATTTGTTTATTCTCTGGAGTTATAAAAGGCTTCCTATCTGTAATATAAACAGTCACTTCCCTTTACCTTGACAAGCCCCCTGAAAATGCTGCAAACAGCTGAAGAATGTTTGGTGTCTGCAAAGGATCAGTCACTGAAGGACAAGAGACTGATTAGTCCTTTTAATTGCCATTAAGTACAACAGAGTGTGAAAACTGACCAGATTTTTTGAAGCCTTAGCAAAGGTTGCAGCCTTGCAAAAGCTTTCTTTGCTAGTTTGAATGAGAGATAGAATTTTTATGTCAATGAGGATTTTGCAGGATTGAGTCTATAGTGCATTACTAATTCTCCAAGTGAAATGCCAATTAGCCTGTTCATTATGCTAAATCCTTTTAGAAACACTTTGAGAATTTGCTTGAGGGTTTTTCCTAGATAAGGAAATATCTAAACCTTTAGCTAGCAAAGATGGTCTCCTGTAGACTCCAGAGGGCTTCACAGAGTGAAGAATGATACCTTTCCTTTTACTTTCATCTTCAAATGTGCAGGGAGGAAAAACACGAAAGCACAGTACAGACTGGGAGCCAACAGATTAGAGAGTTGGATAAGATGTGAAAAATCAAAGAAATAGGGTTCAGTAAGATCATTATGAACTGTTTCTGTCTGATGTATCATTTGCAACTGTAAGGATGAGCCTTGTGTTAAGGAAAACTGAGAGGCCATGGAACAGCCCAGAATAAAATAAACAACATATTGAGTCCTTTTCTTGATGAATAAATAAGAATGACTCAGTTGAATTTAATGTTCTTCTTTTTTTTTTTTCCTTTCTTTTTTTTTTTTTTTTCTTTTTCCATGCTTGCAATTATTTTCCTAGGGTAGTCCATCTTTTGGTTAGTAAAGTAAAGCACTATGCATGTAAATGTCTCTTCCTTTGTTTAGTATGTTATGTTGGTACATTTCAAGCTGAGACTCCATTAATCTATTTTCCTGTCTGTATTTTAGTCTGAGAATTATGAGGTTAATGCTTCTTCAGTTTCCTTTCCTGCCACTCTAGGGGTGAAATCCTGGCTCCACCAAGGTCAATGCTGAAGCTTATGTTGACTAAAGTGGGACCTGAATCCTCCTTAGAAGAGAGGATGGGGTAAGGGGGGTGGGAAGATAAATATTTCCAACCAGACTCTTCCAGGAGAAGTTTTTCATGTAAGTAGGAGTAATTTTAGAGCAGTTTTGATGCATAAAACAAGATTTTTTCTCAAACAACTCTGAATATTTCTGAAAGAGAGGAGTTGTAAGATGCTAATAATAGGTAAGCTAATGGCTAATGATCTAGTAAGGACTAAGATAGCCAGCCACTTAAGTGTAAGAAAATGCTTGCTGAATCAAAGCAATGATTTTTTTTTGCACTGCCCTGCACATTTAGTTTTACCCAAATTAGTCTTGGGCAAATGCTTAAAATTTTGTGTTGACAGGCTTTCGTTTGTATTTTGAAAACAATTGGTACAATTTGGTCTTCATTTGTAGTACACATCCTTGAGAGGTGGACTAGCAGATGGGAGAAGGAAAGTGTTTTCCATGGAAAAGTAGTGGAGCTGAGATATCAAAAATCTAAAAGACATGCAGAAGAGCAGTGCTGTTTTCCTGTGATGGCTTTCATATGTCATATTATTCTTTCATGGTATTGTAATGAGGAGATGCATAGTAAATGTTTCACTTGAACAGGATGTCTGGGAGTAAGTTGTGTGAGGTATTATTATTACTTGTACTTTTCTAATAACAAAATATCTGATTACTCTGTCACTTATTTTTTAACCACTTTTCCCAAAACTAAGGAATATAAATCATGTATTTGGCAACTCCCAACAACAATGAACTGATTAGTTTGACGGGTCTAGAAAAAGAATAAATCTCTTGACAGCTATTATTCATCTAGTAATGTTAGACTGAACAAGCCCAAACAAGAAGGTGTACGATTGGCCAAATTATTTGGAAAAGTGTAATGTAAAATAACAAGAAGTAACAGCAAGCACCATCCAAATTGTACAGTAGATTGGCATTATAGCACTGTTAAGCAAAATTGACATTAGCAAAGGCTTGCATTGAGGTGGAAGGTGTATTATTGTCATTAAACCAATGTGGAGTAGTGAGGAAAAATAAAATCCCTAACTGGAAGTATATGGTGTTAGTTTAGAGAGTCAGGTTTAAAAAATATATATATTTGTATAGCACATCTAAACTGAAATTACTGGACCGTGTATAAGTTTGGAGGTTTTCCTCCTTTTAACTTAGTTTAAAATATTTCTGTTTAGTATCAGTTATTTACTTAAAACCACTCAATTTCTTAAGGTGCTCCAGATTCTTACATGAAGGTTTTGTGATGACTCTTCTCCCCATTTAAAGTAAAAAAGGGAAGCTCTGGGAAGAAACAGACTAATCACAGTAATAAACAGATAGAAGTTGAAACTGTCTATCAGCTTGAAACTAGCTCAGGTGTTGAACAAGAATTTCCAAAAATCTGAAGTATTGTAAAGGGTTTTTATGTTGTTGTTGATCTCTCTTGAAGAGACTTAACAGTTACCCCTATCTCTTCATGGTTTTAAAAGAATAGATTTTTTCAGCCTTCAGTAAGCATATTTTGCCTTGTCTTCTTCAGTGCTTTGAATTCTAGGGCCCAAATGTTTTGTGTCCCCAAGGTATAGCGCATCATAGTATTTTATGCCATGAGTCCATTCTAATTGACTTGAAGCCAGGGCTTTGGTTTTGTTGTTGTTGTTATTGTTGTTTGTTTTGTTTTGTTTTGTTTTCACTTTCCATAACAGCTGAGATTCTTCTTAATCGAGCCTAAAGGACATCTTATGTTTATACAGAGTTTTCATCAACCTATGTGATTATTTCCCACACTAATCAATGTTATCTCTCCAAAATCTTCTTCTGAGGAAAAGGAGCTCGTCATTTTTTTGTGCTTTTTTTTTCTGTCTGTTTTTGAAGATGTACAGATTCATTAATATTCTCGGGTTTAGTGGCTGTCTTGCTGTTCTTAGTGAATGGATCTTATTTCTGATCTCATTATTTTACTATCCACATCATCGGGGGGAAAAATCTTGCCAATCTTCTCTGTTAATGTTTCATCCAAAACAAAATGCTTAATAAATACAGACATAATGTAGTCCAAAAGTACAAATTGCATTATTTTTCATTTTGGTTCTTAGGCTTTAATAATTCTGTGGCAAGAACACTACTGTGCTTATCCAAACAGTGCTTTTGTTTAATCTGAGGGTATACCAAACAAGAAAACATATTAACAACCCTGAGTGCTAAGGGAGAGTGTAGTTATGTCAAGAGCTTTTAAGCATTATTCTTGTACAAATGCAAAATAATATTCCCTGTGTCTTGTTATACATGATGAGACATCCTAAAGATGTGATGAACATTCACATGAAAGGAATAAATTTAATAAAATCCATAGGTGTTAACTCTGATTTGACAGAGACTAGATAAGCATCAAATGATTTCATTAAAACAGACCAAGAACAGATGTTTCAGCTTCCAACCTGTATGATGTACTAACATAACAGTATAACTTTCTCTCTTCAGAAAAGTCTCATGCCAGAGTTGCATATTACAATAAGAATAAAATGATAGGTAAAGCTAACGATGTATTAGAGTCATATACTTGGCTTCAGCGCACATGCAGGTAAATATGTAGTATCATTACAGATCGGTACATGAATGGAGGAGATGTGTGATTTATATTCCTGTATTATATTCTTGTATCTTTATATTCTAGGTTACACTAAGCTATGAATTTATAAAATATCAAAATGTATCTGATTGGCTCTGATTTATGCTAGGGCAGTTCTACTACAATGGATCACATTGGAATTTGTTCTTCCTCATCTCTTTACAGTCTGACTCGGACTGTGAAATCATGCTTTTCTTCACTGATCAGCTTTTAGTAGTAATGAAGGTTCACATCTTTTCCAAGGCTTGTATGTGGGATCTTCTGGCCGCAAGTGCTTGTGCTTAAGGGCTGGGGAGCTGATTGCTCTGAGTGTTTGTGTGCATGCATGTGCAGTTCAGTGAGTATAAATGCTGCACAGACAGGTGTACCTCTAACTTTCACCTAGCTAACTCAAGCTAATCTAATCATCAGAAAGAGAGGAAGAGGACTTAATACTTTGTAAAGATGTAAATTTCTTTCATATGCTGAAAAGCTCAATTGTTCTGCTGGTCAGAAATGCCTGTGTTTAAAGGTGCAGAAGATTAAGGTCCTACTTTCCCTGCTTACCACCTGCTTCTTTAAATCATATTTGTGTAGACCCTCATACAATGGATTTCACTTTAAAACACTGTAAGCTAAAATACATGCAATTCCTAGCTAAGTACTTTGAGTTGCTACTGCAGATCAGTCCCAAGATTAGAGACATGGGCTAAGGCATGACAAGGCACTGCTATAGTCCCTTTGCATTATTCTCCTACTGCAGAGAAAGACATTTTAAAGTACAAAAAAAGCCTTGGTAAATACATGAGTCAAGATCGGTGTTCCAGACTGGGAAGGATACAAACATTCTTGTATTTCCAGTAGTACCCACTTCTAATCCATTTTATTAACTGTTCAGTTGTCACTAGAGAGGGGGAAATGTACTATGAGTAATACTTTTATTTTTCAGTGTTCCAGTCCAACATTTTCCATGCATTCAAGAAATGCCAGGGGATAAAACGATGGGCATTAGATATTAAAATCTATGTTCTATTAAAAAAAGTTTGCCATGAATCAGCTATGTAGAATCCACAACATTTTTTTTCTATTATAAACTGCTATTCAGACTGCCAGTCCATGCACTTTTAATCCTGGTGTCATTAGTGATTGGATTTCACTCTGGCAGCTTTTTGGACGGAAAGTGAAAACTTCTGACAATCTCCATAAAGACACGAATTTGGCAAACGGACTTTTTTTGGCAATTAAAACTTTTCACTCTGCAATTACCATCAGGGGCCAACTAGGGCAGACCTAGTTCATTTTTCTGTCTGATTTTTTTTAGAGCATTCAGAGAAAAAGTTCAGCTATTCTGGTAAATGTACCTCATATGCTTAGAAAAACACATATTTCGTTGGAAGAAGAGCCCTTTGCTGGAAATAAAAATGAATCTGGAGGCGGATAAATTCATAACTGGTGTAAACTCTGGTAGCCCCAGTGGGTGCCCTATGGTGACTTAGCTACCCACACTGCAGCAATGATTCCCAAAATAGGAGGTATATTCCTGGCAGTTAAGGGTGAGCTTGTGAGTTTGACTGAGAAAACCAACCTAACCCAGTGTTCACATATTTGGGTAAAACAACTAATGTGCCAGTCTATAATATGGTTACCATGGCCAAAGTCATTGCTTCCCAAGACATAGGTGTTCTTCTTAAATGGACAAATATTTAGACCAGACACCTTCCCCCCCCACCCTCTATCTCTAGTATTCTGAGAGCCAGAGGAGCTTCTGATACTGTGTTTTGCACAGCGCCTGCTGCTGTGAGATCAAGGCCTCTGACAGGCTTGTTTGGGTGATTCAGAGACTAGGTCATTCTAATAAGAAATGCAAAATGTGGGGCAGTGTTGCCTCAGCTGTGCTGCAGACTCAGTTCACTCTGTTCTGTGCAAGTCCCTCTTGGCCAACATTTAACACTGTGGCTGGCACAGCAGAAATTGCTCTGAAACCTGGTTCACACACATTTGCTCCATAGGAACAGCTGGACTCCTCTTTTGTGCTACCAATAAAAATTCTGCATGCTTAAATTGATCGTGCTCTCAAAAATGATTTAAATGTTCTGTAATAAAGTGCCATTTGAAACTCATGGGGTTTTAAAATCTGCATTTATAGAAAGAGCGTGTGTAATAATACACAGAATACCCAAAGGGAAATTTAAAGTGACATAGTTACAAGTACTTCTAGGGTCTTTCATGATTTATGATGTCAGTAAGACTCAGCTGTAATTATCCACATCTTCATAGCTTTCCATTTTTTTTTATTTACTTTGTCATATATGAATTTTGTTACAAATAAAAATTAACAAGAGTTGGCTACAATCTAAGGTTTGAACATTAAAGTAATAATAAAAAATAATAAATGCTTCATATAAAGATTAACATTCTGTCTCGATACTTAAGGTTTTTTCTCACCCCTTGAAATGGAGGGAGGGGGGAAAAGTGAGGTTTTGACGTGGGACCATCCCTTTCAGTTGCAGTATTACTTCCCTCTGGGGGGAAGTCATTCTTCATGTCATGTTTGTACATGCAGTTCATATTCTGTTGCAGACTCTTTAATGTGCCATTCAGTGGCTAGATTTGAGGACAACCACCTAGTTGAAAAATTGTTGCAGAGATAGTACATGAACCCTGAGAGCAGTACAACATGAGTACAATTATGGGGAGACACTCTGAAGTGTGAAAATCCTCTGTTATGTGTTAGGAGTGTTAATCCTCTCATGTAGGACGGTGGTGGAAAGCACTTTTCCAGGTAGGGACTGTGGGTCGCTTTAGAAAGGACTCTCTTCTGGAGGAGAGATGCGCACCTACTGATGGAGAGCTTTGGGCACACTACATTGGTGTGCAAATCTGTCTTCTGCCATGCCATTGTAAATGTAGCCTTTTGCCCTGAAGTACAATTACTTAATTACTTAGAATAAGCACAGCTTCTTTTTTTTTCTTTCTTTCTTTTTTTTTTTTTACATCTAATGATTCATATATATATATTTTTTATCTTGCTTGCTTCTTCTTCAGCCATGCTTAAGGCACAATTCTGTTAGTGGTGTATGCTTATGGCCTCAATCTATAAAGCCCTTAAGTGGCTAAATGTCTTCAAATAGTTTTATTTGATCTCAGCTGTACTGAAGTATGTGCTTCTGTGCTTTGTTAAAATAGAGCCTAAAACAGGCAGTAAGCGGAAGATTTTGGAGCAAGAGCAAAACCAAAAACACATAAGCTCCAACCAAATTTCTAAACCACATTCTGCATTTCAAAACAAGATATAGAAAACTTTAGTTGAGGGGTAATGGAGTAGAACAGCTCAAAGGATAAGAAACTATTTGTTCATCCATAACTAGCTTATCCCTAGCACAAAAGCATATTACCTCTTGGAGCTTGAGTGCCATCTCGAATCACCTGAGAAGTCTGTGGCCAAGAATGAGAAGAAAGAAATGGCAAAAAATTTCTATCCACAACTGATCCTGTCATCTGTTTCTCTCCTGTTCCCCTACACATCTTCCTTCTATTTAAAAGTCTTCTTCGTAGGCAGTTCAAACACAGATATTATCATTAGTGGAATGCTTCCTTACCACCCCCAGTGCTGACTTCACTGTTTATTCTTTTTGTTCAACTTTTATGACTCAACTTAATGAAAAATGCAATAGATGAAATAGCCATATTTAAAGTGGTGCCGGTTACTTTGGAACTTTGGTTGGTTACTTTGGAACTTTGGTTACAGTCTTGGGTATAATAAGTATTTTTGCATTCAAGTTCTTTTAAAATAATTTGGTAGGACCTTAAATTTATAAATTCTTCTCCTGAACTTTATTAGATAAAGCATGGATAAAGATCAGGTCACTGCAACAGTGCAATCCCAAGAGATGTAATGGTCACTCTGGTAGGATACAGTTTTGGAGACAAGAAGAATATGATTAATTTGAGGTTTAGAGGGTTTACTGTGCTGGCCAAGTGGAGAAAAAGAAATAAATTATCTTGGACTGACCTAAAAATGACAGTACATTTTTGGAATTGCTGGCAAAACAGAAAGTAAAAACTTGAGTTGTATCTATGTCCTAATCTGTGGGCTGTGGTTACGCATGAGGGAAGTGAGAGGAGTAAAGTTCATATCATGTCTTTACCTGTTTCAGAGCAGAGATTTTTCCTTGAGAAATGTTATAGAGAATTCGAGATTGGCTTTCCTGTCTTGTCCTGCTGAATCTGTGCCAGATTATAGGAGGATTTGAATGACTGAGTCATAAAAAGAGAGAATGAGAGGACGTATATTCTGGCTATGACTCTCACATTGGGCTGAGGGGTAGATACTGTCTTCATCCAAATTCTAGTGTGTACTATAGTAGGATCTATTTATCTATCTCTACCTAGAAATTGTGTGTAGCCTGCCCTGTTTTTGTGGCCTGCACTGGAGTGCTCTTGCAATCCAGTTATGTTAGTTAAAATATTTGAAAACTAGCAAAATAACATGTTAGCACTTCCAAAAACAGTTATTTTCTTCCTTATTTTTATCCGTCTTCCAAGTACAACTAAGATTAAGTGGTTTTTAGTATGGAGTTTTTCAATAAAAGCTTTTTTTTTTTTCCCTCATCCCTCCCTCTGTCCCCTACAAGAAACCTGCTTATCCATCCTGGGGACACTAAAAATTTGCTGTCTTTCCATCCATTTTCCAAACCAAAAACAATTTAAGCAATGCAAAGTGGAGAAAGCTCCATGTTGCTTCTTATTGGCTTCATAGCTGTGAGATGATGGAAGTACTGCCATTATTTCATCCATGTGACAAACTCTACCCTCACTTTCAACCTGTTCAAACTTGCTGGACTTGAATGTTACAGAACTTGGCCCCTTAAGCCTGTCTGCTCCCCCTCCTCTTTCTTTCTTTCTTTCTTTTGGTCTCAAAAGGCAACAGATGAACTCAGCTGGAAAACTCAACTATCCTCAAACGTGGAGTAGACAATATATTATTCCCAGGAACTTTCATTTACATACGATTTCCACTGATTCAAAGAAAGCCCCATGTGCCCACACATGTATAGCACTGGATGCTTCTATATTCTCTCAAAGGATGCTAAAAGGTAGCATGCAATAAAGCTACACAGCACTTCCATTAGCAGCATACAATGTGAGGAATTTTTTCTTCTCAACAGGAGACTATGCGACAAACCTGCAGGCTGTGTAAACTAGTAACAGATAGACCTATCCTGATTTGTATCGGGACAGGAGTTGGGTTCAAATCTTCTAACAGCATTCCTTCTGTTCACCGTGCCAACCACTGGACATTGAAGATGCCGTACTTTAAAGAAAACAGGTTTTCTTTCAAAATGTCCCCAGGGTTTCTACAGGATTGTCCACTCTATTGCTTTGCAGTTCCTACATCTATTAGGTAGTAACTAGGGTTACTACCCACTAAGGTAGTAGGGTAGGATTGGGTAGGATTAGTAAGAATTGTAACTGAGAGAGCAATGGTAAGGAAATCTGGAGAAATTGCTCCTATCTGTGTTGGAGGAACTGGTGTAGACAAGAACAAGAAGGTAAGTAACAGATGCTTTAAACTTGATGGTAAAAGAAAGACTCTCTCAGGTGCTTTGAATGCTGTGCGTCATTCAGACTTCTCCTGAGACCGTTTAAAGTTATTATTTGCTGCCCAAAAATCCTCTAGAAACTATTACCTTATATGAAATGCAAAGCCACTAAATTCTTTCCTAATGACAGTCATTCAAAATGGATAGTTTAGAAGAGTTATAGCTAGCCTTATGCCAGGGATTTTTTATGGTGAAACAAGACCTAAGCAGTACCTTTCTTAAGTATACCTTTCAATCAGTGTAGCAAAAACTGCCTCACTCTAATGGGAAAGACAATTACACAGGAGAAAGGTAATGATTTTCTTCTCTCTCTTTACCTAAAGTTATCTATACTGACCATCCTGCACTGAAGTAGAATACAACAGGGCATGTTGGTTTTAGTAAGAGTGGCATTTGTAACCAAATTCTTTGTGTTATGGCCAGCTACACCAAATCTTAGGTTTAACTGATGATTCAGATGTGAGTGATTGCACAAAGACTTTATTTGCATTAAATATTTGGGCCATGACTGCTTTAAATTAGTGTTAGCATGTTTGAAAAATGTTTCTTGTCTGTTCACTATTTTCTCACTTGTTTCTTCTTTATGCTCCTGTTTAAATGTGTCCACACACAGGACTAAAAGTGTTTAGTTACTCAGCCAGGAATCAGAAACAATATTATGGGACCTAAGTGATGAATTACACAGCAGAAATGGTGCGTGCAGAAAGTAGTTCCCTTGTGAACAACTTACAATCAAGAAATTTTTGACTCGCACTACCTGAACACTTACAAGTAATTAATCCAGTCACAAACATCTGGATTAAGTTTTTTTATGTTGATGTAAATTTTACAACTATTTAAGGCACTGTCCCTTTATAGATTGCTCCAGATTTATAAGGTTTTCCTCAATATCCCACAGTTAATAGGAAATATGGATGTTAAACTTGCAGTAGGCTGGCGGTGAGGTGGCTTCTCTTCAACATGAAATGTTCTTAACCTGGGATCAGAGCAGGTGTCAGCATGTTTCCTTTCTAGGAGCCTACATGGAAGACCAGTCCATTTCCACGGAGTTCATGTCAGCAGAGAAACCAACCTCTGATTAATTTAGTTTGGTTACATACGCATGCTCCCTCTCTCCAAAGCGCGTCTGGGTCCAGAAAGCCATACTGCCAGGCCAAAATTTTGTCAGATGTCTCTGACTGGTTCATTTGCATAAAACGAAAGCTGAGGTACTTTCAAAGCCAAACGTAACACGCACTGGCTAACAAGAATACCTATAACACACGGTCTTTAACAGTTCAAAGTTTATTAGTGAACTTTTACTGAGCAGCCTCTGGCACTTAGGTTTGTTTTCCATTGGCGAGGGAGCGTAGCAGTGGCTGCCAGGCACAACTTTCACAAACCTGCATATTTTTGTGATGTTTAGCAAATAATCTCTGCATCTGGCCAGGTCTTTCTTGGGCAGCTTTGAAGCCTGAGCCTGAAACAGTCACAAGACTGGAGATGTGAAGGCTACAAAAGTAGAGTACACCCCCTGCATGTCTCAGAAGATGTGGAGGTCAGCTATTTCACTCTAACATGAGTATAAGGTGCTTCCTGTGTGTAAGGTTTGACATTGTCTCTCTCATCGCATTTCACATGGTTTCCCTTAGTACTTCGGACATACAGAAATGGATTATGACAGAGTTAGATTGTTTAGTCTCTCTCACTGTCGAGCAGAAACAGTTGTAAGCTATCAGCTAGCCCAATATCACATGCGGCCTCTGATAGTCTCATGTACTTGCATGAAGTTCAGTCAGAGCACCTTTACAGTTTTCAGAAGGTCTGAAATGCCTATACAGTCCTGTAGGACAAGGACATGAGCTAAGAGGAAGGGGTATCTGGTCAGCACCTTGTCAGTACGTATCTCTGTCTAGAATTGGAGGACCATGCTTAGCAACACCTCTAAATCCACACTTGGGTGTTGAATAAAAGACCTTATTCTCAAAAGCTGTGCTCATATACTTAGTTTTCAGTGTGGGCTGATGAAATTCCAACTCCTGATTTAAGTGTTGAAATGTGCATATAGGGCTTCACACTACCTCTCCTAAGAATATCCACTTAGCCACAGCACTGCTTACCAAAATGTTGTAGGATCTCCAAGGGAGCCACAGGGGAAAGATTGACTCAGGGTAGCAAGCCCATTAACCCATTTTGGTACCCTGAATTGCACCCAAGGTTGACTTCCTTCCTTTCTTATTTGTATTATGATTTGTTGGATTGCGAGGAGCAGCTTGGCAGGACAACTATACCCAGGCTTAGTTGACAATGTTTTAGTGGGATTAACACCTGTGCTATGAAATGGTCTCAGACTCTCTGCTGTTTGTGAGCAGATTGTAGCACAATCAGCATGAGAAGCCCAGCTGTAGCTGCCTCACCTGGTTCATCCTGAGCTTGTGGAAATAATGCAAGAGGCATGCCTGAATGAAGGGGCATCACTGTTCTCCCCACACACTCCCTTCAGAAGAGTGCAGTCATTAGTCCTCCAGAAAGGAAAGATGCATAGTAAAACCCACCATGGCTTCTACTCATAATAATGAATTAATTTGTTATTTCCCTCCCATCTTCTTTTATATCCATTACCTTTGAAAGACAGAGAAGTTTTTAAATGGTCATTCCTGCTCTTTCTCATAAAGAATAATTCCCAAATCTCTGCCACTTGAAAGTCCAGAGTAAGACACGTGACTTCTTTGATCTTTATCCTCCATTCACAGCACATTGATTCCCTTTAATGTTTCAGACATCTTACATGGGAAAGCTCAATAGATTCTGTTAAGATTTGAAGGAAACGGTAAGCTATTTATTTCCATCTCTGAGTGCTACAGGGGCCAGTGTTTTGAAGAACCAGTGTGCACATGATGACAACAGCAGCTAGCAAAGGCAATACCAGAACAGCACTCTGTCCCTGACCTCCAGACAAACTGCAGGGCAGAGCTAGTATCTTTTATTAGGCCAGATGTTTGTATTTTATGAGTTTAAAATAAGGCATTACCTCTCCCTACCAGCCTTGTCTCACCTCACCTTTGATCCTTAGACTACTATGTTTAAAAAAAGTTACTAAAAACTCATTTCTTTCTTTCCCCCATAACAATCTTTAAAGGCAGAAGAGTGATAAGAAACAGGAGGACGTATTGCCAGATAGACATATTGGCAGTATGTCCAAGCTTTCTCTAGCCAGCTGCATTGTTCATCCTCATTTGCAGCAGCCTTTGCTTTTCCATTCAGAAGTCAATTCAAAACATATTGCAGATGATGATAAAATGTGGGGGGATTTTGCAATATGGGCCATTACTCAGTGAACAACAAATTTAGAGACCATCAAGCTCACTTATAGGCCTATAGGAAAGGCAAGACATTATCTCCACCAAATTATGTACTGGTCTTCCAATAAATGCAGCCCAGTGATCCCTGGTAAGGTAATTGCATGCAGCAAAGAATACACCAGCACAAAGCACCGATTCTGTTTGTCATTGTAATGTAATTTATTGGCCCATGGGATTCAGAATTACTCTATTTCTCTTCCCCAAGACAGACAGCTATGAAAAGGAGGATGGTCTTGTGGTTAAGGATTTGGATGCTAAAGATATGGTCTCAGTTTCCAGTCCTCTCTCAGTCTTCCTGTGTGGCCTCAAACAAACCATTAATGCTTTTGTGTTTTTCTTCCCTGCCAGTAAGAAGAAGATTATACTAGCAGGAAAGATCTGAACTGAACTAAACCCAATTCTTTTTTTCTTTCTTTCTTTCTTTCTTTCTTTCTTTCTTTCTTTCTTTCTTTCTTTCTTTCTTTCTTTCTTTCTTTCTTTCTTTCTTTCTTTCTTTCTTTCTTTCTTTCTTTCTTTCTTTCTCTTTCCTTCTTTCCTTCTTTCCTTCTTTCCTTCTTTCCTTCTTTCCTTCTTTCCTTCTTTCCTTCTTTTATTTTTTTTCCTTCTCAAATCTGTAGTTTCCTTACAGCTTGATATTCTTTGCTTTTATACCAATAGCTGATTGACAAAGATATCTAATCAATTCAGTGTTTACAGAAGAAAGATGGTACTTCATTTGGGGTGTTTTTATTGAGTTTATAAGGAATGCTTACAACCCAAACACCCTCTGAATTCAATGGTTAGTACCATGTGCTAAACCACTCCCCAGAAGAGCTGAACATCCAGCTTACTTTCTGGAGGTGTGCACTTCTCTCTCCAGTGACTGCAGAGGGAAGTTAGGACGATGATCTCAATGGGAGGAGGAAGACAGGCAACTGGCTTGTGGCCATGATGGATCTTCAGGGATGGTGGCAGGCCACCTCTTCCAGTGTAGCTTTCTAGATGTTTCAAGGGAGCACGTTGTGCTCAGCAATTTTTTCTATGACACTTTGCAACCAGCTCTCTACATAGAAGCACTCTGCATGAAAAGAAAAACAGCATGAAAAGCCTGTTAAATTATCTGCTGAAAGACTCCTTTCTGCTCTGTTTTTCTTCTCACCAAAAATTCTGTGGGATTTTCAGAGTTTTGAATAGAACGTAGACACTGCTTCCTAATAATAATTGTCCTCCTTTTTCATTGTGAAATAAACAATAGTTTATTCTCTGCAGTATGTAAACTGAATCCAAGCCCCTAGTTTTTTGTGCTCTACATGAGGAAAATTGCAAACCAGATCTGCATCTGAACTTTTTCTATCCCCTAATTTGAGGAGTTGAACCAAGCTCCCCTTCTGAAGAACCATGAACTCTGACAAACTCAACAAACTCTGGGTCTGAGTCCAAGCTTTGTATCTTGGTCTTACCTCTCTGGTATCAATCAAATCAACCATAGAAACAGCTTCAAACATAATCCCTCTCTTCCCATGCCCCTTCTTCATTCCTGCAACCTCAAGCCAGTGTTGAGGATATTTTGACATGCTGCCAGCTCTGAGACTGTAAAGAATGGTTAACCCAGCCTGTACTTGTGACCTCCTAACAGCATACAGCACTAGTGGCAGAAGAGATGTACAAGTGGTAGAAATGGCATTACATCCCCACTGCCTCTTCCAAGCCTTTCCAGTCATTCCTCAGAGAGTAACCACTTTAAAAAGCTTTTGTATAATGTGGAGAAGATCATAAAGACGGACAGGATTTCTCAGACACAACCACTGTCGCCTTGCTCCTGATAAGCACACAGTACTGCCTAAATGTCTGTTAACAGCACTAAGATGCTGAAATTCCAACTTCTTCCATGGAATGAGTTGAAAGCCTTTCCTGGAGATCATGGCAAAGATGATTTTTTTTTTTCAAAGTCCGTTTCTATTTCTTTCTCTTTTTTTTCCCCTCTTTTTTCCTCATAGCAGGGTGCGATCAGCTGGGTGTCCCTGTTGGCAGCAGCATGATAGATGGCAACACATCTTATGTTTGCAGCAAAGGCTGCTTTGGCTTACGTCTGTCCGGCTAGCAAAACAGAGGAAGCTGCCAAAAAAAACAGTCCGAGGTATGAAAGTTAACAGTTAGCAATAACTGCGGTGTGAAACATTCCCATGAAATCCAGACATCAAGGATGCTGCCTGGAATAGCTTGAATGTCCTGCATTCTTTCACAGTGAAAACAGAGTAATACACCAGCAGCGTGGGAGACAGCAGTCGAGGAGGAACACACGAGCCCCAGAGAACTGGCCATCAATTTTCTCGCTGTGGCTGGCTGGAGGAAACTGAAATGTATATTGCAGTGGCTTCTGACGCCAGCCACTGCTATGCACTCTGCACTTCAGACTCAAAATGTGTTACCCTAAAAACTAAACAAAAAAAGTCCCCAAGCTATTAATAGATTTGTATAAACAAATCCCTTGTAGTATTTAATCATTTACATATGGGATTGAGAAACCAACCATAAAATGTCAGTATGGCTATTACATGGGTCACTGGAACAGGTTTATGTTAGCTAATATGCTGAAATAGTAGATTAAGAGAGGATAGTTTATGGCCTTTAGTTCATTTGTTGACAGGAAGAATCAGGAGCAGATTTGTTTTATGCCTGATCCCAACACAGAACAACTGGGGATGGAGCAGTGATTAAAATCCAGGCAACTGGAAAGGAATAATGACTAGACTGCATATATATTTCTGTGGGTGAACTAGATGCTTGTGAAGGGGAAGAGCTAGTGAGATCACAGAAATCAGCAGAGCAGGACGCTGCCACGCAGCCCTCTGAAGTGACTCAGCAAAGAACAATTGCTTGACATCCCACTGCAGAGCTTGTAATACCACAACCCCTCATGAGATGCAGCACTCAGGAGGAGAAGAGCTTCCTGAGACCTGTAGGAAACAAGTTGATTCTTAGAAGAAGTGTGTTAGCCTATATTGTGATGTTCTAGCACGTCCCTGGAAATAGCTAGGACTTTCCAAAGTGCAGCCACTCTAACACATCTGAAAACCTCATTAAATCATCCCATGCTGTGTTCATGCTGTGTTTGATTGCTGTACTTTGTAATTCCCCTCTTAAAGATGCCTCTTTTCTCTGGCCTGCTATTCCTTCTGTGTTTATTCCAGATTTGTGTGCAATTCTTTTGTGAGAAACAGAGTAACTTTGAAAACCAAAACCGTATATATCTACTAGGTTTTCTTAATGTTTAATCAGAACATGATGAAAATCAAATCAGTTAAGAAAACCTTGGTGACTTGTGACATAAATGTGTACTTGAATCCTATAAGTATTGCGAAAACCTGTCAATAATTATGGTCTCATTCATCTTGCCTGGAACTAGGCCAAAAACTCAAGCTGGAATTCTCTATGTAGTCATACTGGAGTAGACTGCAGCCCTCAAAGTCTGGATCAATACAAGGCGGAATGGAAGGACGGTGCTCTGACTCTTACGTAGGTTACTGCACTGCAACAGCTTCCCTCCTCCCCCACATATATTTGTATTTTCTGATATATTCTGCATGCTATTTTGGCTGTGCTGATGTCCTGTGAGCTTTGTGGAGAATAGAAAATGTCTTTGCACCTGCAATAGGCTTTGCTGGTCCACATCAGGGAGGCAGCAGGTAGCAACCTTCTCCACCTGGCTTGAGGAGAACAGCAGATGTCTCCCCATGTTGGGGGAGATCTGACCGAGACTGAGCTAGGTCTGAGTGGTCAGTTTTCCCCTCAAAAGCTTCTGCTCAAACTGTCAATGAGCAAAAGGGAAGGGGAATCCTGGAGAGCATGAATACTGCTGAGGAACAAACCCTGCAGTGGGACAGGTATGATACCTGCCTTGGATCTGTGTCTAGCCACAAGCAAATCTTTCCTTCTGTCCACCACAACTTTTAAATTTATTATTTTGATTTATTTTCAAACAGCATAGAGATTTTCAGCTCGATCTGTCAAGCTGGGGCAGCACGTCTCTTATCATACAATCTGCCAGTGCCAATAAAGGTAGAACGTGATTTATAAAAAACTAAACTTACATTTGAATGCAAACAATTTTATAAATGGTTGTTAAGATAAGACATCCTGATCCCCATCTCTCATGAAGAATGATATCTACTGTGCTCTTTTCCTTTTTTTCCCCCCTGGAATCCAAACTTTCCCATAGCTGACAGGAGTGAAAAGTTTATATCTAGTTTTCGTGGATTCATTTGAAAAAGAAAGCAAATGAATTAGTTATAAGTGTTTCATTTCTTTTAGGGTATGATAACTTTTCACCTCCACCCCCAAGAAAACTTTAATCTCTCTTTAATCACAACTGTATTTTGTGTATTTGCTTCAGACCAAACTGTTGTTTGTTTGTTTTTTTCCCATGTTGCATCCTAATGGAACATCTAGCTCAGTATCCCATACTTTCACAGGCATTACTGTAATGCAGTCTCAGATCAGCTTACACAGCTTTTCAACCTCAACAGGGAGATGAAAAGTCTGCCTTTGCACCCTCATTTCTTTAATTAAGAGATTGTGGCACTTCTTCCTTTTGCATGTTCTTACCCCTCATACTGGTCATAGTATGAACAGTACCTTTCTGTACCTTTGGTACCTTTTCTCTGCAGAACAGCAAGCACTTTTTAATGACAGGCTGAGGATGGTAGAATATTCCTTAGAAATTTTGAGATCAGACATTACATTAAAGACAAAGCGGGGATAAAAGGGGAAAAAGATGTCATGATTATATTTAGTGTTCTGCCTGCCACTATTTTGTGTATCTGAAGCCATAACTGAAATGACCCAGACTTGAGGGAAGAATTATTTTTGACCTCTCCTCATTTCAGAAATAAAGTTATCTTCTCTGGAAGGGGTTGAGATTTTTCTCCAAATGATTATTTTCATGATTCTTGCTGCTTCTGCAGCAAATTTTCAGTGTCCACCTTGAAAACTCACCCCTTCACTTGTCCCACAATGCCACGTATGTTGAACGAAGAACTAAAAGATAACCCAAGTATAATACTTAGTTTCTTCCTGTCATTATAAAGGCAGAGATTAAGTACACAAATATTTAGACCACTTTGTCTGCAAACACTGACAGATCACCAGCTATGTCAAGGCTGTCCTTTCTTGTACAGTGTTGTGTGATTCTGGGGCACTTTGGGGGGATTCTATTTTCAGTAGTTCAGGATTGGTGGTCTCTCCCAGGTGGTTTTGACCTCACTGAGTGGATAAGAGAGTTTATGCAACTACACAGCTCCAAAGTGTGCCCAAGACCTCCAGCAGCAGGAAGGCAAGCAGGGTGCTCAATGGTATCTCAAATGCAGACTTCTGGGCAGCCGAGCTGAGCCCAGGGTATTTCACTTAACCAAAACTAGTGAAAATGGGAAACTATGCACAAAGAGAAAAGAGAAGCATGTGCACTTGAGAGAAGAAAGGTAACTTTTCAAGACAGAAAAGGCTTATTCAGATCAACTGAAAGAAAAACTCTACAGAGGAAACAAAAAGAATTAGGATGTGTCAATGAAAAGTGCATTATCTATGGGTCTATTTCAAGAGACCACTAGCATTAATTAAAGCCTGTGATTTATTCTCAGCATTTCATACTGCTTTTTCCAAGGAAGGGTAATGCAAGGACAGCAGTCAAGCTCAAGTACGCTTATTGATTCTCTTACCGAGGTTGTACGAGCTCTTAATACCTTGCTGCAAACATCACTGTGGTTACAGAAATCTCTCATGAGAGATTTTTTTACGTTATCTCTTTCTCGCAGGTTTCTTTTCTCTTAAAGCAACCTAATTAAAGTGACAGTTTTAACTTGGGGTCTGTTGCTTAAAGGCAATACTTTTATCCTTCTGGAAAGAATTAGGAAGGCTTTTTGTTTTCATTTTCATATAGAAAGACAGAAAACCACAAGTAGTAGTAGAGACGTTCTTGATGACTGAGGTTCATTCCTATGCATTAAACCTTTAATAAAGTTTGCCAAGTGAGATATTTCTAATAGATAAGTGAGCTGTGTTGTTAAGTGTCCTCACCCTGAATGCTGGAAAGAATAAAGCTTCTTCCATGGAGCAAGGAAAAGCTCTTCCTTATAGTGTGCTTGTCTCTTAGAAATATAAGCTTAAATTCTTTCTGTATGCCATAATTCAAGCCTGAAGCAGGACCACCATGCCTCAGTCCAAGAGAAAACAGGGACATTTCTAACAGAGGCTTATTTGCACCACAGGAGGAAATAGAGAAAAGAAATACGGGGGAAAATGGTTAGATTTTATGTCTCCAGCAATCATTTCTCAAGGTATCCTTGTGCATCTGCTATATATTTGGACTGTTTTACTAGCAGCTTTCTATTTAACCAGGTGAGCAACTTTACCTATGCAAAAGGAAAAGATAACAAAATCCTATGAAGACTATTTCTTATGATGACAAACTTTAGAGTAAAAATATAATTAGATTAAGAAACACTGTGGATATTGTTGGAGCTGTCTCTCTTTGTTCTCCTTTTTATTGAAGAGCCCTGCCATTTGGAGGTACTTGGCATTCTCTTAGCTGGTTCTACTTCCCTCTGCTTCTTTCCTCCTACGAATTTCCCTGTAGGATTAGACAGCAGTACAAATATTATTACACTCTGCAGGCTTTGCCTTCTGACCTACTCTGAATAGAAAATGTCTTTCTTGATGCTCTGGTGTTGGAAGGATGCCAAGGTCCAGTAGTTCATAAAGGAGATCAGTCTGGTTGCATTCATGGGGGAAGTCAGACCAAAGAAAGAGCCTTGGGTATTTAAAGAAAAGGGTCAGTAAAGAAACTAAAATTTGGAGGAGAGGGGACACGAAAGGGTGGAAAGAAGTGGGTGAGGGGGAGTTATGGATATGAGCTGTGGACTGAGTCCCTCAGCAGTGGGACATGTGCTTCTGCAGGAGCTGCTCCTGTTGGCCTTGCAGACCAGCCCCGTTTATTGTCCTGTTAGCAGACAAAGATTTGTGGAGCACTTGTGTGCGTGTGTACGAGTGTGTTAAGCATGTTTCCCCGGGAAAGACTTCTTGGGAATGAGTTGGACCAGCCAGAAGCGGGGGTGGATGGGAGGGCTTTCACTGCCTGGTGCTCGGTGGAAGCAGCTTTCCCCCTGAGCTTTGCTGCTCAGCTCTGGCCGCTTGGGCAAGAACCTCTTCCACACAATTTCCCTATCATTGCTAAAGGACTGGGGACCTTTTCAGGGGGCTTTGCAAAAATATTTCATTATGGTGAAATCCTCCCCATCGGAGTAACGCTAGTGAAAAGGAGGGGCTCACAGGCTTGCCTCAAACCAGGCAGAGCGTCACTGGGGACCGTGCCAGCCTCCCACACAACTCTGCTAACGCAGCTGCGTCCTGACCTGCTGCTCCAGTGCTGGAGTGCAGTGTTGGAGACTCTCCCTGGCCCTGACCTCCAAATACACCAGACACCACGGCACATTTGGGCTTTGTGTGCCTCCCTGCGCGTGTGCAGATGACGTGGACGAAGCCCCTCCGGGGAGCGTGTCTAGACCACCACTGTCATTCTTCCCTTTTGACCTTGGCCAGGGTTTGAGTTCCAGTTGCCAGCGGTGGAAACCTCTGCCAAGGCGCTGGACTGTTCCGGTGTGTGTGCCACGCTGCACTGCAGGCTGGAGACACTGAGAAGGGCTCAGCCAAGACAAAAATCAACAAGAATAACAAGAATCTTCCCTCCTGAGTGCAGCCCAGTCCAAATTCAGATGTTCCTGAGTGCTGCAAAAGGCTTGTTGATGCTGCTTGATTTTTGTTTAGCTTTTCTCGGTAACTGCTGTAACTCTCCACTCCCTGATTCCATCAAGGGGCTGATGTAAAAATACTAATTTTCCATGGGAACAACTCATCTTTTGTTTATTCAAAGTCAAAAGCATACTAAAGTAAGCCTATCCAGGGGCTAGGCTGGTCCTTAACGTTTTATTAAAATTACAAATTATGTCTTCATAAATGGCCAGAAAAATAATTATCTCACATGTCACTGACATGAGGAAGTGCAAGAAAATTTCTCAAGGGCTTGTTTGATGTGTAGGCTAATTTGTACATCAAAAGGAGTTAGTTCACAGGATAAACTTTGAAATACTTTTTTTGTCTTTCCATGGTTTATTTTTTTCCAGCACTACATTAATGAATTTTCGCAGTTCCTCTTAAGTGGGTGTAGTATTTTCTGGAGAGAAGTTCTGTGCTTTATGGATGTTTCTTTCTGTTTTGCTGTAAGGTACACAGTCTTAGCTGTCATTCTAAGAAGCCAGTCAGGTACTGGGTCTTGGAAAGGGGGGAGATTTTCTTGAATTTAAAACAAAATGTTAATTGCCATCTTCCCCATATGAAACACTGGATGGTAAACACTAGCTGTGTGTGGTTCATTCACACTGTAAATGCAATGTATGCAAAAACCACAAGAAAAGAACATGCTCTGGATAAACAGAAGCAAATGATCACATATAGCTAATTTGTATCCTTATTATTTGGGAGTTATGCAGTCGGTTTCAATTTGAAGGACATCTTACAGACCTCAGTACCTCTTTCCATAGGGAGTAACCTTTGTTTTTAATTATCGGACTTTAAGAGCTTGTGCCATAGTTTTGGTGTTAGCGTTTATCTGTTGAAAGAAAGAAAAAGGGCACAGCCTATAAATCCTCTTTCTAACACAGCCAACAATAGTCTTTTGTGGTCTGAACTACTGTAGTTCACTGCACTTAGAGAAAAAAAGTATGTAAAGCTTACAGCAAGCATGATACAGGGCAGGAGCTGAATGAGTGGAAATCGCTCAGTGAGGTCCTTGCATTGCATGCAGTGCATATAAAGGACATAATGCAGTCTAATGGGTGCTTAGTGAAAAACTTCATTTCTATGAAGCAGGGCTTCTGTTTCCTGCATCAACACATCTCATAGAGCCAGAGATGGGACTGACATCCAGAAATTTGACTTTAATTGTATTTTTTGCTTAGCTTGCCTGCTCGTTGAAAAGCTGCATTTTATTTATCATTAATATTATTTGAGAGGCAAGGTTCCAACTTTATCAGTTTATAACTCTGACAAATGGGGTTCCTCATTTTCCTTCTGAGATTTCACATGACTGGCTAACTTTCCTGGCAAGCTGCAGCTCGTACTGAAGGCTCTCCTCCCCAGATCGGCTGGATGAGTTCTTGCTGAAACTAAACAGGGACAATTTCCGCCTGCCGGGGAAGCATACCAAACCCCTGAGCTGCGCCTCTCTGTATCTAGCGCTCTGTCTGTGCTTTCAGCAGTGGCCGATGCCTGCAGGATGCCAATATCGCTGCTTTCCTCTTGCTGGCTGGGGAGCCAGGCAGAGCATCCGGGTGCCCACATTCACCTCTTGCCATGGCATTTCAATACCCTTGGCCAAGAGGTCTCCTGTTGGTTGACCCTAGGTAGTCTTAGGGAGGACACTGTGCTCTCTTAACATCTCTGCTTTTCTTCTGTGACTGTGAGGGATGTGGAAAGAGGGTGGAGAAGGTGGCAGTGGAGCCGTGTTGGCAGACTCCTGGGGTCACGCCTTCCCGTAACTTGGAAAACACAGGGGGGTTGTCAGCAAGTGCTCTCCTCCTGAATAGGGATGGAAAGGCAGCGCCTGAGCTGATATTTTTAGGATTCTGTAGCTGCTTTTTTCTCTTCTGAAGACTCTTATGGCCCTGGAATTTGCAACTCTGATGTGCATACATGGCAGGAGAAGAGAGATAACTAAAGGCGTTAGAGGATGAGCAAATTGTGACGCTAAAAGAGGCGTTACAGTTGTGCGTCATGAAAAAGGTTGTACCTACTGCTTTTCTACATCTCTTACTACAGAAACCATGAGAAATCTCAATGTCTTGAACTAAACTCTAAGTTTTAACAGTTGTGGCAACATTTAGACTGCCTCACACCCCAGTAATTCATAGTTTGCTTGTTCTTGAAAAGTTATCCTCTGGAATAAAGAAAATCTTCTATGGAAGAAATGGCTGAGGCTTTTACAGGATCTCAGGGCATTTACAACATAGAAGGGTCCAGCTGAATTTGCCTCACACATAATTCCCTTTCCCAGCAATTGGTGGAAAGATGGCAAGTGACCTACACTCTCTGTTTGAATTTTTAAACTGGATCTAGCTTGCTTGGACTTTTACATTTAAATGGTTTCACTTTTTAGGGGGTGTCATCTTGAGATTCTTGTGGGCAGGAAAGTGGCTGGTGCTGCTTCTGCCTACTTGCTGTAAATGAATGATATTTTAAGCAGGGAGCGAAATACTGTACCTCATATTATTGAAGGACTAGTCAGGTCAACTCCATCTGCATACCTCTTTCTTGTTCTTTCTGCCTCCAGGTCTTCAGTTTTTAAATGCTCAACCTCTACCTCCTCCCAGAGGCTGCCTTTCAGCAAGAAAAATACAGGGGGGTATTTGTCCCTGTAGAGTATGTTCATAGTTGCCTTTACAATGTGCAGCATTTCTGAAACAGTGCTCAGGAAGGGACAGGAAATCAGCCAGCAGTTTCTTTCACTGAAGATAACTGAGGGGTTTTTCTCCTCAGGTGGGAGCATTATCCAGCTGCATGTCTCCTTTTCTTGTCATATTTCATAAAAAAGAGGTGTTGTTGTGCCTAGAGGTAGACCCCCCAAACCTCAGTAAAGCATGAGGCCCTTGGAGATGACCTGTGCTTCTTGTTCTAGACTGGAAAACACCATCCTGGAGCAGCAGTTCAGAGCCAAGTCACTTGGACTCTCTCGGGCCACCAGGCCTAAGAGAAGCCTCACATTTACCTACACATTCACACCTGTTTCCTGCTCCCCTTAAACTCCTGTGTGAAAATAAGGCCTATCTACCTTAGGTTTGGTAGTTTAATTTTTGATCTGCTGGTCACGTTTGAGACACAAACCTTGGCAGTGTGCAGGGAAGAAGTGTCACAGGGTTTTGTCTGCACAGACACACCATGAGGTGCAAGAAGCTCTGTCTCTCCCTGAGAGCATTGGTGTACACATGTCCATGGGCACAGGCGAGGTGTGGAGGAAGAATGGGACATGCACATGAGAATATTGTTTCCAGGCTTGCCTGTAATTTCTGTTAGGCTGATCAAATTTGCAGTCTCTCCAACTGGGACTCAATATCCAACGGCAAGGAGGGGGTCCTCCTTTGAAGAATTGACATCAGATGCAGAGAACTTTTCACTTTATGGCCCTGGGCAGCAAACACCAACTTAAACTGACAGGACCCCAGGACTGCTAATTAGAAACTGGCAAAACCAGGACATCTGGACACCTTATCACAGGTTTATCAAGATTACTGGCATGATCCATACAAACCCTTAATGGGAATCAGCTGTCAAACAAGTGAAGTAATTTAGGCAACGATTGCTTTTTTTTTTTTTTTTTTTTACATCTACAATATGTTACAAGCTGAGTTCTCAGAGGCTGTAATAACTGCACAGTTTCATAACCACCGCTTTTTCGCTCATTGTTTGACTCCCTGGCCAAGGACACTCTGCGCCAAATTCGGAAAGCAAGCCCAGCCCTAAAGCTGTCAATGCTAACCTCTGCACCGATACTGGCTCTGACTGGCCTTCAGCTGAGAGGCTGTGCCCCTCTCCATCACCAAGGCAGATTTAAATCTGCCCCACGGTAGTTTCAATTATGAGAACTTTGCCACATCACCTGCTCTTTATATGGTCAGCTAAAAGGGTTATAAAAGACCATGGGGGAAAGAAATGACCTAGTAAAAAAAAGTAAAACTGAGTGTGTGGTCCCATATTTTCCACAAGAGAGATTGGAAGGAACATGAACTTCCTCAGATTACACAAACCGAGGATTATGATCATTGTTTAGTCAGTATCTTTTATTGAACTGAAAGAATGAAAGCCACCATCAGAGAATAAAGATAGCCTTGGGTCTTGCACTCCAGGAAGCTCCAGGTATTCTGAGTCCACATACCCACACCTGGCACAGAGCTGAAATCAGAAAGACTTGTTTTATACATATATTTTTAAACCTATTGTTTTCTAAATCATATTGAAGCTATAACCAAGGAAAGCAATAAATGAAATGTGAAGAAAATGGAGCTGACACCTGATATAAGTCTGCAAATGGCAGGGAACACATCTCACTGCCTTGTTCATGTTAACTCTGAGATGTGCTAGGTGACTAAAGAAGGGACAAGTCCGGAGTTGGGCAAAACAGCCAAGAGATATTATATCTGGAGCATAGCCTGGGTTGCTGACTACCTTGTTTTGTGCTTTGATCTGGTTTGAGCCCCCATTGTGAGGAAACTAACATCATATATATATAAAATGGAGTCAGTTTTAGCAGAGACTTGCCAAATCTTTTTTTTACATGGAAGTGGAGTTTCACTGTCTCAAACAAGCCTATCATGAGCCTGAGCAAATCCAAGGTCTCTGTTCATAAAACTTCAGACATAATTTAGGTTTTACAGTGATCTGATTCTTGTTTCTGGATGCAAACTTTTCTTTGATTACATTTTTCCAAGTGAATGATCCAGTGTTGGACTTGTGGAATATTTCTCAAGACTGAAAAATGAGAATTTATTGTACTGCTAAATGCTTGCATACTTTGGCAGGTGAGGAGGGACCTGATAAGTGGGGAGCTGGAAAGGACAGAGTTAATAAAAACATGAACACTTCAGAAACCTTAGGTTTGCACAGGGCGTCTGCTGGGACCATTTCCTCAGTACTTCCATGGGTATAGATGATGATTTGACAGCATACCCATTCTTTGGAAAGATGGGACATTTTATCCTGCCTTCAAAATGTAATGAGCAGGCAGCAGCTCACTCAATTCAGCAGTCTTCACTGGAGAAGGACTTATACTTTAAATATAAACCATGGAAGAAAGCCTTTGAAACAACTAGTTGAAGCTATGGCTCATTTACACATGCTGCATACAGTGTGGTTTTGTTTGTTTCTTTGTTTTTCTTATTGTGCATATAATATACTTTGGTTTTGTCTGTGTTTTCCTGTACATGGGAAAGAAACACCCCCAGTCTGCTGACTGGATTCACTTTTAGTTTTTAAAGATATAGCATAAAACAACAGAGAAGATAACACAGTTTCTCCACAATGGCAAGCCACAGTGACAACTAGGTTACTGTACTCATTAGGTTAACTAGGTTACTGTAGTCATCAGGGCAAAAACTTGGTGAAACAATACAGCTATCACTTGAGAAATAGCTGTTTGCTTTTCTGGAAGTTATAAAAACCATCTAAACAGTTCCCCTAAGGAATATCACCTGCCCAAAGAGTTTTTAGGTTGATAAAACTGTTTTTATTTAATTACCCTATAAGCTGTCAATTTCAAAAGCAATACTATAAAAAGAGAATAAAATCCCCAAATATTTATATGTTTCAGTGGGAAATACTTTTATGCTTTGCTTTATTCCAAACTGTTGTTGCTGCTAAGTGATAACCGAAAATTAATGCTATTTTTGCATATGTGCTTCTTAGTGAAAAAATCAGCTGCACTGTGCTGATTAGAAACACATCTATACTTTAACGGTTGACTGCAGGGCCTTATAACCCACCAAAAGTCTCCAGTGCCTTGTAACAACCAGAGTGCCTGTAGTTCATAGGCAACCTTCATCTGTTGCCTTCCTGTCTAAATTAATGCTGCAACCCATTGAAAGATAAATGTCCTTAAGGGGTGATCTTCCTTCTTGAATGTAAAGATCTCTCCAGTACAGGAAGCTGACGAATATTGTCGAGACTGATACAGTTCTTGCTAACAGGTTGGATATTCATTGATTCATCCACAGATCCTTCACTTTGTAAACTATGTTTCATTACTGCTGTTTTGGGGAGAAAATCTAAAAATGATTGTGGTGTTCAGAAAGCTATGTCAAACATATTGGCTTTAGCAAGAAAACAAAATATCGTTCTATCAACAGGTGACCTGTGTTGCCATGTTCTCTCTAATTCCATGTGCAGAAATTCAATGTGCAGAAATGCCAGGTTTAAAGCTTTGTGTCTACCTCAGGCGTTCTGGTAAACAGTGCTCGATACTAGTCCACACTAGCTTGACCTCAGTGTAGACATAAAACAAGCAGGAGCTGCAATGACTGAAAATCTGTCTGAAAGAAATACAATTCACTTGTGTACTTCAACCCCTTGTGTACTTTTCCATCTCATATGAGTAGCCTGTAGAGCTATTTCTGTTGTTAACCTCTGACTTGAATATAAATTAAGACTGTCATGTTGCAGTGTATCCAACAGCTTGTTGCATTAGCTATCAGCTATTAGCTATCAGCTAATACGCATGTCTGCTATCAGCTTGCTGATAGCAGAATGAGAACCACAGTCAGCTGATGTTTCATTGATATTTTTTTGGCAGCTACAAATGGCCATGGTTTTACACCACAAATGAATCAATAAATAATGATCTTTGTGCAAAGCCAGTCTCAGCTTCTAGAAATTTGTTGCATATCTCCTTTTCTCTGGCTTTCATACCAGACCTCACATAGGTTATTAAGGACATGATGGACAGTCATTTTTTCTCATATGGACATATCTGTTAAGACTCTGCATATATGTGTTTTTGCATAAATGCAGTCTTCATCACCATAACGTCTAAAAGCCAGGATTAGTTAATGCATTCTTCTCTCTGCTTTCTTGCCTTGCTACAAATAGTTGTTTCATAATATAGGCACTGCATTTCTAAACCAAAACTCACAGCCTTAACTTTCTTCAACATTACCCAAAAATGGATCCCATCATTTAGTAACTCAAATTATTGACAGAAGCTGCATAATGAACCAAAGCAAAGTCAGAAGAATGAGGCGGCTTAGAGGCAGTTTTGTGTGTATGCAGTTTTATAATTAAACTGTTTCAAAGCTGCTCCAAAAATGGAAAATAATTCAGTAGCATAAGGCAGCAGATGCTGGTGGAACACCAACTGGATTTCTACTGCCAAGATTACCTGTCTTGCTTTTTGTAATAATCAGTGTCACAGTGACAGATACCCACGCTCAAGAGTCTGTTAATATTTATGCACCTTGCTGTCTTCTTTCAGGTTTTGGGTGTTGCAGACCAGAGGAAACATGGATTTGATGTAAACTGCTGTGATCTGTGAATATACTTCTGTAGTATGTGCTCTTGCTTTGTCTAGTTGAATGACTCCTCTCAGATTCCCCAAGGTAATGGGGTGTTTCATTACTACCCTTTCCATCTGACAGTGTCTGATAGCCATAGGTGCTGATAAACAGTGATGGACAATTAAATTAGCCATAAGGCATGAACAGCAGAACACATTGCTGTTAACAGGTTAACATCTACCTAACAGTGTATTGGGTAATCCCCTTTCAAGCCAATGTCTCTCTGAGAATTTTGATTCTAAGTCTATAATCAAAGACAACCTCTCAAGAAAAGATTTTATTTTAATTATTTGTGAAAAATCAGGTGTTTGTAAGTCATGGTATTGATTTTTTTTTTCAACGTGTCTTTTCAAGGGTGACCCAGGCAAAATACTCAGAAAGGCTCCACACTTTCTGAAACCATACCCCTTCAGCAGATCTAAGTATGGGAACCCAATGGGGAAGGCATCCAAATCACCAGCCAGCTGAGGAGACTGGGCTGGGAAGGACCTCCAGAGTAGTCATCTTTGACTCGGTCCCTCATTAATGCAGGCAATTATGTCACATAATCCCTCTCATAAACTGATTGCTCTTCACATTTCAACTACTACTAATGTTTTACAAGAAATTTGCTGCCCTTTCTGCTAGAAAACCTGTCATAGTTTCCAGTGGGAATGTATTCAGGGCTAGTCTATTACTATTTGTTCTTCTGACAACATCATTCTTTAGCTTAAATAGCTCATCAGCCCTCCTGGTGTCTACTGCCCTGATATATTTATAAAAAGTGAACACATTTCAACCTTCTTTTTGCTAGACTAAACAAGACAGGCTCTTTTGGGCTCATCCAGAAAGACAGGCTTTTCTTTCCCTGAGCCTGAAGTCTTCCACAAGTGTCCCAGTCTGAATAAATTCATTTTTGAATGTGGGTGACCTGGGCTGTACATATTATTCTGGATAAAATCTTGCCAAAGCCTTGCACAATGGCATTTTGAACATTCAGGCTGAGTCTGGGGTTTTCTTGGGTCCGTATTTTGGTTTTTGTGTGCCAGGAAGTAAGTTTTGGATTCACTGTGTAAGTTTTTGTTAAAAGCTTCTGGAATATTAAATGGGAAACTTTAATTTTGCTGACAGTTTTGGAAAGAGCTTAGGGGAACTGTATTTCCAACCCTGCTTTCCATGGGAGTTGGACTCCTGTCAATAATTACAATTCTAATTACGAATAGAGTATACAATAAACATTTAAGCAACAGTCCTGAAAGCTAAATACAGAGCAAACAATGTGGTTTGGTGCAGAGATGCTTTATTTCTCCTTGGTATCAGTAGTAACCTAGCTGTGTCTCCACAGAGGCATGAGCTCAGAGTCCCTTTCTCCTCTGACAAGTCTGGCGCAAAGCAGCCGCACCAAGCCATATGTTGCTGCAGCTAAAGAGCTATCGGCCCCTAAGGCAGCCCCAAGGTCTCAGCATCATGCTTTGGTATACCATCGGCTGCAGCCAAAGTCAAGCAAGACCTGGTGATGCAGGCACCACTGTGCCTTTAGTTTCTTGGCTCCCCCTCCAAAGCCACATGGGTATCCCTGCTGTCTGGTGCCCTTCTGCATTTTAAGAGACTGTCACAGTTATGCTACTGCTGCCCTGGGCTGCTGGCATGACCCTCCTGGAGCAAAGAGTGTACAGAGCCCCCAGGCAAAGCATCTGCTTCCCAAAGAGGGGGAGGGAGCCAGGTTCTCAGTTTGCTGCTGTTGACAAGGGTTAGTCCAGATCCTCCAAACCTCTTGGAGAAGCTTCGTGACTGCTGCCTCATCTTTCTCCTCCTTTTCCTTGTGACCACTGGATCCTTTCTTTTGTCTCTTCTCCTACCTCCACCACGTAAATCCCTGCTTTTACCTTCTCAGCCTCCTGTCACCACTTCCAGCAGCGCTAGTACAGAAAAAAAAAAAAAAAAGCTAGTAAATCAGGAAGATTTTGGGCTCTACACCAATTGTCCATCTGTGGCAGTACAGAGACTTTTCCCTGTGTCTTTCTGCTGCTGCTGGAAGTCTCCAGACTGAGAAGTCTCTCCAGTGAGATGTGTCTGCCTTGTTGGAAACTAATGCTCTGTTCTGGAACTTAGGGAACTTCTGAGAAGCTACTGTGTGTTTGCAACATGCATGGCACAAGATTTTGGGGTGTATGGATGCAGTGCAGCACAAATCACATCCAAAAGGAGAGCATTCAGCTCTGACAGGAGGAGATAAGAGACTGTCCAAAGAGCTGGAGGAGGAACCTTGCTTTTTTCCTCATTGTATCTCCTGTCTTCATCATTTCCCTCTTCTTCCAGCTGTGTTGGTTACCTGTCACTCCCTGCCCTCTCCTCCCTTCTGCAAGGAAGATTGCAGACATTTTTGGTACATGCACCTCATTCCCTGATTACCAGGTGACTCTCCCAGTGGCAGTTCTGTTCCTTTAGTTTATGCCTGTGAATGATAATGGAAACTCAGTTCAGTCATGGATGTTTTAGGGAGGAGAAGCATACATGAAACAACAAGAAAAATAAGAAAAAATGGATGGGAGAGAAAGAAAAAATTGAGTAAACCAATCTATTTTTATAGAGCCTTTCATGAAATATTCCTGCTACTGTTGTTCCAGAAAGGCCTCCTAACCTAGAAATAGTAGCCGGTGGTCATGTTTTGTGTCTTGCATTCGTGACTGAAAGGAGCTGTGACTCATATACGTGTACAGTGCTCTGGCTATAAGTCGTTCTAACTTAAAATGGCTGAGGTTTACTGTGAGAAAGCACATCTGACTTGTATTTTCTTGAGTCTGAAGAAGTATCTTAAAATAACAGCATAAGGGAAAAATACTAACCATAAAGAATTTTGCATTCTTTGGAATGATATCATAGTAGACATACACAGTAGACTGATTATGATTTCATCTTTAATTTACTCCAAACTTGGTTGCATTTTTTGAAGTGTCATTCTTTTTCATTTTCTCGAACAAATGGCCACATTCCAATCACTTACTTACAATCATCCATATTAATTTGTGTTCTTCAAACAGCTGGATAATCTGTCGTAATTAGAATGATCTCTGCTGGCTGGCTTTTATCATCATGTCAGAGGAAATTACCCGGGCAGACTTCTCTTTCCCTCCCGCAGACAGTGGAGGGTGCTGTTGGACTTGATGTTGTTGCAAAAACGGGAAGCTGGATCGAATCGGTGTGCTTTGCTGTTCTCATAGCGAACTGTCCAAAGATCATTTCGTAGCTTCTTGGATAGACTTCGCAGATACAGACTTTCAGGTTGTGCTTTACTGGGGTGACGGGGAGTGCCAGTAAGGGGCCAGGACCCACACATAGTTCAGGACAGTGAGGCTTCAGCTCAGTTATTTCTCCAGGTGGGTGAACGAGGAGTGATATGTAGTCTTACAGGTTTGGATTTTGACTGTCTGGCTGTGCGTTCCACAATTGCTTTATTGCCTCTTGTCCAGAGGTGATATTTTGTATTAAATTTCTCGAGGAGGGGAGGGAGAGGAGAGGGAGAAGGAGAGGAGGATTCAGGGGAATCTGGTTTTCCGCCAGAGGAGGACTGAGCCTGTCCACGAAGCACTCGTTGCTTTTCCAAAGTATGTTCTGAATTAGGCAGAGTGCAGTACACCTTCTTCAACGTGCTGGCTAGAAGTCACGAAGCCATGATAAATGCATGGATGAAAAACCTTCCTCCCATACTTGGGAGATTACATTAGGACACCCAAAGTCAGCACCACTGTTCTTCGGCTGAGTTTGCATTAACCAAATGTGATCTAAGAGCGGGAGCTCAGCAAGCCAGTCAGCCTGTCTGCTCTCGGTCCTTGAACAGGATACAGGATGCGGTTATTGAATTTCAAATGCTGTATTTCATTGTCGTCAGGATACTGTGACTTTATTAGTGAATATATCACTAATAATATGGCATGTGGTCAAAGGATGTGTCGTTCCCGAGCCCAAGTAAATAGTACAGAATTAACAAATGCATTTCAAAGAAGCCCTTTGTGAATTGCAAGTATGTCTTGCTGCTACTGCTACTTAAGCAATTATTTTCCTTTTATACTACTTTTCCTGTAAAAATTTCAAGTAGAAATTCTAGTCAAGCTTCCCAGATAAAACAAAACTATCTGTTTTATGGATGGGTAACCGGAGAAGTCAAAGAAGTTAAATGATTTTCCCAGGATCACCGACTGAGAATGAAACTAACCTGCAAATTAAACTCAGAAGCTGAACTTCCCTGAACAACTGGAAGGGGCAGAGGGTGCATCATATGACCCTTTTCTTTCCACCATGTAGCAATTCCAGTTCTGCATCCTGAAATGTATTTGCTACACAGGAGCTCTGGAGGATGTAAGCTGCCCTGTGCACTGCACAGCTCCTGTAACTGGTCAATATATCCTGATCATAATGCTTCCACTTTGCTTTAAAGATGAGAAGCACTATATCACTGATTGAAGTTATTGCACAATGTGATTTTCATCCTACAGGATATAAAGCAACCCACTGAGGTATTCAGATGTACTTTATTACTTCCTCTGCTCCAGCCCCATGAAGAAAAAATTCTCCATAAAAAGTAATAAAAGTGTAAATGCAACACCCCCACCACCATGCCCCTCCTCCCCTATCATTCTGAATGAACCAAGAGCTTGTAAAGAATATACTCTTGGTCCCTTTCTGAATATGGATGAGTGGCAACTAAGCATGAAACACCTCTGAGCTACTCATACAGTCCTCCGGACAAAGTTCCTTTCTGGTCTAGATTGGTGAGGACTGATTTGCTAATGGGAAGTGTTCCTACCTATCTTGTGTTCAGTTTACCTGGATTTAATCTTCTTAGTTTGAATTAGTAGAGGAGAGTGTGTTTATGTCTGTATCCATAGATGGAAATAGAGATAGACTCCTTACTTGAGTGCACAATGTTTATTTTATCCTAAAAGTTTGTTTTCCTTTCTTCCCCCCTGCTACAGTGTCACTGCTGCTGTATTTTATTAGACCTCTGGTTTTCATTATGCAAAAAGTCAAAACTGGAACATTGTAAATCTCCCCTCTCCTCCCCGCTCCCTGCTCTGAAGCCTGGCCACCATTCGATGCCTGACGGCTTCTCCTACCAAAGCGCACTATTTCCAGGGGCTTTGGGGAATTGGAGGTGAGAACAGGGAACGGGGGGGACCTGCTTGCCCAAGGCTTGTTAACCTGAGTGCACACTCTCTTTCTCAAATTTGTTTTCTCAGCTGGTGGCACAGTCGCTGCCCCAGCGCCATCAGTCCAGCAGAGAGCAGTTTCATTCGAGATCTGAAGGCAGATTTTAAAGAAGTGGTTGGGACAGGAGGAGGGGGAGCTTAATAACAGCTTAGAGCCTGACTCCCCATGTTTTCTTAGTATATTGAAATATGAACTGTGTAAACACTCCGCATTCCACCTGCTCAAGCATCTGCCAAAAAGCTCACAAAAGCCCTTTGCTCTTTCTTACATCCTCCTGTTTCTCTTGCCCTCCTCCCCACGAGGTCTCCCACACCACCTCGCTGTCCTGTCCCCCACCCAGTCTCCACAAACAAACACATGGTCCATTTTTTTTCCTGCTGGAGACATGCATTTCCAAAGTCACTTTGCATCTAGCATGCAGTGCCTTTCTCAGCCTCCTCTTTCACAGGGTTGTGGACTCGCTTCGGTCTCAGAGCACAGCTCGGAGCTGGTACCTGTCAGATTATTGTTGTTCTTTCGATAGTATTTACTGTTGTTACACAAAAATATGGCAGTAATCACCCGAGAGACTGAATGCTTTCCACATCAAAACTTGGAGCAAAAAAAAAGGGCTGCACCCACACGCTCTGCGTTTTACCTGTCTGCCCCTGAACGAGGAGCAATTTCCATCCAGATGGCAAGCCATCAAGGGTTTTACACTTTTACACTTAGTAAAAACGCTGAACAAAGAAGTGCCTTTTCCATCGTGCTCTGAAAGAGAGCAGGCTGTGCTGGCTTTGCCGAGAGAGCAGATTTCCCTTTGGCATGACCTGCCGCCAGCCTCCGGGAGCGGGACAGAGACAGTGGCCACATTTCTGCTGCACTGCACAGGTCCCGAAAGGCTGCATGAGTAACGTGGAGTTAGCCAAATAGCCTCTGGTCGTCACTCCTTGTTTCAGATGTGACCTTACCATCATCATCCCCGGGGTGTGTACGGCTCAGCAGTGTTCCTGGAAGTGGGCAGGTAACGTGTGTTGGGAAGTGTGGTATTTTTGATCCGGGAGGTTGAAAACGGCTTTTGAGCATGTGAGCTGCGGCAGCCAGTAAGCATTGCTGCGATTGCATCAGACTGCAAAAGGCTGACCTGAAAAAGAATGGGGAACTGTGATTTAGGTCTAGGACAAAACCATTTCTGTTTGACTGTGGAGGGAAGGCACCATCTCAGCTACCCAGGAACTGAGGCAGCTTCCCCACTGTCATACAGCCTTCATATCGCCAGCAAAAGTAGCCAGCTGGGTTCCCTAATCTTCATTCATGTTAGCTGAGAAAAGGAGATGGCTTCCTGCTCCTAATTAAGGTGTTCTTACTGCCCTTCGCCCTCAAAATGCTTCACCCTGCTAAGCATAGACCACTGTGCTTATATCTCAGCTCCAGTCCCTTTTGGTCTGGGGGTTATGAAGGAAATAGCTCTGACTAGTTTGAAATGTGCCAGCAAAATATCACCAAAATAAAGCTGCCTACATCCAGGGTGCCTGCTTGGTCAGGAGAGCCTGGCAGAGGAGCTGGGAAGGATTTGGCAGCTCCCAACTGGGAGACAGGCCTTAGACTTCATCTGGGGCAGCTGATGGGAGGGATGAGCACTGCTGTTGCTGGGGTTTTTTGAGAGTACCCGGTTGTCTCTGCTGTTCGTTGGTCTTTTTTGTGGCTTCAGCATCTCCCTGGGGCAATGAAATGAGAGAGAGAATTTAAAGAGAAGCTTTAAAATGAATACCTGACTACATAGGTCTTACAAGGTCTTTAATTGGATTGCTTTGTCCTTTGAATTTATCTTCAACTTTTGTGGGTTTGGGGGGGGACTTGTTGGTTCCGTTTTCTCCTTCTCCTGCCTGTTGCTACAGAGGAATCAGCCATTTTAGGCAGAAGAGTTGATTCAGTGTATCACCCACAGACTGCTCTCCTGGTACTGGGGTTTGGGATTTTTTCATTTTGCTCTTCCCTGCCCTGTGCTTTGCTATTGCGTATGTTTCTGCCTGAAACAGGAATCATGCAAAATATCCTCACAGCCCTTTCCAAGCTCTTGGCATTAGAAACACCCTTCCCCTCTGCCTCTCCCAGCCAAGTGATGTGTGCAGCAGAGCTCAGAGCAGGGAAGGGAAGGGAGAGGAAGAGGAAATCGTTCACCCCGCCCTTCCAACCAGAAGCAGGAGCCTGAAGCAGTCACTCAGATGGAAGAAAGTCACATTAAAAAGAGGAAAAAAAAAATAAAAAAAAAAAGACAAAAGGTGTTCCCTCCCCCCGCCCCATTAGGATCATCGTGTCTGGGTGTAACTTGCACATAGACACCAGCAACCCTTGCCAGAAGCCCATCAGATGACAAAGATAAGCTGATACCACCGTGAGAGAAGCGGTAGTCCCTGACGAGCTTGTGGTTTGCTCTGGGAAGGTGCCCTGACATCCTTCCCACCATATCCAGTTTGCTTAAAGCTGTCTCCCAGTTGTCAAAATTCCTCTCATCACAAAGTAAAGCTAGACCCAAGTATTTGTAATCCAGTTAGGGCAAATGCTGTCCTGTCTCCACCTATATTTTGGAAGGTTGGTGTGAAGGACTGAGCAACAGGGACGTGTATATTTGTTCCCTGAAAAGAGGAAGGGTCATTAAACTGGAACATCTAGTATGCTTTTGAAAGAATTACATTACATCAGAAGGAGCCAGAAATAAGATACTATTTGTTAACTTTGCTAATCCATTAAAAATACATTGGGCAACTGAACTATTATTTGTAACTCTCTGCAGCAAGAGCTGTGGAGACAAAACAATGTCTGACTGTGTTTAGGTGTGGTGTGTTCTCAGAACACATAAAGCTTTCAGCAGCTTTGCATGAGGCTGATTTTGATTTTAGGTAACAGCACATATTGAATCAGCTGGGGAAAGAAAGTCCCCAACCAGAAATCTACTAGTAGTAAATTATCTGAAATTTCAAATGACCCATGGATATATTTATCATATTATCCCTATATTTGTGAATTTGTGCGTGGGAGGGGAGGAGGTGCTTGAAGCTGCAAATTGTCAATCCACATTCAGTACTTCAAACTGAGCCAAGTCATTCTCGCTTTTTCTTTTAAGCTGGACATAACTAGAAAATAATTGAGTGGTTGAAATGAAAGATTTTACCTTGGGTAGTACTTCATTGTACTGAGTACTCCTGTGTTGGTAAGAACAAGTTAACTGCCTTGTTCTCCATCACTACAGTGAACTAA
Organism: Anseranas semipalmata; assembly: GCA_013399115.1. NCBI lineage: Eukaryota > Metazoa > Chordata > Aves > Anseriformes > Anseranatidae > Anseranas > Anseranas semipalmata. The sequence continues at coordinate 159,189 of VXAA01007270.1, forward strand.
AGGGAGGATTGAAATGAACTGAGAAAATTATTCTTCTATTTTAATCTTATTAATCTTTTTTCCTCTGTTCCAGTTAAAACAAGCAAGAGCTGTGGAGACAGATTGACCCTGTAAAAGTGAAAGCATGATTCAGTGAATCTTTAAATCTGAGACCAAGCTTTTCTTGTCCTGTAGCTCTAAAAATTAAGATGGTTCTCCCAGCTTTCAGCAGAATAGGGTTGCACTCTGAGGATGAATGTGTACTTCTGAATTAAAAAAAGTAGTTTTGTTTAGGAAGCTTTTTAAAACACCAGGCTGTCTGACAGCAGAGATGGTAGCTGACAGCAGAAATAATGTTATAGGCATCTGATGTCATCAATCAAGGACAGCAAATATCCTGCAAGGATTAAACTTGCCTAAAAGGACAAAAAAGGACAAACTGCCTGAAAGGCAACTGGAGGCAGGGCTGGACACATAGTAGTGACAAAACCATGGCTTGACAAAACCCTGTCTTGCTGAGAGTTCAGGTTCTAAATTTAGGGCTCTAAATAAGTGATCTGATGTGTGAAGGGCCTATACTGCCAGCCAGAGTCAAAGGAAAGAGCTGATGCCTTCATGCCTTTCCAAATCGGGGCATTTAAGTCTAACGCACACTCTGAAAAGCCAGACTTTACTCCTTGGCTTCAGTTTCCCCAGCAGGCAGATAGGGCTGATGTTCACAAAGGAGCAGACTAGGGGTGAGCTATGCAGCCCTACTTCTATCAAACGCAGACACCAGTCCTTCACTGGGATCCGCTCGGGAGGGACTCCACGCCCCAGCCGAGACCAACAGGATCCACATGGACCAGCCAAGCCCTCTGCCAGCACCAGCCCTGGGCACCTGGCCCAGGGAAACACGTTTTTAGGTGCTTACATGAAGAACGACCTCCCCTTTGCTTTTAGGGTATCACAGAATCACAGAATGGACGAGGTTGGAAGGGACCTCTGAAGATCACCTGATCCAACCCCCTGCCAATCAGGGTCACCTACAGCACGTTGTACAGGATGGCATCCAGGCAGGTTTTGAATATCTCCAGAGAAGGAGACTCCACAGCCTCTCTGGGCAATCTGTTCCCGTGCTCTGTCACCCTCACAGCAAAGAAGTGCCCCCTCATATTCAGCCAGAACTTCCTGTGTTTCAGGTTGTGCCCGTTGCCTCTTGTCCTGTTGCTGGACACCACTGAAAAGAGTCCGGCTCCATCCTCTTGACACCCTCCCCAGGGTAAAGCCTGCCTGACTTCAGCTGAAATACTACTTCTACCTGGTGAGATGCCGCTTTCACGGCTGATGTGTCTCTGGGTAAGAATTTGCTCGGAGGTGAGCAGCAGGTTTTGCGGCAGGATTTTGAGCAGACAGGGCTTCTGACCGTGTTAAGAAATCAACAAATGCAAGTGAATATGCTGCGTAGGTAAGTGCATGCAGACCCAGCAAACCTGGGGCTGCTATCGCTCCTCTGCATCTGGACAAGGCTGATAGGAGCTGGGGGGCAGAAAGGAGGAGAACAGAAGAGAGGGTGGGCAGTGGCCACCTCATTGCTGACTAACTAATCTTTTTCATAATTTATTTGGAAAACTGTCCTAATCTATCATGAGATTACAACAGCAAAGCACTTATCAGGCAGCATGCCTCAGCAGCCATTCTTTAATAAGCTGCGGAGGGAAGAGGAGCCTGCTCTTGAAGAATGACTGCAGTTTCCTCTTTGCTAGCAAAGGCTCTGCTTGTGCATGCTGGGACGAGACAGGCGAGGTGCCGGAGGCAGCCGGTGCACCCAGTGCTGCAGAGCAGCAATGTTGAAGGAGAGACTCCAGCCAGTCCTGTGGCCCCCACACCACGCACCGTCTGCTCTCGTCATTAGCACGGTACCTGCAATGCTGCCAAACACCCTTCATATTTAAAATGCAGAGCATCTTCCCTCCGGATCTGATCTGGGCAGGTTCCTTCCATCAAAATATCCCTCTGTGGCAATGCTTCCCAACCACCCAGCTCTGGAGGGTCTTATTCCCAACAAAACACCTCAGGTTCTTGTTCTTCTCTCACAAGACCCTTTGCAAGTGCCCAGACCACCACAGTTCACTCTGCCTCCCAAAGTAGCTCTTCAAAGACCTTCTCTGAGCTTCTGCATAGAAAGTTGGAGCTTTCATTTTGAGAAAAATAAGCCGGGAATTTTCCTCTTATGGCACACAAGAAAAAGTTACAGGAAAATGCATCCATGTTTTCGCCTTGCCCTTCTTTTCCGTTCACTTTGTTCTGTGCCCCAAGTCAAATGCTATGAGGGATGACTGCCACATTGCCACTCCTTGTTTGAAACATCAGCATATTGCTACTTCTCTCAAAACCAGAGCTCATAAACCAGCTCATAACACACCCCTATGTGGTGAGCAGTCTTGGCAACAGTCAGCAGCAACATCTCAGAGCGGAGCCTTCAGCAGGAACTAGAAGTCTCTGTCTCTCCCAGGAGCAAGATAGCTCTGACCCTCTGCGAGGGACAGGGCCGCTTGATGCACTGAGAACTTTATCTCTGTTTTGGATGGATTTGTACAGAGGTGAGGATTTTGTAATCACAATATCTGCCAGTTCCTCCCAATCTAAATTACTTTCAAATCCATCACACATTTCCTAACCAATGTAGAAGAGGGGTAGGAATTTCACAGACATGAAGTTCAGGAAAACTGGCAGCTGGATGGGGAAGAATATTCCCCTACTCCCACCCCAGACACCCAAAGGAAAAGCATTTGCTATTTAGCCATTATCTATTTTCTTTGGTTGCAGCCAGCTGGTGATTCACAACAAGCATCACTATGAGCTGGCCACAGTAAATGCTGTTTATTTCTGATCTGGCAGTCATGGGGAATATGAGCAAGTTTTAGGGGTGATAGGCAGAGGAAAAAAGATAGCCCTGTTGGAGGCCAGGCCTCATTCATTCTGTCATTCATGGGACAACTTGGTATTTTCTTATTTTTAAGTATGACCAATGTTCTGTTTTTCTCTTCGGTTTTGTAGTTGAGTCTCATGGAAAAGAAAAGTGATTGCAAAATAAGAATGGAAACCTTGGTCCATCTGGTGTGTGTTTGAGCACTGTCAGGCAGGTGAGATAATCAAGAGCTGTAAGAATATAATAACCAGGGAAAACAGAAGAACTTAGATGGAGACATTATCATTCCAAAAAAAAAAAAAAAGAACATTTTCATTTTCCTCTCTGTTTCTGTGACTTTATTCTCCCTTTCCAACTCTTCAGTCATCTGCTCTAAAGGACTGGCTCTTTTTCAGTGGCTGGAAATGGCTTAAGCGGTTCAAAGAGAGAAGGAGATACTAGGGACTTGGGGATAAGAGCCTTGCAAGTAACTTTCAAGGAAAATATTACAGATTTAACAGCTAACAAGGGGCAGAAATCCACTGTCTAGGAGAGTGTACTGGGGTGTTGCCAAAAGCAAGTTACTGATAATGGTTGCAAATATATCTGCTGATGAAATATTAAGTTGCTTGATAGAGCTTTTTGGTTTTCAAAGTGACATTTTTCCATAAAAATTTACATCATAAGAATTTGAGGCAGGGCAAAATTGGAACCATGTGTTGGCTAAATCTGGCAATTGGTTAAAAAGCAGCACAGAACCAAAGTGTCCATGCTTACAAATTGCAGCATTAAAATCTAACAAACTGTCACCTAATCCAACTTGAACAGAAGAAAGTTCCTGACCATGAGGGTCTCCCTGCAGACTCAGGATCAAGGTTTGCTAAACAAAAACTACAGCCCATTATCCCTATATCTGTCAGAAACAAAAAATATAACACGGGATTTTTTCAGTTCACTAAGATCCTTGGCAAAATCCACCTGACATCAAAAGGCATCGAAATTAGACATGATAAAATCTTTGTTTCTTGGGCCCAAATTACAGGAATTTCCCCCTTTTCCTGCAGCCTCCTTCGTCTGTTGTGCCTTCTGCTTTCCCTGTCAACTCATCTGCACAGGAAAGAGAGAAAGGAAGATAAACGTAACCTAAGGATAATAATAATAATAATAATAATAATAATAATAATAAAAAGTGAACGTTCACATTGCATTCATCATAAACAAACCCAAAAAAGCAACGCGCATTCCATGAGGAGAGATTCTGGTCACATGGACCCTGTTGGCAAAACTCCTGTTGATTTTAGTGGGTGTGGATTTTGTCCTCTGCTTTAGATACTCTCTGAAGAGTGTAGCAAGTCTGCATGCAGACCTAAGGGACTTGGAAGTTGTTAAGTAAGGTGTGTGATCTAATTGTGAAAATAGCAGCTCTGGGAGTTTTCCTGACCACAGCTTTACTCATTCCCACCAAATAGCTTCTTTGGTCCTAAACCTGCAAGAGGCTACACATGTGGTTAATGTTAGGGATGTGTGTAGTCCCATATCCATGAAGTCAGTGTGAATATTCATTTGTTCAAGACTAAAAGTGTTCGGATGTTGGAATGTCTGGGACCTTGGACAGTTTCAGTGTTACGAATGGTGCTCATTGCAAGTAACTATCTAGCAGAAGACACTTTAGTATGACGTTAGAGCAAAGATTTTAAGTCATAGGCAAAGTAGAAGATAGGAAATTGGTATTTCAGAGAACTAGGTGAACAAGAGGCTGATCTCCTAAACTGCTTTGTTTAAGTGACCACACTATAGCAAATTAAATTATCCTATATTAAACATGTCTTCATCTTTAACAGCTTCTAAACATTATGATTGTAAATGACAGCAGCCTCTAGATCTGACTTAAGAAAGCAGCATGCTACCGACTATCCTGAATAAAGCTTACTTTTCTATTATAGAAGATCTTATGTATAAAAAGCTTAAAGCCAAGAAAAAGTAAGCCCTCAAACTCTACCTTATCTCAAAGTTAATGTAACTTAAGTGCATATGAAAAATAAAGCAAATGCTTAAATGCTTTCCTGAATCAGAGTCTAAAGGAGTCTTTTTTTGCTGAACAAGCATTGAAGGGCCATAGGTCTCTAAACAACTAACTGCAACTATTACCAGTAAATATTTTCAGTGTACCTTGTGTATCACTGCCAGCTATGATGGGCTGAAGCCAGGTTCTTGCAGAGAGGAAAAACGAATGCACAACAATATAGAAAAGCGATCTCTGCTGTCTTGCCCTTTAGTCTGTAAAAAAAAAAAAAAAAAAGAAAAGAAAAAGAAAAAAAGAAACACAACCAAAGAAAAAAGTGTTTTGGTATTTGTATGTTCAAATCCATGAACAGAGTGTTAAAAGATTATATTTTAAGTTTGTATACAAATTAACAATTTAAAAGTTACAGCTCAGCAGTTGTTTATATCACATGACTGGACTAGCAATCATAATAATAATAAAACAGGAGATTTTTAAGCTAGTACACTTCTGAGTATTCAACCGAAATGGAGAAAAGTGGGGAAAACACATAATATATCTTAGGAGTAGTAATGTCCTGTTATTGTTAAAAAACTGCTGGGACCTCATTAGCGACTATGAAAACATCATCTGTGAATACTGCGAGGCAATAAATCTACAGTGTCCAAGGAAGAGAGTGCAGGGGCAAGGGGAGGGGCGAGGGAAGAGAGCAAGCACAACGTGTGTATTTGCCGCTTTTTCTTACCCAGCTGTGAGTTAGTAATTTCCATATCTGCTTGCCAAACAGCTTCCAGAAACTATTACCGATTATGTGAATTCAATAGTCTGCTAATGAACGATAAGATAATGGGTCTATGTTCAAGAGTGCAGGAGAAAAATACTTGTTTACATGTCAAAAATTCCTTTTCCATTTGGGTCATTGTACACACATACACATTCGCTTCTGAGGCCACGATTTATAGCAGCGTAGCTCCAAGCCAGGGCTGCTGATACTGCAGGTATGGCCTTTTAGTCCCCAAACCAAATGTTGGTTGTTGAAGTATTCCATTGATGACCAATTTTCCATAGCTTTAAATAAAGCAAGCAGTGTTTTAAAAACGAACTAACAGTTCTGTGCAAGGAAGAAAGGAAGGAAGGAAGGAAGGAAGGAAGGAAGGAAGGAAGGAAGGAAGGAAGGAAGGCAGGCAGGCAGGCAAATAGCTTAATGATAAATTCTGAGACACATTTGTGTAAATACCTAGTATTTTGCAAGACTCAGCATGAGATCTTAGATTTGTGATAAAACTTATCTATCATAGCTATGTTAGTAAATGCTTTATCATGCTTTTCACCCCAGATGATTTTATCATCTGCCTGCCTCATAGAGCCATAGTGCAATCAGGCACAAATCCATTGGTATCAAATACATGTTCTTGCGTTACAGTGGAATTTAGCTCTGTTTTGCAGAGCTCATGTCACCTGTCACTGAAATATGGCTATTTCTAGAGAGGAAAAGCAGCACTGCCAGAAAGACTGTTCATAGCAAAGGGAAGCAAAGGGTAATATAGCTAACCAAAATGGCTTGAGAAAGTAGGCATGAGGAGCAAAAGTAAGTACTTGAGCCAGAGTTTCTTCAGGGCACTGGGTCTATCCATTCCTGTATGTCTGAGAAATGATACCTGGTCTTTCACAGCCAGAAGCATAACACCAACTGAACAGGTGAAAACTACTTGCTGCCATGAAAATTGCAGACTGGTTTTGTACAGGACCTCTGCCCNGTCCATTTCTTCCATTTGGTTTCACAGCACTGGATCCTTGTTAGGTCATGGTCTGCAACTGGAGAGCTCTTTTGTACATTGAACATTCAAAGGCACTGAGAAAGCAAATAGAAGGTGATTTACCTCCCAGGATAATGGGTACCTTATCTCTGTATGTGAAAATAAAGTCACTGGGAAGTAAATGTCACTAAAAAAGTCCTAACATTCCCAATACCAATTTTGGAAATCATCAGAATCAGCAGCTGTCTAGCATAGTGGCCTGCCAGGGTCAGTAAAACAGCTGTTTTCCATATTTTGTTTATGCTAGAGCTTTGGACAGTGAGATTTATGGTAGTGGGAGAACCAGGGTTTAGGTGGTATTGGACTCCAAGGAACAAGTAATACCTCTGTCTCTATACTACAGACACAGTGGTTTTACAGGGTTATTTTGGAATTGCCCCATACTATAGCAATCAGAACATGACCCTATAGAAGAAAAATGAAATGTTGCAGTTATTTCCAGAGACCTTAAGCACCTTTATCTCCAAGGGATGTCAGTAGAAGTCTGGGGCTTCTGGAAGACAGAAATCAGGCACAGCTGAAAATCAGGTGTTCACATTGTTGGGTTTGAGTCTTTCTTTTGTATCAGCTTTATTTCCTCTTCTCTGAGAGCTACATTTTCCACTCTCACCACCTGAGACCCTTTTGAATGGTCTCTCCTGTTTTCTCTGCAGTGAAAACAACCCATGGAAGCACCAAAGGAGAGGGTTTTATGCAGAAGCTAGCAGCAATGTTGATTCTTGCTGCAAACAGAGCCAATAACAGCAAAAGTCAAAACAAAGATCTGACCATGCCCAGTGAAAGGTCATCTCCTGTATCACGTCCCATTAGTCAAAAGGCAGTAAGGATCAGTCATGATTTAGAGTAATCTGAAATAAAGCACTAGTGCTTGGCTTGGAAGGAATTCCAGGTTTTGTGATGGATCTAGCAGAACCGTATGTTAATGTGGTCTGTATTAATTTATGTTTTGTAAATGTAGAAAAACTGATGGGGAAGAAATAGGCCCCTGCTGAGCTATATCTCTTGGAAGAAAAATGGCATGAAATGGGATTGGACCTTATAAAATCTCAAAGGCGGGGGGAAAAGAGCATGGTGTTATTTATTCGCAAGAGTTGGTAGCTTCTTCCTTCTCCTGGGCGTTGTGTGCACAACCACAAATGGCCAATTCAGGCATATACCTGTAGGCACAGTGATTGGCAACCTATGTAGTACATACATAGAGTATAGGCAAAAGATTTTTACAGGCAGATACAGAAACAGCTATTAATCTGGGCAAAAGTTAGAATCATTAGGACAGATGTGCATGTGGGCAGTCTTACCACTGTAACAGGGATTCGTTCTTGGGACTGAAGTTTCTGTGCTCTGCAGTAGCTTGCTGTACTTTAAAATCAGATCAGAAGTAAAGTTCTCTTAAGCTTCTTGGTCCGTGCAATCGGAAAGAAATGGTAAATAGAAAGAAAATATATGCCAGTTCTGTGTATATATCAACATTTAACTTCTGATTCCCTAAGTGTATATTAATCCTGGACTGGCCAGTATAGTATTTGAGGTGAAAGAAGAATTTGTATTTCTATGAAATTCAGAAGGAAAAAGGAAAAAACACAGAATTACTGTTTCTGATACTACTATTTCTTACTGACTGCATATGCATAGCATTACACTACAATGTGAGCTGCTTGGCTTGTCAAGGTAGAGGAGTACTTTGAGCAGGATTTTCAACTCCACTGGGGAAAATTCGAACCTTCAGCTCCAAATAAATGTCCCAGGCATGTGCACACACATCACTTAAGAAGCTTCAAAAATCACAACTTTCATGTGTGATGTTGTGCAGTATAAGCATTAGATGAATGTACGCCAGTACTGGCCTGAGATTCAAATTTTCCCCTCCCCTGGCCTCACTAACTTAGTTTACTAGATCGAAATTTCCTAATTTTATTCTCTTTATTCTCTTTATTTTCTCTTTCTCTCTCTTGAGAGAGTTTATTCTCTTCTCAATACTGTGCCACTTTTCCTGTTGTAACATTTGCCTTCTGTTGTTTTGATTTCATCTCCTCCTTGTTCAGGAAGGACGATCGACCTGAATGCTCCACATTGACATCTCTGGAGTTATGAACTTCACTCTCAGTTAAGTCATCAACAATATAGATGAATATAGAAACAGTTATCTCTGTTTCAGAGGAAATGTATCCTAAATGCTGAAAAATCTTGCCAGAAACCTGTTTAAAAAAAAAAAGAAAGAAACTCACAGGGGAGCTAGAAAAATCATTCCAAGGCCAAAGTGTATTAATTGGACTCCCATGCCAGTTGTTCACTCATCAGCAACTCATGGCTCTTGGAGCCCAGGAGCACTCCTGATGGCTGCCAGAGCTTTTACTCCACTCCCCGGTTATGCATGGATGCATATATCCTGCCAGACCTCCAACTCTGCCATTTTGGCCCCAAGTTCAAAGGCCTTCAGGCATTTCTGGAAGGGCAGTTATTCTTGTTTTAAATGATTGACAATGCTAATGGTAAGAGCAGATTTTGATCTCACATTTTGCTAGTCAGATTTTTTTTTTTTTTCTGAAGTCTGTGCAAAAGGAGCAGAGGGAAGTCTAGGGTCCAGCTTGAAGGCCACTGAGTGAAGCCTGGAGTTCACTTGTTTTCTGTGGAGATTACCACTATGGAAACCAAAGAGGTGACTCATGAGACATACGTGGTTTCAGTATAGACAGGTGAAAATTGTCTCCAAATCCCGTAAAAGAACAAATTGAGCCAATAACAATGTTTCATGGTCCTAGCTGCATGCACTCAACTGGAAGACAGATAAATGCTGTATTGCTACTGCATATTTCTGTTGTGTTACTGGGGGGAAAGGTGGTGTTTATCAGTGACCGAGGTTTCATACTATGATCTGCTGTGTCCAGGCAGCTCCTGAGCTTGTGTGGAGTGCCATGCAGACTTCTCCTCTCCTCCATCCAGGGGTGAAGAGCAAGAGAGAGGAGAAGGAAAGAGAAACGGATGCAAAAGAGAGAAGGAACATAGAGAACTGGCTGCAAAACAAACAAATAAACAAAAAAAACCATGCATAATCCTTCAAGTTTTGGCCATGCTTTATTCAAAATAAATACAATAATTTAGATACAGAAGAACCCAAAGCTCAGCCATTTTTGTCCATTATTGATCCTAAAGTCTTTTTTTTTTTTTTTTTTAAATGATCATGCATAGATTATGAAAGGAAGCCATGGAACATGGATTACAGTGGAACACCAAACAACATTGCCAGAGAGAAGGCAAAAACTGCAAATAATATGCATAAGCATTCACATTAATAAAATTCAGGAAAATAAGATAAATGGAACCCCTTTTCTATTTGCTTTTAAATAAACATCTGTGAATATTATTTGTCAGTAGAAATTTGGTAGGAGGAAGCTCACATAATTTTTCTGAGCCACATCAGATGCTCTTAATGACCATTTTGAAAGCTCTGGGTCTGTTAGTTTTAAGAGTTGTTTAACTGAGGATCCAAGTAATTCTGTGAAAATGAGACAACCAACAAAGTCGTACTAACAGGAATTTCCAAGCAGTATTCATCGCAAATAAGCATGAACTTGCATTCAGATACTGTAGTAACACATCAAACAATATCTCAAAAACATTATGGCTCTAATTTTATCCATTATCCCTCTTTTGTCTCCAAATTTTACTGATGCCAACGTTGCCAATATTGTCAGTCTCTAACCCCCAGTAAACTAATACTTAAATACTAAAATACTAAATACTTCAATACTAAATAATTTAATATGATTTCATCCTTTTTTTCCTCTCTTTTTTTTTTTCATTTCTGCTATTGCACAACTATGGAAGGTACCTTGTTGTGAGACTACTGTGTACTAATGCACTAAAATATGATGTTAAATGCCATTGACTTCGATGGGACCCAATCTCATGCTTATTTGAACTTAACAGATCTGTTGACTTTGGAGCATTAGTTTTTGCAACATTTGGTATACATCGTACAGAACTTTTCCACTTTCAATTGTAATTCACATTACCCACTAAAGATGAGTCACTGGAAGCACAAGGATGTGTCACTAGTCTAAGCCAAGTCTATCACTATCACATACTGTACACGACATCTTCTATTTTCTTCCTCTTTTAATTAAAAAAATATACCAGGAAAAAAAAATCACCATTTTTTTCTCCCACTCATTTCCTGTCTTCTACACTTCTAACTCAAAAATCCAGTGAAGCACCTGTGTGTTGAAGCACTAATATTAACTTCATCTAAACATTTCCATTCAAAAGGCCCAGTTCTAGTTAGTTATTATTTTCATAAACTTTAGCCTTTTTGGCTGAACTTATTCCAATGCTGTTCTCTTTCCAAAAGTGACTATTTTTGGAAAGTTTGAGCATGAATCAAGCAAAAACAAAATTTAACAAAAAATACTCTTTTCCCACCATTTCCTTCAAATATTTGGAACAGTTATAATGGCCATACCTTTTCGGATAAAAATCTGGTATTTGGTAGGGGTCAGTGTGTAAAACAGAAAGGTGCCTTCCAACATTGTTCTGAAAACAGTCGGAGGCAGTTGGAATCATCATTTCCATTTTTTAAAATGAAGAAACTGAGGCACAGGACCAGTGACTGGACCTAGCTTCCTATGTCTGTTTGGTGTTCTTTCCATTTATTTCTAAGTTAATTAGCAATGATCTCCCATGCTCTAAATAGCAGTGTCATGTGTTCCTTGTACAGATAATGTTGTGCAAAGAAGAGAGACAAGGTGGTGGTAACAGCTGGATGTGCAGTCTAGGTGTACACCAGGTAACCGCACAACAAACACAAAGACACCCACCAACCGAACAGTCAGTTTATGACCAAGTGAATGCTGGACACACCTGCACACAGAATTTTTTCTTTCTTCTGTTCTTGTAAGTCACAGCAAAGAAATATTTTATGGCTGCCTCATTCACTTAACAGCATCAGACCTGACCAATGAATCATACTTTATTGGCATGGAAATGAAAACTCTCTCTTGGGCCTCAACCCAGCATTGCTTTTTTTTTTTTTTTTTTTTTTTTTGATATAGGAATCAGATGCCCAGAAAGCCAGTAGGGTTTTCAGCCCTTCTCCGTCAGTCTCCTTTGAATATTCCACCCACATAATATAAGTATCATTAATTGTAAACACATGAGCAGTTCCACTGAAGCCTGAAGTTAAGTATGTGCTTAGGTGTTTTGTTGGATGCATTCTCTTTATGCTCCATAACAGGAAAAGTCCATGTGGTGGGGAAAAAAAAAAAAAAAACTTTTCAGCCAAGCTAAAGTCCTTGAGGAAAATGCACACATTTTCTAACATTTTTTGGACACCAAGACAAAATTGGCAAGTGAGAATGCATGACTTGTATTCCCAATCCCTTTTAATGAAGGGGTTCATAGCTCAGGCACTCTTGCCACTGCAGAAGACAAAATTTTTGTGCAAGCTGTTGTCTCTGTCATGCACCATTCGAGAAAACATGCCTTCTTGGTCTGAATTCTTTGTTCTGAAGAGACTTCTGGGTTCAACACATTAAGTTTCGAGCAGTCTTCATCAAACACTGCACATGTACGTCAAAGAACAGGTTGTCTTTAATGAGGTACTTGCATGCAGATTTTTCCTTGCTGAATTCATTGCACAAGGTAAGACCTACAAACAAATAAATACTAGCTGTACAGCTAATGAGGCTGTTGAATGGCAACTTTGTTTTCTGAAGAACATAGAGGGTTTATACCTTGAGAAGAAAGGGGATAAAGGATGAGGATGGCCTCGTTAGAACTAGATAATCATTGTGCAGTTATTTTACAATGCAACACTATTGCTTCCAGTTGTGGGTATCTCCACACAATGCTACATTACTTACTGTTGACCCGTTTCCCTCTGTAAATTGGGGGTGACCTCTTTTACCTGCAGGACTGGATTGAGTAATTGCAATAGCATATTCTAGAGACATCTCACCTTTTAAATGTTCAGAACCAGAAGTCAACATGAGGGCTTGTCCCCATAGCCTCCATTGCATCAAACCACAGGCTGTTTGTGGGTAAGGCTGCCATAAAAATATTCATCATTTTGCATCTCAGTCACTTGTAAATAACCAAGACCTAAGGATACACATGGTACAGTGCGGAAAAAATATCAAGTAGCTGTTTGCCAAATAAGCTTGTTGGTCCTCATTATTACCACCAAATAATTCTGTGTCTGAATGACTTGTGCCTGAAGAAGAAAAAGATAGTTTGCAATGATGCAATTAAAGGCCCTATCACAATCTGGTCATGTAAGGAAGGGTGCAAATGAAGTCTGCTCAGCAATTTCCTTGCTTTTGAGCACTTGACTTCAGAACTCATTAAAGTTCTTAAAGTCAGTAAGTATTTCTGTGTATAGTTTCCCTGTGCATAATGGTAAGCTGTGGCAGTGGTGAACAGCATCACTATGACAGGTACATGCATTAGCGTGATGTATGGCAGGGACAGTGGTGCAGATCTGCACCCAAGGAGGATCAAACAAAGGTTTTTCACGTGGGTTTCATTGATATTTGCCAGCAAGTGGAGGAATTACCAGGAATCTTGGGTTCTAGCCCATCTTTGGGATGCTGTAGAGAGCATAGCCCATTTCTGCACATCATTCTTCTCTTCATTTCCCCTAACCTTCTTTTCTTAGACCAGCTACTTCTGCCCTGATCTTTCCAGGATTTCTCTTTTCCAGAACTTGTTTAAACAAAGGCAGGGCTCTATTCAAGAGTATTTAAGCTTTGAGGCTTCCAAAGACCAGTCTTGCTAGATGACTTTCTCCCTGGATGAGTCCCCTGTGTTTTCCCTAGCCATCCTCTTCTTGGCAAAGATGTTTCACAGGCTCCTCCTAAGACTGCAAATCTCTTGGCAACAGCTCCACTGCCTCAGGTCAAACCGTGACTCATTTGTTATGTGTAGACAATAGCAGCTATACCCCCTAGGCAGGTTTGCTCTCGTATATGCCTAAAAAGTGGTCTCTCGTTTTGCAGTTTATGCTCCTCTTGCTCCTTGGCTCCTCTTCCCCACCACACTCTCCTTACCAAGTTTAATCAGAATACTCGGATCTTTCTCTTCAGAAAAGAGAGAAGGGTAATTTATTGACCAGATATGGTGTTTTGGTGTTTGGCATTGTCCACATTTGCTGTTCTGTTGCTCTATTCTAGAAAAAGAAAGCAAAAAGTCTGTGTATGAAACAGAAGAGTTCCTGGTCCTACCTTCTGCTGCCATACCACAAGGGTCAGATCACTGGCCCAGCAATGATCTCCTCACTATCTTCACAGTTGCCTTGAGAAGCTCACAGGAGAAGCCAGAAGATGTGTGGAAAAGAATGGAAGTAGAATTAGCTCCTTATCACTTATAAACCCTGTATCAAACCCCAATCTGGACACACTGTGTCCATTCTCCCTATTCAGCACGACTTTTCTAGCCCAGGCTGACTTCAGCCTTGGCTGTGTAAGGTCTTCCCAACAAATGTACTCCCTCAGAGCAGGGCTTAGACTTAGAAAAGAGAGAATTGGCACTTTCCATGCTATACCTGTTCAGTGGAGAGAGCACTTTGATCTCTGTGGCTACCCGTCTAACAGCCCCACATAGCAGTAAGTTCATACACTCTTTTTTTTTTTTCTTTTTTTTAAATATATCTGCCAAGAAAGAAAAAAGTGAAAGGAAAAAAGCAGCAATTCCAGGAAGAAGCTGAAGTCTATAAAGTGATCTTTCATTCTCTTTTGCAAAGCTATTGCTTGTCAGCACCACCACGAATCTATCAGAGTATTTTCAGTAACAAGCTTTTGAAAAGCTGAATTTAAAATAAGAAGTGGGAAGTGGGGAGGGAGGCAGGGGGAGTATCTTCAAACCAAATGCCGCAAGTGCTCACAGGACACTCTATAATTCAAAAATGGGTACCCTCAGGCACGCTGCACATACATTTATATTTTCAAGGGAACAGTCCCACAATGCAAACACTGTGAGTGGTTTTGCCTTAAGGATCCTGTAGGATTTATGCACACGAGGGCTCTTGTCGCTTGTAAGTAGAGGTCAGGAACCTGCCTGGGTGGAGAAGGCAGAGTCAGTGCTTTCCTGAAATCCCTCCTTGTGCCAGGAAATAATCACCACACCCACAGCTACTACATTTGAGCCAAGGTGTTCCAGGGACACAGTCTGTCATATAGGGCACGCCTGTGGAAAAAAGTTTTATAAACCATATCCCATTTCTTTAATCTTCCATTCCTTGTTGCTGAAAGAAATGAAAAAAAAATCAAGGTAGTTGCTTATGAGGGAAAAGAAAAGGCGTTTCTGTTCAATATCCAAAAGTAAAAGATCAAAAAGCAAACTTCTGATTTTTCACATATTCCAGATTGCTCAAGACAGGGTTTATTTCCACTGGGTTAAATAGCAGGTAATGAAGTTTTGACCATGGTGGCATAAATCAACTCTTTTGAAGGAGTAAAGGGGTAAAGAGGAGAGCAAAGAGAGGCTACAATACCAAACGTTACTTGTTAAAATATAGAGCTGGTATTTGTTTCTGGTAGGCATCTTAATCTGTGATTTATTGTAGATTCAAAAACTCTACAATTTTTTATTAGAACTGAATGGATTTGAAACTACCTTTGCTACATAAAATGGCTAATTGTGTTTTACTGCTTCATTTCAAGTACAATTCTATCTTGGTGCCAAATATCAGGCTAAGAAAAATGACGTACTTTATTTAAAATAATTGCAGTGAAAAAAATGGGTAGGTTTCTTTTGGCTGTGATTATATTACTGAATATTTTTTTATGAATGAAAATCCTAAATAGTCATTTCTTGTCAATATCATCTGTCTTGTATCTCCTTGGCTCAGAAAATGTCCAGATATGTTTCATTTTATAGCCTATAAATTTTGAATTCTTTGACTTATTATTTGTCTCAGATGCATTTTGAAACCTTAAGTCTGATGGTTTTCTCATACATACTTAAACATCACATCACCCATTTCATGTGGAGGCCAGTGGTGTCTCAGAATGAGTAGGCAAAACAGATGCACAGAGATGTCCTCAGAGCCCGTATGAAGCAGTGCGTGCAGATCACACTAGCATTTCCCTATCTGCAAATTGCAGTCGAATCAATGTGCAGCAATCCCAGATATTCTCTCAATAAAATCCACAGGCATTCAATGAGCTAAATATAGAGAGCCGGGAATAGACTTCCACTTCAAAAAACACGTGGGTTTGCTGCTTGATAGCATGGACACATGTGGCTGTGGGGAGCGCAACAGGACATCTCTCATCCTCTCTGCTACTTAGCCAGGACAACACCGGTCAATCACCACACAGGAGCTGGTTTGCCAAAGGCAGAGCTGAGGAGACTTGGTGGATGCTGTGGGGACATAGAGCAGACCCCACAACTACCCAAGCAACAGAGGTGGGGCTCTCAGCTTTCACACCTAAATGCCAATATGCTGCAGACCTGGCTTATTCCAACCCTGTCCTGCGATGCCAAGCTTTGCAGCTTGAAATCCTACCCTGCCTTCATTGTCTCGCGTGGCAGTTGTGTGCGATGCTGCTCTCCAGTGCCTCACCTACGGGATAAAGGATCTGACAGCTACAAGGCATTTGCTAAGCTCGGGCACTGCAGGCTTTTGTTTCAGACCTGTCAGTCTCACCGAGGTTTCTGATTATTTTAATTTTAAGGTGTTGTGCCCAAGCAGCTCTTTCTAACTATAGTCGATAGGGTCTACAGTAAGAAATGTTACCTACTGGCCTTGCTCTACGTGGCTCCGAAAATTAACAGACCCTGCTGAAAGCAGTAGGCAATACCAGGGAAGAAAAACTCAATAAGGCAATACCATTACAGCCCCTGCTCCTGGCTCTGCTTGTCCGACGTGGCAAGTCACTCAGCGGAGCAAACACTGCACGCCCCCTCCGTGGAACGGAGGTAACGACAGAGGATACTTCAGGGTCATTCTCATTTGTAAAATATTTTGAGATCCCTCGATGACAAGATACTACATAAATCACTGTATTTTATTTTCAAATGTGCTAGTTGGGATAGCAGGTTTTGTAGGTAATTTATATTTTGCTCCGTTGCCTGGAAAAATCAAACTCTGCTGAAAAAACAGTAGTTTAGTGAAATAGCACTGAAGCCAGAATTCATATATTTCTGCTGCTATTCTTCTTATGAAAGTATGTAACTATAACTAAGCAATGTCATTTTTTTAAACAGATGGAAGCAATTGTCTTCTGGGTAGATGTTACCTTGACTGTACAGTTATTCCTAAAACTAGGTAGCACCATTTCTAAATTTGCGTGTGATACACAGTGTCGGTAGTGTTCAAATGTGTGACTGTAACGTGAGGTGTGAAGCACAGGGACAGCTCCAAAATCCACGCAACTTAATCTGAGTCTTCTCGTTTACTTCACTGGCTATTGAATAACACCTATAAAATGTAGTTTATTGTATACAGTACATTTTGAACATATTCTGAGTTATCATCAGTGGCAGTAATGGCAAACAGCTGAGGTAACTTCTGTTCTGGGGGAACTGCTTTCCAACTATTCCTTGAAAATAGCTTTCACCATTTTTCATTGGATTTTATATGTGTAAGAACAAAAGTGTTAGGGACACATTATATCGTCAGAATCTAGTGAACTAATTTTTCAGGCACTGATACAGAAACATCATATGGTTTTGTTTTAGGTTAATAAAATTATGTGGGTGAGTTAGTGTTTATGTCTTTGGCTTGCAAGATATTGTCCACTTGACATGTCATGTGAAGGAAAATAATTTGATGTTGTTTCTCTCTCAGTTGATCAGTTAGCTGGAAGGGTGGGGTGAGGGAGTATCTGTTTTTTTGTTTGTTTTTGTTTTTTTTTTTTAAACCATTAATTGGCTACCAACTGACTGATAAAAATCTGGTATCCTAAAATACTTGAAAATAGAGCAGTTCATCGCATACTGAAAATCCAGCTTCTAGAAAAGATCCGCTCCAGTTCAGACACTTCTCGACGCTGTCAGATTTTCCACAAGATTTATAATGAGCACTTTGTAAAACTCTGGCACCTAAAATGAATACTAAGCATTTACAAAGCTCTCCCTGAGGATTTTTTTGGACAGCCATAGGGCCCAGGAGTACGAAGTCCTAACTGAAGTCCCTGTGCTGCCCTGAGCTCTGTGCACAGTGACTGAATCTGATCACAACTGAAGTGGATCTGCATCTTGCAGAACTGTGCCACAAAAAGAAAACACGGGATAAAATAAAGTCTTGGGTTTGAAATGCTGTTTTAATGCTGGTTTTCACCCCTTCTCAGGCTTGCACCTGTTCAGGCACGTTGTCTCAGTAGAGTTCTGTGGGTACCTCTCAGACCAGCATTTGGTCTCTGTGGATTCATTCCGCTTGAGCTAAAGCCTCGAATCAGTTCCACAGGGTGGATCCCAGCGAAGTGGCAGAAACGAAGGCTTATCTTGGCTGCCATGCAAAAATGCTGGATGTTTCCATATTTCAAAGAGCGCTTTGCATCAGCTCCACACTACATCTGTGCTGTGGCAAACCGATCTCCGGGAGGGCAGTGTCCTGGCCGCGACAGGGGTATTTCTAGCCAATTCCTCACTACACTACTGGAGATTCTGCTTGTCTTAACACTGCCTGAAATTAAAGCCAGATGAGAAGCAAAATTTATTCCACCCCTTAGGTGAGAAAAAAATGGGCGCTGAAGCCTTTTGAGCATCAGAGGCTCTTGGGAGTGAACTGGGTCTGGCTGGGATGGAGTTAACTTTCCCCACAGCAGCCCATATAGTGGTGTGCCTTGCACTTGTAGCTAGAACAGCGTTGGTATTACACCAATGTTTTGTCTATTTCTGAGCAGTGCTGGCACAGCACCAATACTCTCTCCAAACCCACACAAAGCCAGTATGCTTGGGGTGGCCAAGAGGTGGGGAGGGGACATCACCAGGGCAGCTGACCTAAAGCGACCAAAGGGATACTCCTCACCATATGATGTCACACTCAACAATAAAATCTAGGGAAGGGGAAGGACAAGGGGAGGCTCTTGTTATGAAAACATCCGTCCTCCCAGACAACTGCTATGTGTATTGAGTCCCTGCTTCCCGAACATGGCCAAACATTGCTTGTTGGTGGGAAGCAGAGGATAGTTGTTTTCTCTCTCTGCCTCCATGCAGCCTTTGCTTGCTTTTTCCCTTTAATCAAATTATCCTTATCTCAACCTGTGAGCCTTTTTCTTTCCCATCATACTTTCTTCCCTCTGAGGAGGAGGAGCAAGAGAGTGGTTGTGCTGGAGTTTAGCTGCCCATCAAGGTGAAACCACCACAGGGAGATGGTGTATCCACACATGCTGATGTAATGCTCTGAACAAAAACAACTGCACTCCAGTTCATGGCATGGATTTAGGATGAACCCCAACAAATTAAAAATACTTCGCAGTCATTGACTTCTTCCAGCACGCTTCCTAAAATTTAAAAGGATTACACTGGCAGTGTTTTGAAGCCAGCAGCCTTTGAAAGTGATCAAAAGCTTAGAGGAATAAAATCACAAATACAGACAGATGAGTAGTGGTTAGGCTTCTTTGCCCTGCTTTCAGACATCATTTGAGAGATAATGCATGAACTAGTCCCTTGCAACATGAAAAGGGCACATGTTCTGCTTCAGTTGCATCAGACATAAGAGGCACCTGTCACTGAGCTGCTCCACACCATCTGTACTGTGTGGCAGCTCAGTGCTGGCTTTCCACAGCCAGAAAATCTGTGTGACATGCAGGTTGGCTGGGTGCATGCAGATAGCTTCAAACTGTGCAGAATCTGATGATTTCCTTTACCAAGAAACTAACTTCCTGAGTCCAAATCATTATCCCAGGACCCAGTCAAAGCAGTTAGTTTGCATTTTTGTAGGAGGTTGCCTGGGAGCAGAATCAACACAGACTTTTCTTGTCATAGATCTGAATTAACATGCTTAAATTACAAGCACACTTAATTTATCTCTAACTAGGGAGGCACTTGAGTTTCTCTGACTAATTTCAGTGGGTGGTGGGCACATCTGTAAATATTTTTGGTGTCCTAATTTTGGCATCTGTCTATTCTAGTTCCCTGTGTAGTTGAGAGACAAAGTCGAGGGGCAAAAAGAGAGAAAACCGAAAACACACATTCAAGCATACTTCTCCATGGAGTGATCCAGGGAGAGCAGCCTCTCTGAAGTTTATATAGCTGTTAATGTCAGAGCTCCAGGGTATTTTTCATATTGTGGGTGAAATAAAAAAATATATTTCTGTATAATAATAGGGCAAAATTTATTTTATTGCCTGTGCCATTTCTCCTTCCACATTGAGAGAATGAAAAAGAAAAAAAAGCACATGTTCAGGAGGCAAAAAAACAGTAGGGGTAGGGAAGCATCAAGTTGTCATAGGTTCAAGAGCTGAACTTCTGTTTGTGCTTTTATTATTTGTCTGAAAAAGTACTGCCCTGTAGTCAGTGTCCATTTGTAGTAGAGGCTGTTTTACATCCTTTCAGATAAGATAATGTTTTGCCTAACTAAGAGGGAATTTTGTGACATAATATGGTCATGATGACATGGTGTGCTATAAAGCAGCTACTGATGGGAATCTGGAACTCATAATCTAGTGACTCATAACAGTCTTCCCAAAGCAATGATTCAGGCAAGTGCACAGGTTAGCTGGGAGTAGACTTCTCATTCTATGCACAATGTTGTCCTAAACCTCCCGTTCCGTGCTGTGGCACACGAAATGATTCATCTGGGATGCTGCAGAGAGGCAGGATGTCTCCTAGTGGTCCCATGAGTATAGTCTTTGGAAAAGATTCAAGCAGCTCAGCTGGACAGTGTGCCTGGAAGGAAGCAACACTGCATTCCTCTTTCCTCTCTATCGCACAGCTCAAGGGGTGTATCCCATGCACTCTTATGAACATCAGAAATGCAGCTCTGCCCTGTCCTGACATCAGCTGTGCTAAAGGTTGTCTTCCTATACCTCACGAGGGCCAGGGAGACTTTAGCCCTGTATGACACAGCTCAGAGTTTCACCTCAGATATTTCTACCTAAAAATGCCTATTTAAAATGGCACATGTTTGTTATGGCCTTGGCATTCTGTGTGTCAGCCTGTACCAGTTCTCTTCAGAAGGAGAACAGTTCAGACCTTCTCCATTGCTCTCGTTTGGATTAGGTCTAGGCATAAACAGCAAAGATTAAAATTAATCATTCTTATTGCTATCACTACTTATCGCTCATAACAAGGGTCCTTGTTAAGTACTCAGGCACTTTCATGCTCAGTGCTGTCCAATACCTTTTCCCTCAACTTCTGAGTACCAGCGAGCCAAGAAGAAGAAATAAAAATTTCAATCACTTTTTCACTTTTTGGTAGAGTCGAAGCTAAAGATTGAGAGTTGGTATTGTGTGTGACACTGGATAACTCTATCAGAGATCATTTTTAAGCATTATCTTGTTCTCAAGCATAGCTGTGTAAAAAAGGTTCTTCATAACCCAAGTGTATTTTCAGTCCCACCTGACCAACTTGGTAATGTTAAGAACAAAAATGCTTTTTTCTTTTTTTTTTTTCCTATGAGCTGTGAGAGTTGTGGATTCTTTTCCTTTCAGTTTTTCATTTGTAGAATGATTTGCTAAAATCCATCACCATACTTTGGTAATGTTAATGTCATTTAAATAATTAAGTTTGATCACTTTTAGTCTTTCATTAGTATGCATGTTCTCTCTTTATATATGTAAATATGTGAATATATATGTATACAGACAAAAAAAAACCATATATTTTTATAAGATTATTATTATGATATTTACTACTTGTGGCTTTGTTCCATTATCTTCAGAGTCCACTATTCTGTACAGGCACAGAGCAGAATCCTGACAGGACCACAGGCATTTCAAACCCCACACTGATCAGGAAAAGTCAGGAATAAAATAAGATGGGGAGTCATAATGATAGATTCATGAAAGATGTGAAGATGAATTACCTCAGAAAGGAATTATTCACTTCTTGATACAGGCTGAAAAGCAGCAGCTATTTAAAGTTGAAATTCCCTTGAGTCAGAAGTCCAAAAAAAAATTTGTAACTTGTTTCCTAAGTAAGGGTACAAATAGGAGGGGACCTTGTAGGAAGGAACTGAATAAAAATCTACCTCTAAAATCACATGGATAATAACAGAGAGCCTAAAAGGAATGCGAAGAAAGACTAATCAGCAAAGAAAAAAGCATCATGGAGGGCAAAGTGCGGAAATAAAGTAATAATTGCCAAAAGTCAAGCTGTGTTAGCCCTTACAAAGGAAATGGAGCTAATACCAAAAAAAAAAAAAA